>VZTM01015571.1:16604-68379 GCA_013400555.1 Jacana jacana | reverse complement strand
TCCCCTTGCACCGCCCCGGCCCGGCCCGGCCTCACAGCTCGGCCTCGTTTCGAGCCCAGTGAGTCTGACCACCTGGCCACGCCGTTATTGGTGGGGGTTCCGGTGCTCAGGGTGACAAGTACTGTCAGCATTCAGGTGTGAGGGGCCTGTGGTACCAGATGGCCATAACTGGGACCGTTGAGTCTTCCCAGTGAGACATGAAGAGGAAAGCATATGTGATGCTGGGTGGAAGGTCCCCGTTGGATGTATTTTCTGGGCCTTTGTTCTTCCTCATCAGTAGAGAGGAACAGTATCACTGTATGATGGACTGGAGCACCTCTCTTACGAAGACAGGCAGAGAGAGTTGAGGTTGTTCAGCCCAGAGAAGAGAAGGCCTACGGGAGAGATGGGGAGCGTACTAACAGTTTTAAACTGGAAGAAGGGAGATTTAGATTAGGTGTCAGGAAGAAATGCTTTGCTCTGAAGGTGGTGAGGTGCTGGAACAGGTTGCCCAGAGATGCTGTGGATGCCCCATCCCTGGAAGAGCTCAAGACCAAGCTGGATGGGGCTTTGAGCTATCTGGTCTGGTGGGTGGTACCCTTGCCCATGGCAGGGGAGTGGAACTTGATGACCTTTAAGATCCCTTCCAACCCAAGCCATTCTATTACAATAGGATACAGAGGTTTTTTGAAGCAGTCGGCCAGCTTTAAGAAGCTGAGAGGGTTTGTGGTGAGGGCAACTCCCCTGCTATGGCCCCAGCTTGTATTTCGGGTGTCTGCTTATTTGCATTCTACTTTACATCCCGGTGTCCAGTACTCTCTATTCACACAGTTCAGCAAAGGAGAAGTTGTGCATTCACCCCCTGCTGTCTCTGCAGCTGAAAGGTACCCGCTTTAAAGCCAGCGGCCTGTTCCCCCACAGCAGCTGGCATTTCCTCTGCTGCTTTATAAGGCTGGAGACGTCTCTGGGCCAGGTCATCTGATGCCCGCTAAAATAAGGCTCTGGGTTTGCAGGCTTGTGGAAAGTTTGAGCTGGGAGTTGGGAAGACAGAAAACAGGCTTTTGCAGATGTTTATCACGCAGGGCTCTGTGCACAGACTGAGCCTTAAGAAGAATGTGCCTGGAGTGACCGTACAGCACCGGAAAAGCCAGCGTTGTCCTTTGCAGCTCAGAAGTGTCTTTGGGTCTATAAAGGTTTGGTGGAAAAACTGTGCAAACACAGAGATGCCACAGCAGCCTGTGAAGTTTGTACCCTTGCTATTTGTTCCCTTACTACAAAAAACAACTTTTTTTTCTTTTTTTCTTTATCCTTACTCCTATCTCCTGATGAGACCAAGTACAGCAGAGAGTTTGGACAACAAAAGTGGGCATGCAACGAAATAGTTTTTATACATTTTACTTTTTTCAATTCCTATTGAGGGCAAGTTTTGTGGCAAACTGTACATGGAGACTGCTGCTGGTCCCCTGGACTTTCTGCAACTAAAATGTCTTTATTTTTCAGTGGCAAAAGAGCCAGAGACTGGAAATCAGAAACAAACATTTAAATATAGTGCTTGTTTTGCAAGAGGTGCAGAACTGTGGGCTCTGATCAGAAAGTGCTAACCTGAGCTGAGATGGTACTCAGTAGTTTATCCACAAGCAGTGAAAAGTGCCATCATGGAAGTAACACCTGGCTGTTATGAGGTTGTCAGGCAGATGCTGATGCCATCAGGCTTGAAAGGGCCACCCGCATGGTGACACCGGGATGCTCCATCTGGTTGTGCTGCCTGTTGCCTTGCTAATAAAGGGAAGGCACCATCTGTGCCCACCCACATCCTCCTGCCTGGGGGAGAAAGCTCCACAGAGAGGTTCTTGCTGGAGCAGCATCATTGACCTGTTGTGCTCCAGCTGTGCTGATCCCCAGGCAGCCATCATTACAGATCTTATATCTTATTATCCATCTTCCATTTTCCTGTCTTTATAACCCCCTCAGCAGTCTCGTACCTCTCTTTCTGATGTGAGGCTCAGTCCATCTGTCACGTTTAGGAGTCTCTCTTGCCCTGTTCAGTTTGCTAAAGCTCAGACCAGAGCCTTGCCAGCTGCCTGCAGACCTTGTGGTGGCATTACTGTGAGTGATGCTATTTGGCAGTGAAACTGGGCTGGTTTGCTTTCATACAGCCCAAAAAAGAAATGTGTGTTTGGTTTGCTGGGGTTTTTTGGTGTTGGTTTTTTATTTTAGGAGTGGCAAGTTTTAACAATTTTTATTTTTTTTAAAGACTGGAAATAAAGCCTTTTTACATTAGTTATATGGAAGTTGTCAGTGAGGCCAGTCTGCTTCTGTTTTGTGATATTAAGATACTTCTTTACAGGCTAAAAAATTCCATTTGTCTAAGAGGAGCTGGACCTGGTCAGGACTGTTGGGGGAACTGGTCCTTGAGGATGCTCAGTTGCTCGAGCAGAAAGAGGGAGCTGGGAAGCAGAGCGTGGCTGGATGGGGCCAGCAGAGCTGCTGCTGCTCCCCAGAGCCAGAGCAGCATGAAGGTTTGAGTGCAGAAAATCCCATTAGAGCACTCGTGGTGGAGACTGGGCAAAATGGTGTCCTTCTCTCTTACTGTGAGCTCTGTGCATGGAGGATCAGTAAGCTTGCTCACAAGTGAAGTGAAGTTCTGGCTTCAGGAGAAGTCGTTCTTCTGTAGCTTTCTTTGAAAAGAAACAGGGCTTTTTGTAAAAAAAGGTATGATATTTGGCAAAAGTTTTGAATTATGATAAATTTGAGTTCTGTGGCCAGATGCCTTTGTTATATCTAACCTCTATCATAATGAAGAAAAGTTTCTTTTGAAGTTTCTGGTTGCTCTCTCTGCTTAAGTACACAAATCCCGTGTTCCAGAAAACTGGACGTGTCTTGCAAGCTTTGTTCTGTGCAAATTCTGGGTCAAGATGCTCGAGCCTGGTGACTAGGAGAAGCTCAGCTGAATGAGTGAGGAAGAGGAGTGTCCTGTGTCTGGTTGTTTGAAGTTATGCATGAAGTATAAACCTGCAGGGCAGATCTAATTTTTTTAATAATGTTCTGCTCTACCGTGCTGGACCTTCACTGAGCCCGTGACAGGGGCAGCTCACATGGATAACCTCAAGTGCCAGATTCTCTGGGGATCTTAGCATTAATTATAGGATCATAGAATGGTTAGAGTTGGAGGGGACCTTAAAGATCATCGAGGTTCAACCCGCTGCCATGGGCAGGGACACCTCCCACTAGAGCAGGTTGCTCAAAGCCCCATCCAGCCTGGCCTTGAACATTTCCAGGGATGGGGCATCCACAGCTTCTCTGGGCAACCTGTTCCAGAGCCTCACCACCCTCACAGAAAAGAATTTCTTCCTAACATCCAAATCTCCCCTCTTTCAGTTAAAAAGCCATTACACATCCTATCACTACACTCCCTGAAAAGTCCCTCTCCAGCCCACTTGTCGGCTCCTTTCAGATATTGGAAGGCTGCTATATGGTCTCCCTGGAGCCTTCTCTTCTCCAGGCTGAACAAGCCCAGTTCCCTCAGGCTGTCTTCATAGGAGAGGTGCTCCATCCCTCTGATCACCTTTGTGGCCCTCCCCTGGTCCCATCCCAACAGTTCCACGTCCTTCCTGTGCTGAGGACTCCAGAGCTGGACACAGGACTCCAGGCGGGGTCTCACCAGAGCAGTGGGACAGAATTACCTCCCTCCACCTGCTGGCCACGCTTCTTTTGATGCAGCCCAGGATGCAGTTGGCTTTTTGGGCTGCCAGTGCGCACTGCTGGCTCATCCACCATCACTCCCAAGTCCTTCTCCTCAGGGCTGCTCTCCAGCCATTCTCCACCCAACCTGGGTTTGTGCCTGGGATGGCCTTTAACTAGAGTGAAGGGGTGATGTGCCCTGCAAAGTGATTTTTGTGGTGATCTAATGGCAGGTAATGAATGTAAAATAATGAGCATTTGATAGGTCAGGTGAAACAAATGGGGTGGGGAACTGCGGGACGAGAAGGAAGAATGTCTCCTTTGAGCCATTATTACAAATAAATCACAGGGGTCTACAAAATGACAGACCTTAGAAATTATACAAAGGGGAGATTAGAAACTGCTTGTAATTTTACAAATGATGGTGATATAGCAAATATAACTAAAATTTTTGCAATGGCCAAAAGAGAACAATGATTCTTTAAAAAAAATAAATAGAGTTTTTTGTTTGTTTTTTGAGAAAATCAGTGCTGTTTGGAGCAAATTGTGTATTTGGATGCGAGGGAGGAAAATTAGGCTTGGGCTTCTGCTCATAAAATTTTGGTACCTAAAGATTTTTGGTGGCTGTTCCCCAGCCAGCTGTTTGTGGCATCTTGACAGGAAGGGTTTTGGTGGGGACTTGTTTTGGTTTCAGTTGTTGCTCCCATTGCCATGTGCACACTCGTGCCAGAGTCTGGCAGCATAGATGGAACATCTTGGTGAATAAAAATGAGGATTTGGCCAATTGTAGAACAGCCCAGCATGGGAGAGACCAAACCCAGTCATCCCAGAAAAAATCCCCTTCCTGATGTACAAAACCCAAATGCTGAACAGCAAGGAGGGAGGTTTCTCCTCTGCCCTGCTCACTCCCTGGGCACAGCCTCTTCCTGAGTGCAGGAGATGTGTTTACTGAAGGTGGGAGAACTAAATGGGTATGGTGTTATTTGCCATCACAAGGTGTGAGTAGGGCTTTAGCCAACGTGAAAATGGATGAACTGGCCCAGGTACCGAGGTGATGTTTGAGGTAGCCTGGTCTAGGGTCATCTAGAAGGGAAGTCCAGCCTGAGCAATTACAGGTGAGTGAGTTGCCTTAAGCTGCCTCTTGCAGTGGCACAGGGTGGGATAACCTCCAGAAAGCCTGGTTGAGGGGCTTGGGAGCCACAGCTTGTTTCCAGGTGAGCATCAGTTGAAATAATGTAAACCCAGAGCGCTGCAAGGGACTGGAATTGAATGGGTTGATAGAAAATAACTTCCCTCCCCTTCTTCATTTTCCTGGGTTCAGCTGTACACATAATGCTCAAATATTCTTCTCATCCTATGCTTCGTGGTGTAATAAGGACCTATTGACATTCAGAATCCTGTCCAGCAGTTGATTACAAAGTGATTTAAGAGGCTTTTATTAGTGGTATTTCATTTGAAAGGACTGGTAAAGCCTTGGTTTATGCCTCTGGGGCAAGCAAATCTAATAATCAGAAGCATCACCGAATATCTTTATTATTTTGTCTCCTGTTCTGTCCTTTGTAAACCAGAAGATCAGCCATAGAGCACAGCCAGAGCTTGTGAAGGTCTCAGGGGTAAGAAAAGCGTGTTTCCTGTTGCTGTACACGTGCAAAAATTTGGCTGCTGTTCTGGAAAGAATAAGAATTCATCGTTCCTGCCTTATCTCTCTCCGTTGTTGGACAAGGATGGGACTTAGTAACCACAGGCCCTTTGCTTGTTACTCACTGCCACACGCAAAAGGAAACGGAGCAGTTCATCTCCTGGGATTATGTTGTAGTGAAGCATCCATCAATTTTCTTTTTTCTTAAAGAAAAAGAATTCTGGTTTCTCAGAATACCTCAACTGTGGGAAAAGTTCCTTTTTGTGCCTTGTACTCTTATTTCCTGTGAGCTTGGTGTTCCTCTCTTGCCAAACTCATGGCTGTGGAGAAAAAAGCACCTGAGAGGGGCAGAGTTTTTCCTTCTGTAGACTGGAGTAGCTTAACCAGTCTTTCTGGTTAATCTGAGTTATAAAATATGAAGATGATAAAAATCTTGAGTAATGTGGGTTTTGTTGAGTAGAATGGAATGAAATATCACTCTTCGTATAGCAATTTCATATATATTATAATGTGGTGTCTCTCTGGAAAGTGGATGGAAAAGGAGGAAGGGTTGGTTTGGAAGCTCAAGCACTTCTTCAGAAATACAACTAGTTTGAAGTATTAAATATAACGTTTAATAAAGTATTTAAAGGGCTGTTGCTGTCTTCTGCATTGCTCACAGCAGAGCTCTTCTAGTGCATGAGATTGTGGAAAAGAATCTGAGCTAATCCAGTTGTACTGCCCAAACTGGAGGTGGGGAAGAAATAGGCAAAATAGATGCAGAAGTAACATGGGGTGGGGTTTTGTTGTTGGTTTGGTTTTTTTTCTCATTTTTCAAAATGCTTAATTATTTCTTAAAATGCCCTTATCTGTCAAAGCTGCATGTGAGAAAACGCTTCTTTGTTTCGGGAAGGCAGGGTCCAACATCACTGCTCTAGTGCCAGTTAGTGCTTCCCTGTGGAGGGGAGCGAGATGTGGCAATGGATGGAGCGAACTGGTCTGATACTGGTGTTGAGGTGAAGGGATGTTTACATGTGCTCACTGTTTACCTCTCGCCTCCTCCACCCCTTGCAGAGCAGCCGGTGTGGGAGAGCGCCGCTCCGTCCGTTACCACTGTACCGGGGATATGCTACCTCCTCCGGAGAGTCTGGGTACGTCCAGGGTTTGGGAGGTTGAGGTTGGCTCTTCCATTGCATTGACCAAGAGGGAATCTGCTCCTTAGGCTCACGTGAGAGCAAGTTGGTAGTGGTGGGATTTGTTTTTTTTGTTAAATAACTCTTAGAATCATAGAGTCATAGAATCATTTAGGTTGGAAGAGATCCTTGGGATCATCAAGTCCAACNCAATACTCAAGGTGCGGCCTCACCAGTGCTGAGTACAGGGGGACAATCACCTCTCTACTTCTGCTGGTCACACTATTCTTTATGCAAGCCAGGATGCCATTGGCCTTCTTGGCCACCTGGGCACGCTGCTGGCTCATGTTCAGCTGCCCATCGACCAGCACCCCCAGGTCCTTTTCAGCCAGGCAGCTCTCCAGCCACACTGCCCCAAGCCTCTTATTCTCATGGTTTTGTATGTTTCTTGTCAGATTCAGTCAGATTTAAATGAAGCTGATGGACCTGTTGGAATGGGTCCAGAGGAGGGCCACAAAGATGATCAGAGGGCTGGAGCATCTCTGAAAACAGGCTGAGAGAGCTGGGGTTGTTCAGCCTGAAGAATAGTAGGCTCCAGGGGGACCTTATAGCAGCCTTCCAGTATCTGAAGGGAGACTACAAGAGAGGGACTCTTTGTCAGGAAGTGTAGTGATAGGATGAGGAGTAACAGCTTTAAACTGAAAGAGGGGAGATTTAGATTAGATATTAGGAAGACATTCTTTCCTTTGAGGGTGGTGAGGCACTGGAACAGGTTGCCCAGAGAAGTTGGGATGCCCCAGGCCAGACTTAAGGCTTTAAGGCCAGACTGGATGGGGCTTTGAGCAACCTGCTCTAGTGGGAGGTGTCCCTGCCCATGGCAGAGGGGTTGGACCTTGATGATCTTTAAGGTCTCTTCCAACTCTAAGCATTCTATGACTATAATCAAAATGATCAATGTTTAGAAGGAAGGTTGTGGGTTGCTATTTTATCTTTGGGTTAGTCATGAACCAGTTTGGTACCAGGGATTTGCTGGTGATTTAGAGTGGCTGCTGGGTTTCTTGGCAAGCTTCTGGAACAGAGTGGTTGTCCCCACCTGTCAGCTAAACTCTCACAAACTGTCTGATGTGTGTCATACAATACAGTTGATGTAACTTCCGCTCTTCTTTTCTCCCCAACAGTGTTTCTGCAGGAAAAATCATCGGTGCAGGTGTCCTCTTTGTGGGTGGAGGAGTAGGTGGAACCGTCCTGTATGCCAGTTATGATCCACAGTTCAGGGAGAGCGTAGAGAAGGCTGTTCCCTACTCAGATAAGCTCTTTGAGATGGCACTGGGTCCTGCACCCTATAGCACACCGATGCCAAAGAAACCGGTAAGTGTTTCCCATTCACTCCCACCCTTTCATTTTGCTTTTTTTTTCCCATTAATTTTCAAATTCTGATTAATTTGGCTGTGTGCTAAGAATTCATGAATTTTAAGAATTCTTAAATTAAGAAGGTTTAAGAATTATGAACCAAGGTACTACTTTGTGCTGCATAAACAGTGATGCTTGGGCATTTCCCCTTCTCATCCTGTGACTGTGGGCTGTGGGTTGTCAAACTGTTGGTTTTATTTACAGTAAAATAATCTAGTTGGATCCTAACTGAATGCTGCTCTGCTTACACCCAGAAATAAACTGGGGAAAGAGGGATAGGCGACCTGCTAGAATGTAACTGCTTTACTAAAGGGTTAGTGTAGTTAAGCATGTGGCAGGATTAAACTGTTCTTCGAAGCTGAATTTGTTTTAAAGAGATCTGAGAAGATTTTTGAATGACTAAAGCTTTGAATGGTAGAGCCACACCCAAGCATCCTGCTGTGAAACCTCTGTGACCCGCCCCGCTGCTGTTTTCAGCACACCTCTGGAAATCCAGGCTGGCAGTTACTCTGTGCCTGCATCTGAAAGCAAACACTTCCCAGTTAACCAAGAATGCTGAAAAGCTGCTCTCGCTGTGGCTGTGCTGAGCTTTCAGAAGCCATTTGGCCTTCAAAAAACCCCAAATCTTTTTAATTGGAATTTAAGAAAGCAGTTCTTAATGAATGGAGGAATTGTCAGTTATCCAAAACTATGTCTCTTCTGGCTTTAGCTACACTTTGCTTGTGGCCATCCAAGCTCTTCATGCCTCCCAGGCACTAGTAATCACTGTGGAACAGACTGCTCAGACAGCAAAGTTACCATCTGCCCACTCACGGCTCTGACTCAAATGCTGCTATTTTACCTTGTGGCTTTGCATGATGGATATTAAAGAGTTAACAGAAAACCCCACCTGACACTGTGCTGGAGGAAGTGCTCCTCTGCCATGAGCACTGGCATTCAGCCCTTTCAAAGGGGAACCAGGGAAAGCCCTGCAGATCTTCCATGCCTGTAGCATCTTCTCTCCAGCGATAACCAGATACAATCGTGTTTGTTCTTTTTAGAAATACCTTTAATTATGCAGTCACCTGGCTTTAATATAATTTTTTCCATTACAACTTGGGAAGGGAGTTGCATAGAGATAGGGCAGGGTGGGAGGTGTGACTCCCATGAGTGGTGGTGGACAAAAAATCACACTTGAGGGAGGAAGCTGTTGGAGCACTTACTGAAAAACTGAAGCTGGGTCAGGAAAACTGATGGCCTCGTTTTTTATTTTTTAATTATTTTTATTTTTTTCCTATAAACTCTCAAGAGGTGTGAAACTAAGAGGAGAAGTGTCAACTGAATTCATTTTAAGGTATAGCTGTGTGGACACTAAATCATGTCCAAGGGGAAGTAATGGAAATGGGCTTTCTGGAGTTGTTTCAGACCTTGCTGTACTTGTGGGTTTTATAGTTTCTACATTATCAGTAGCCTTTCAAAACACTCAGAAGTGTTTGGAATGTTTGAGGCATTAAATGATTTGCTTTGTGTGGATACCTTAATAACTACTTGTAGTGAAAATTCCCACTACTATGCCTTCAGTTTTTGGAGAGGTGAAAACTGCAAAGATTCCTTCTAAATTAAAAATGAAGGCAAGGAATTACACGGCCTTGCTGCTGTTTTCATGCATACCTTGAGTTTAGATTTATCATAAAGTCATCTGGACACGGAGATGTTCTACTCCATTGCAATGGAATTGTTGAGACACGGGCCGTTTGGAAAACTTACAGTCTTTCTTCCTTCTGACTTCCCAAGGCACAGCAAGGGCCACTGAAGATCTCGTCTGTAGCAGAAGTAATGAAAGAATCTAAACAGCCCGTTACCAAATCCCAGATGAGCAAAACAGAACCTGCTGCTCCTTCGGAGGAAAAAGAAGGTAACTTTACAGAATGTCATGCCCACAGAAGCAAAAGATTTAATCATCTCTTACACCACACAACCCAGGGGAGATTAAAATAGTCCCTTGGAGTAGCTGAAGATGAGTATGTTATAATTTCTTAGAATTAACGTTATTTTCTTTTCAGTCATGAGAAAATTTATCTAAAATGGCTTTAGCTGTTTTTGAAGTTTGTTTACCTTAGAGAGTATTTGGAATCTACCACAAGCAATGACTATCCTGCATGTTTTAGATATGAAACTCAGCAGAAAGAGCACTTTGGGTGCTGCACTCTGAGGCAATTTACCTCTTCATGCAAGTGCCAGAAGCTTAATTTTGGATAATTTCTGAGGTATTGCAAAGCCAAATCAAACTGAGCTGGTTTAGAGAGGAGCAGTTGTGACATTTTACATTTGTCTCTCGTGGCAGTGTGTGTGTGTGTGTGTGTGTGTGTGTGTGTGTGTGTGTAAATACCTGGTTGCTCTTTGTCTAGAAAATTGTCTTTGTCTGGAAATAATATCATTGTCCAAATAATAGGGTTCTACAAAGAAAAAAAAAAAGTCAGAGTCATAGAGTACCAGGTTGGAAGGGATCCCAGGGATCGTCTGGTCCAACCGTTGTTGGCAGAAGCACAGTCTGGACAAGATGGCCCAACACCCTGTCCATCTGAATGTCAAAAGCGTGGATTCCACCACTTTCTTGGGGAGATTATTCCAATGGCTGATTGCTCTCGTTGTGAAAAAATTACTCCTCGTGTCCAATCAGGCTCTTCCCAGGAATATCTGTACCCATTACCCCTCAGTTTTTCCATGTGACTCCTTGTAAACGGGCATCTTCCATCTTCTGTGTAGCCATCCTTTAACTACTGGAACATGGTGATAAGGTCTCCCCTGAGCCCTCTTTTGTCAAGGCTGGACAAACCCAATTCTCTCAGTCTTTCCTCATATAGGACATGTCCCAGGCCTTTGATCATCTCTGTGGTCCTTCGCTGGACCCTCTCCAGCCTGTCCACATCTCTTTTGCATTGCAGGGGCCAAAACTGAACACAGTATTCCTGGTGTGGCCTGAAAAGCACTGAGTGGAGTGGGATGATGACTCCTTTATCCCTGCTGGTGATGACCTTGTTGATGCAGCGCAGCATCCTGTTGGCTTTCTTTGTAGCAGCAACACACTCTTCACTCATATTGAGCTTGTTGTCCACCAGGACCCCCAGATCCCATTCCACAGAGCTTCTCCCCAGGCAGGTCGATCCCAGCCTGTGCTGCACTCCTGGATTATATTTTCCCAGGTGCAAGACTACATTTGTCCATGTTGAACTTAATAAGGTTCTTGTTAGCCCACTCTTCCAGCCTATACAGGTCTGCCTGCAGGGTGGCTCTCCCTTCCAAAGTGTCCACTTCCCCACTCAGTTTGGTTTCATTAGCAAACTCCATCAGGGTACACTTGAGCCTATCATCTAGATCACTTATGAAGATACTAAGCTGTGTTGGGCACAGTATCAATCCCTGGGGGACCCCATGTGTGACAAGTTGCCAGTTTGAAAAGGAACTATTTACCACCACGTGTGTGGCCTGTCAGCTGGTTCTCCACCCACCACACAGACCACTTGTCTAAAAAGTAACACATCAGTTTCTCTCGAGGAGGTTGTGGGGAACAGTGCTGAAAGTCCAGTTAGACAATGTCCACCGCTTGCCCCACATCAGCCACACGAGTTACTTTGTCGTAGAAGGTGATCAGGTTTGTTCGTCACGACTTGTCCTTGGTGAATCCATGCTGGCTTTTCCCAATCACCTGCTTCACTGGACTTATGGCAGCCCCCAGGAGGATTCGTTCCATAACTTTTCCAGGGACTGAAGTAAGACTAATGGGACTGTAATTTCCTGGATCCTCTTTTGAGCCCTTCATTAGCCTTCTTCCAGTCTTCTGGGATGTCCCTTGATCTCCATGACTTCTCAAAGATTATGGAGAGTGGCCTCCCAATGACATCAGCCAACTCTGTGAACACCCTTGGGTGGATGCCCAGTGATTTATAGGGGTGAAGCTCCTGTAATAGCTCACATACCAACTCTCCCTTCAGTGACAGTGGGCCTGTGTTGGCATCAGCCTGGGGTTTTTTTTCCTAAGGCTTGGGGCCCAGCAGCGAAGAGTTGAAGAAAGTGTTGAGAACCTCTGCGTCTCCAGCATTGTGGGTGACTAATTCACCTCTGCTGAGTAACAGTGAGCCGGTATTTTCCTTGTGTTTCTGCTTGTTGTTTGCATACCTGACAGAACCCTGTCTTGTTGGTTTTGCCATCTCTGGCTGATTTCAGTTTGAGCTGAAGTTTGCTCTTCCAAAATGTAAAGCCATTGTCTTGGCACCAGCCTTCAGCGTGCTCCGTGGGTCACACACTCCACACTGTTGTGATCACTGCAGACAAGGCTGTCACTAAGCAAGATCCTACAAGGCAGGCTTTCTTGGTCTGTGAGTAGCATGTCCAGCCGTGCCTCCTCTCTGGTTGGCACATCTAACGTTTGGGTGAGAAAGCAGTCCTCTGCATTCCAGGACTTGATGACATGTGAGCTGCTCTGTTGTTCTTCCAACAAATGTCACCCAAAAGAACCAGGTTCTGTTGACCCAAAGCTTGCTAGAGTGACCCAAATATTGTTTCATTGGCCCTATTCTCTTGGTTTGGAGGTCAGTAGCAGATGCCTATTGCAAGATCTCCCTTGGAAACGACCTTTCTTGATCTTGACCCAGAGGCATTTGATAGGGTTTCCCCAGTCGCTGTAGCTGACTTCTATACATTCAAGGTTCACGTTAACATAGAGTATGACAACTCCTCCTCTTCCCTGCCTGTCTTCATGAAACGCCCTATAGCCACCCATCACCATCCTCCATGTGAGTTGTCCCACCATGTTTCGTTTATTCCTATGATATCATCATAACCTTCTGACTGAGCGCGGAGCTCCTGAGCCTCCTGTTTGTTCACCAGGCAGCGTGCGGTGGTGTAAAGTCTTGCACCCCTGCACTTACACTGTGGCTCGTCTATACTAACCGCTTTTGTTCTGTTACTGTGTTTAACAGCAGGCAAGGCTGCGGCACAGATCATCTCTGCGTCAGATGTAGCCGTCTCGGTGCCAGCTCCGGGCATACAGACTGAAGAAGGTGAAAAAACCCACGTGAACTCCATGATGAAAACCCAAATCCTGTAGCTTTTGAGTGTACAAATTCTTACTTCTCTGTTGGTATCGGTCAGTTTTTCAAGGCGTGATTCTTTGTGCCTTTTGCAGAACAAACAACTTTCATCATCTGTTTGATAGATTTTTATTTTTTTTAAACATACTCAGAAGCTGAGATTGATAGCTGGGACAGGACAGGCATGACCACAAGAGCAAAGCCTGCCTTGGTGCTGAACTGGAGCTTGGACATTCCAGTTTGCCTCTGCTCTCTGGGGCTTTCTGACTGCTCTTCAGAAAGATGTGTCTTCCCAGGGCCAAGTGAAGAGACTGCATTTGTTGTTTAACTGGGGAAAAAAAACGCTTAACTTGTCTAGGAGTCTCTCTCAGATGAGAGTGTATTCATTTCTTTATGTGTTTTGTAAATGTACTTTCATAAGAAGTAGGCCAGCAATAAGCAAATACACTCTTCAGAGTTAGCATCAGCGTTATGGAAAGGTACCCTGATGGGTTTGGTCGCAGCGTGAGTCTGAGAGCTCTGGGCTCTCTCCTCAGGGCAGATGCAGACTTGTGGTTGGTCCTGAAGGAGTTGCTTCCGTCAGTGCTCACTCAAAAGGCATTTTAAGTAGCCCTAGGGTAGGGCAGAGAGCGTAGCTGTGATTCACCATAGCTCCCTTGCTAATCTTTCTTGACTTTGGCTGGAGTCTCCAAGCATACCAAAGGAGAACTGAAGAATAACAACAGTTACTCTCTTAAAATTGAAACTGGGTTTCATGTTTTCCATTTCCTGATACTGACTATAAAAATCAGTTTTGAAAAGAAATTTCCTTCCCTACAAGTAATTCATGCAGGAATTTGAACTCTCTGCTAAAGCAGTGTAACCCTGTTTGCTTCTGAATAGGTAAAGCACATGAAGGTTCCCATGCCGTAAAAGAACGGTCACCAGAAGAAGTTGCAGCCCGGCTTGCCCAGCAAGACAAAGAGGAGCAAGAGAAGATAGCGGGTAAGTCCTTACTGATAGTTTTTCCTGTTCCTGTTAGATGTGACAGAAAAATGGTTGGGCTGCTCTGGCTTTAGAGTTCAAAGTCGCTCACACACCTCTTTGTTGTTGGCCCTGTGTTGAGGTGGCAGAAGGAGGGGTGATGAAGCTTCTTTCACCCACTAGGAAGTAACTGATAGTCAAGGAATGGTGGAGAATATTGGGTTGGAATGGATGTCCAAGTTCTCTAGTCCGCCCCCCTCCTTGGGCAGTTGGGGCAGGTTACTCGCCACTGTCTCCCCAGGAGGTTTAAAGCTCTTCAAGGATGGAGATTGTTTCACCTCTCTGAGCAGCTTTGCCAGCGCCTCTTATAATGGAGAACTTGATACATCCAATTAATTTCTCTTGTTGGCACTTGGAGCTGCTGCCTCTTGCCCTTTCTGTGAGCACCTCTGAGAAGTATTGTTCTGTCTCTTCTCTAACCCTGCTTTAGATGTGGAAGGAGTTACTTAAGATACCCCTCTGGCATCTCTTCTTCAGTCTAGAACAAGCCCAGATCCCTCAGCCTCTCATCTGTGTCATATGCTCCCATCTCCAAACCATCTTAGTGCCTCTCCAGTGATCGTCCCCCAGTTTGTTTGTGCCTTCCTTAGGCTGACACCATATTCCAGATGTTGTCTCATAAGTGCCAGTTAGAGGGAAATCACTCCTTCACTTGATCTGTGGGATCTGTTCTCGTTTGATGCAGCCCTGTTCACGGTCAGGACTCATTGCTTCCAGAGCATGCTGTTGACCCATGTTCATGTTGCCATCTTCTGGGATGCCCAGGTCCTTGTCTACAGAGCTGCTGCCTTGGCTTTTTCTGTACTGGTTCAGGGACAGTATGTCAAGGGTTGGGAACTACAACAGTTCCTTGTTTGGGTTCTAGGTCAGACAGGCCTGTTAATCCAGCTGCATGACTGGGAGGTGGTCTGGCTTTTCCTGCGTCTCAAACAAAACTCATGTCCTCCTTGTGTGTTTTGCTCAAAACAATGAGCTTTGCTTCCACCTCATCCTCCACTTGGTTTATTAGATTTTAAATCCTTCTGGCTGTTGTTTGGTCTTGGTTTGGCTTGCAACCATGATTGTTTAAATCAGGGTCCTTTCCTGGTTTGCCTCAGGGGAAGCCAGTAAAATAGAGAAGTGTTTTTTTGGAAGATGGTGTTTTGCTGTCTAGTGTGTCTGGGCAATGTGTAACCAGCTGCTTTGGTCCTTACCTCCTGAAAGCAAGCCCAGCTCAGGCTGCAGGTTGCTTGCAGTGTTAGAAAGCTTCCATATTGTCCTCCATCCAGTGTTGATGAGGACAAGAGGGAGACAGCCTTTTGGAGAAATGAATGGGTGTTGAAGGCTGTCTTCTGACTTGGGGCAGCGCAAGGACGGCTGACAGGAATGGCTCTGCAGACCTGTGGTGAGGGAAGGAAGGTGGGTCTGCTTAGAGACACTGACTACCAGGATGCTGAGCAAAAACTGTATTTGGAGTAAGCGAAAGTTTACTGTTCATGTGGGTGTAGCCAGTGAAAATAGGCTTGAAAGGGATTTAAGAGTACCGAGGCCAGGTGTTGGACACGCTTCAGCCTGCTGAGGGAGCTACAGCCTTTTTATGTTCTCCTGGTGCTTGGACACAGGGCTGGTGCTGGAGGAGGTGCTGGTGCAGTGGCATCTGGTCTGCCCTGTCTGACCGCTGTGCAGGTGAACCTGGATCCTGGCAGATGCACCGACCGCAGTCGGTTGGTCCTCGGTCACAGTCTGAGCCCTGGGCTGTTGTTGCACATGAGGGATGAGCAGGGTGTGTGAGCCTGGGTTTCACAGGCTCAGAGCAGACAGACTGGTTGTGGTCTGCTGCTGTGTCCTTCTCTTCAGAGCTTTGTCTGGTGTAGAAGAGCAGCCGTGAAAAGAAACAGAGAGGCTTGGCATTAGTCACCTGCAAGGACTTTTCGTTAGACCTCTGCAGGGACAGTGGTCTTACAAGGGCTGTTTCACAAGGGAAAGGGTTGAGTTGTTTCACTGCAAAAATCCAGAGGAGTATTTACTGGAAAGGTGGATTCACCTACACTTATCCTGCTACTTGGGAATAAATGTCTGACTCCAGAAAGGCAGGCATTGCTCACTCTGATTAACCATTCTGGTTCGGTTCCTGCTTGAATAATTAATAGCTCCTTTGTGTTTCTCTACCCATAGGAGTAGATAGTTGAGTCCACCACCACCTGGGCTAGGAAGGGTGACTGTATTTGGATTATATCTTCCGTGGGGAAGATGGGAAAATTCATTTGTTTTCTCCCAATAACCATTGCAACAAGTGAAGATGGGAAAAAAACCTGCTGGGTTGAATGCACCTCCCTGCAGAGACATGGTGACGGTCTTCTACTGAGTAGCTTCTGCACTGCTGCAAGTGCAGACCTGCACCTTCATACTCCTCTAAAGGAGTGTGTCCTGGCAACCTTTCTTCTTCTGTAGGTTGCAAGCATCGTTCCCAAACTGACCACCTTGTTTGAGTCGGGGGATATAAAATAGAGAGATGCAGAGGATAGGACAGGCTGTTTTACTGATTCTAGGGCCCTTGTCTTTGTAGTTTAATTCAGCTAATTGATTTATTTTTTCCCCAGCCCTTGCAGCAACTCTAGAAGGAGCCCTAAGCACAACAGCTCGTGTGACCCTGCAGGCAATCACTGCCCAGGAGTCTGCTGTGCAAGCAGTGAACGCCCATTCGCAGATACTGAAGGAGGCCATGGACGACTCGGAGGTAAACTGGACAAATGGGGACTTCTTTATTTTTTTTTGGTATTGTGTTCAGCAAAACTTCTCACTTCACAGAATCGGAGTATCAATGACCTTGGAAGGTCATCTAGTCCAATCCCCCTGCTGGAGCAGGAGCACCTAGATCAGGTCACACAGGAATGCATCCAGGCGGGTTTTGAAGGTGGGTTTTGAGTTTCCAGAGGAGACTCCACACCCTCCCTGGGCAGCCTGTTCCAGTGTTCAGTCACCCTCACTGTGAAGAACTTTCTCCTCATATTTAAGTGGAACCTCCTATGTTCCAGCTTGCACCCATTGCCCCATGTCCTGTCATTGGATGTTACTGAGAAGAGCCTGGCTCCATCCTCCTGACACTCACCCTTTACATATTTATAAACATTAATGAGGTCACCCTCAGTCTCCTCTTCTCCAAGCTAGAGAGACCCAACTCCCTCAGCCTTTCCTCCTATGGGAGATGCTCCACTCCCTTCATCATCTTTGTGGCTCTGCCCTGGACTCTCTCAAGCAGTTCCCTGCCCTTCTTGCACTGAGGGGCCCAGAACTGGACACAATATTCCAGATGGGGTCTCACCAGGGCAGAATAGAGGGGGAGAAGAAGAATAAAAGATTAAAGATAAAGTTGGAAGCTTTTCTTGGAATGTCTTTACTTTTATCAGTTTCAGGTAATCTCTCCATTTGTGAAATGTGGTGTAGTTGAGTAATACAGTGGGTTGGCTTTTGAATTTGGGTTTTTTTCCCCCAACTCTTCCCTTTTGCAAGGAGAAAAGGTCAAGGTCATAAATTTATAGTCTTTGTGTTGTATTTTAATTCATTATATTTTATTTTCCAAGCCCATTTTTTAATCTAGATATAGTTAGGATATCATACTGTCTACCCTAGAATTCTGTTGAACTTTTACCAAAATCTTCTTGCTGCGTTGTCTTGTCTGGAAATGACACCTTGTGGTGTTCTGGTGTGCTCATGTCGGTAAAAGATGAAAACGGTGCTCAGTTTGAATGAAATGAATTTCTGCAGGNTTGCCCCATGTCCTGTCATTGGATGTTACTGAGAAGAGCCTGGCTCCATCATCCTGACACTCACCCTTTACATATTTATAAACATTAATGAGGTCACCCTCAGTCTCCTCTTCTCCAAGCTAGAGAGACCCAACTCCCTCAGCCTTTCCTCCTATGGGAGATGCTCCACTCCCTTCATCATCTTTGTGGCTCTGCCCTGGACTCTCTCAAGCAGTTCCCTGCCCTTCTTGCACTGAAGGGCCCAGAACTGGACACAATATTCCTGATGGGGTCTCACCAGGGCAGAGTAGAGGGGGAGGAGAAAAAGAATAAAAGATTAAAGATAAACTTGGAAGCTTTTCTTGGAATGTCTTTACTTTTATCAGTTTCAGGTAATCTCTCCACTTGTGAAATGTGGTGTACTTGAGTAATACAGTGGGTTGGCTTTTGAATTTGGGTTTTTTTCCCCCAACTCTTCCCTTTTGCAAGGAGAAAAGGTCAAGGTCATAAATTTATAGTCTTTGTGTTGTATTTTAATTCATTATATTTTATTTTCCAAGCCCATTTTTTAATCTAGATATAGTTAGGATATCATACTGTCTACCCTAGAATTCTGTTGAACTTTTACCAAAATCTTCTTGCTGCGTTGTCTTGTCTGGAAATGACACCTTGTGGTGTTCTGGTGTGCTCATGTCGGTAAAAGATGAAAACGGTGCTCAGTTTGAATGAAATGAATTTCTGCAGGCTTGGATTATATATATATATAATTTTAATTATTGTTTTTGGATAATTGGTGTTTGTGGTGGCTCTAATCAGGAATCTGCTTCTTAGGCCGCTGGCGAGAACAAATCATCTCAGTGGCGCACTCTGGAGGAAGCGCTGAAGGACCGGAGGAGAGCTGTGGATGAAGCTGCTGACGCCCTCCTGAAAGCCAAGTAGGTTGCTGCTTGTTAAGGTTTGTCAGTGGTAAGTGAGCATCACCCACACCAGGGCTGGCAGAGGCAGACACCGGATGAGTTTCTAGAAAGTATGAAGTCACCCGTGTTCACATTAACTTGGTGTATTTCTATATTAAAGACAAATGTCACGTGCACTCATGAACATTGGAGTTGGCAGTGAGTGTCCTTAGGTGCCTGTGCACATGGTCCTCACCCCACCAGAGGCTGAAAGAGTCCTATTATTCTTTTTAAGAACCTGTCTCCTTAGGGTTTATCTCTACCGCTGGTAAGGTCAAGTAAGATTAAAAAAAAACCCAACACACCATAATCCTTTTAAAGTACCTTTTTCAATATTAAACATGTTGTAAGGACTCTATGACTCCACACTCTGTGTATTGAGTCAGTAGCTCTGAGTTGTTACGAGATACTAAACCCCACAGCGTCATTTGGCAGTTCCGTCAGGAATCATGCGCAGAGACGCGCAGAGACGTGCTTAGTTAAAAGGCTGATAGGCCTTGAGTGTGGTCTGCAGGCTCTGTGGTGGGGTTGCAGCAGTAAAAACAAGGTGACAGACAAACATCTCCCAAGTTGCTCTTGTAACGAGGACTGAGATGAGGGGGTGACAGGAAAAAAAGGGCAATATCATCCTTGACGTTGCGCGGTCGCTATTTAGGCTACAGCCTTCTCGTTGAAGTGATAGCAACGAGCAGGTGTAACTCGGGTTTCAAAGAGCAAAACAAAGCTAACCCAAACCCCACATGCACTAACTTTCATTCTCTACTGGATGCCTTTGCTTCTATTTATTTATTTATTCCTTCCTTATTCCAGGGAGGTTGTTAGAAGCCTCCACTGGTTGGAATGGATTTGGAAAAGGAACGCTTTTTCCTTTTTCTTTCATTTCCAGTTATGCTGGAGGAAACCAGTTCTTTCTTAATTACAAAGAAAATAATATTTATCTTTACAGAGCTCTCTAAATTTTCTCCCATCCTCATTTATCTCCACCAGTCACCATGTCCAAAGCCCTTGTGCAAGAGTAAGCCATCTATATTAAAAATGTTTCCTTGATACTCTGTTATGGGATGGAAACGTCTGCCCTCTCAGACTAACAGTTTCACTAACACTGACTACTTTAGTAAAATTTCTTTCACCTGTCCCCTCCAGCTACATCTTGAGCCCCAAGTACTAACTGTCCTATAAATAATCCTCATTTTACATGGAATAGAGACACTGACATCTTTAGGCTTCAGGCTGTGGAAAGAAAAGTCTTTAATCACAGCACCTTAGCCATAGAGCTGGTAGCTGGGAGGCACCAGTAGAGTTATCCAGTAGCTCTCCCTGTAAAAACAGACAGCATAAAGTAAAGTTTTCTGTATGCGCCATAGTTAGCAGCTTCTTCCCTTTCCAGAGAGGAGCTGGAGAAGATGAAAGGTGTAATTGAGAATGCCAAGAAGTCTCAGGTGGCAGGAGCCAAATCTCACATTACTGCTGCGGAAGAAAATCTTCATCACATGATTGTTGACTTGGACAATGTTGTGAAAAAGGTAAGGCTGTTTACAACTGCTGTTAGAGTGAGGGCTGCTCGGGAGCTTGCGCAGGCCTCCCAGTCCCAAACCCGGTGTAGCAGGTTGTTAAACGTTTGCAGATGCGAGTTCCGTCCTTCTTTAGCTGTACTCAGTCTTTGCACTTCTGCTGCCAGTGATTGCACATGGTGAGGCCTTGGCAAGAACTCGAGCTCTGTCCTGAAAGAGTCCCCAGCACCTTGGCTGGTGCCTGTCCTTTCTGGTGGGCAGCCTGTCATTCTCCCCGTTTGTTGCCGAGAAGAACTCCCCGGGCAGTCAGGGAGGAGTAGGAGCAACGTGTGCTGACGGGTTGGTGCCCCTTGCAGCTCAGAGGAGGGGAGAGGAAATGAAAGGTGACGTTTCTCTCTCTCTGCAGGACGGCTGGTAATCCCTCAGGTGCAGTCTGAGTGAATTTAGCCTGGCAGTGGGAACATCAGACCGTACCGAGAAGAGGGCAGGAGTCCCAAGATTAGCTTGCTAGGCCCGCATGATGTGTCAGTAGTGGAGAACAGCTAGAGGCCTTTACAGATAGGAACTGAATGGAGATACTTCTTGGTCCCGTCCAGGCCGCAGGCTGGCTATCTGGTTAGTGTGTGTGAGACAGCACAGACTGGTGGTAGCTCCAGCAAGTAACTATTGTGTATGAGAGGTTTGGTATCACGGGCTGGGATTTTTTTCTCCCACAGGAAAGCTTTGCTTGGGCTGCAGGGTAACGGTCTCTGCCACTCACTCGGGGCCTGCCTGGCTTTAAACTATGCGTGCCTCCATTCTTGATACTTGCCTTGAGAAACCAGCATCTCCTTTTTGTTCATTGCAGGTTCAGGCAGCACAGTCTGAGGCCAAGATAGTAGCTCAGTATCATGAGCTTGTGGCTACAGCTAGAGAAGAGTTTCAGCGAGAGCTGGACAGTATCACCCCCGACGTGAAGCCTGGCTGGAAGGGGCTGAGTAAGTCTCCAATCACAGGGTTATTTTCTTCTTGTTACACGGTGGGCACTTGGCTCATAGTGTTTCTGCAACTACAGCCACTCAATTTAATATTGTTTTTTGAATTTTCATATTGTTTGGAGTGAAAATTAGTTGACAGTTACCGTAAGTAATCTACAGTGGGTGTTATGGAGAGGCTTAACTCTGGAATCAGAATCACAGAATGGTTAGAGTTAGACCTTAAAGATCATGGAGGTCCAACCCCCCTGCCATGGGCAGGGCCACCTCCCACTAGAGCAGGTTGCTCAAAGCCCCATCCAGCCTGGCCCTAAACTTCCAGGGATGGGGCATCTGCAACTTCCCTGGGCGACCTGTTCCAGTGCCTCACCAAATTTCCTCACAGGAAACTGCCTCTGCTGTATTTGAAGCTTCAAGAAATGTAGCTCTTTTACAATAAATATCATATGGTTGCTTAAACACCTCTTCCCTCCCCTGGTGTTCTGGGAAGAGAACTGGGTCACTCCAGGTTTGGATGAAATCTGTGTTGCTCACTGATCAAGTGTTGGTCTGGTTGACTCTCTGTGATTGTAGCTGTTACAATACACCAGTATCACAGAGCTCCCTGAATTTCTCTGAAATGATGGGTACACTGAAAGATAAGAATCATTGTTGATGCCCTACCTACCCCAGCAAGTGTTATTTCTAAATTAAGTTGACTTACCCTGAACAGAGAACGCTGCACAGAAGCACTGAGCGGGTGTCTTATGTTCTGTTTATGCTGTTACTGCTGCAATTCTTTGTCTGAGATTGCAAATCTCATGAGCTTCCTTTCCTTGTGTGGGATAAAAGCAGAGTATCTTGGGTTTTGTGATGCTTCCCTTTTGGGGGACAGAAGGGAATCTCCTTTAACACACTCTGTTTCGTACTGGTGTGACCTCCTGAAGTACAGGCGGGAGTGACTGGTTATGGGCCGTGGCTCTCGCTGCCGCTTGGGAGCTTGTCTCTTAACCAACCACCTCTGGTTTAGAAGAACCTAGAAATGCCAGGCTCAAATGTCCAGTGTCCTGTTGCTTTTTTCTACTTCAATCTCATATTCCTTCCTTTGGCTGAACTTTGGTATCAGTCTGTGGGTTTCCAAAGGTGATTTTAGTGGTTGGGATGCTTTGGGCTATGTCTTGCCTGTAACACAGAGAGACTGTCATACTCAACCTCCTGTTCTCCCTGAATCCTAAAGACTCGGACTCATGTTTGGTCGCTGCAGATAAGAAGCTCTGTTTTCTGTTGTACTTTTGCATGTCTGACTTGCTGTAGTGAATGTGCATTAACTTCTCCAACCTCTCCCTCTTTCTCTTGCAGAGATAACTGACTTAGGTGAGTTCCTGTAACTTGTGCCAGCCTTGTGAATGTCACCTCTTTGTTCCTTTTTGTGTTTGTGTGGTGTTGCTTAAAGAGGCAGGCAGTACCAACTAAGGGGTGCAGTGTTGCATCCTGAGCCACCTGAGGCTGAGGTGTGCTTTGGGGGTCCTTCCCACTAGTTTTGCATGTCCAGCTTCAACCACGAGCTCTTTGTCTACCAGCACTGCTACCCTGGCCATCACTGGCTTCGGGAAGTCAGGGTTAAATTTTCTTTGCAAATTTAAGCAGCGATACCTGCTCCTGAGAGTCCAACGAGAAACAGAAACTTTGACTCTTCCAGTTAAGCTGTGTGATGGTGTTTGTCCTCAAGCAGGGCCACCTCACACCGCTCCTGGCTTGAGAGCTGGGCTGGGGACACCAATTCCTGCTGATGCCACTGGAACCTCTAGGCACTAAGCCACTCCAAGAGGGGTCACTAAAACCAGATTAATTTAATTTGAAGTTGGCTTAATTCTCCAAATTGAGTCTTCCTGATTGAACTGTTGAGTGTTGATTATCTCTTTGGTTCTGAGGTTGATTGTTATTTATTTTTTCCCTTTCAATCAAAGAAATGGGATTTAAAACTGGAGTGTGTAAAAACCCCATTCTGCTCCTAACAGTGTCGAGTTCAACAGCTGAGCTTAGTGCTGCTGCTCAGCTGCCGTGCTGGACACGAGCACCCTTGCACCGAGCCAGTCCTTTCTCCAGTCTCCCTTCACCAGCAGGATGGCTGAAGGACTGGGGAATTTCACTTGCTGTAGACCCTGCAGGAACGCTTCTGCAAGTGTTCCCTGGTTTTCCATCCAGGCAACGTACCTGGCAGCCAGTGCAAAAGGAGCTGCAGCATTTTACAGAGCCTGTGCCCTTTTCAGGTCACCAAATGCTTGTGTCCTCCTCCCCTCCCAGCAGAACAATAGCAAACTTCTCAGCAGACAGAGTTGTAGTAGTGACCCCTCCTGCTCACGGAGTTGGCCAGACCCCGAAAGGTACAAATTGGGGAGCAGTTGGTCTGGAGGACTGTTGAAGAGGGAAGGTAACTCTGCCTGCCTCTCACCATCAGTTCAGTGTTTCCAGGAACAAACTTCTGTCCGTTTGTGCCCAGCTGGAGGTGGCAGTCAGCACCAGGTTCTTCAGCTCTGTGTGCTGCCACAGGGGAAAACACACGGTGCTGTGAAGACCAAGGAAGGGACAGTGTTTTCAACAGCCTCCTCTGGTTGTGACGTGGATACATGGAGTGTAAATCATAGCTGTGAATCACTTGAAAGAAACTAAGATAATTTCTATCGATAGAAAGTACCTGCTTGTAGGTGTGGCTACAAAGTGGTACTGGGTGACCAGTAGCCAGAACCACGTGGAGCTGTAGAGGGCTCGAGCGGGAGGTGGGCAAGCACCACGGCAGGAGTTCCCCTGCAGCCCTTCCTAATGCCCTGTGTTTTCTTTAGCTGGCCAGTTATCTATGGATGACTTAAATTCTCTCATCGCACATGCCCATCGTCGCATCGACCAGCTCAACAAGGAGCTGGCGGAGCAGCGGGTGAGGGAGCAGCAGCACATCGAGTCGGCCCTGGAGAAGCAGAAACTTGAAGATAAAAAAGCCTTTGAGGCAGCGGTGGCCAAAGCGCTGGAGCATCACAAGAGTGAGATTGAACTGGAACAGGAGAAGAAGGTGAAGTGGTTTAACACCCACCCGGTGCAATCTCTGGCTCAGAAAAAGGATGCACAGAAGAGCAGCTGGGGTGTTGTGAGCGATGGGAGGCTTCAGACAGGGTGACTCCCAGGCAGAGCGTGGAAAGGAGCTGTTGAGCAAGGAAACATCTGCCAAGGGAGGATGGTAAAATCACAGCCAAACAGGGAATGACTACTTCGTGTTTCCCCTCTGCTGCGGCAGACAGGATTGCTGGGCCAAAAGAAATGTTTTGCCTGACCCAGTATGGCCATCTGGAGGCTATGTGGTCCCTCCTGCAGGTGTCTCCATGCTCTTCTGCTCCTTGCCAGTGGTGTGGGATTTGGTTTTTTCAAAGCGAGTAAGAAACCCAGAATTTGAATGCTGCTTTGGGCATGAAGCAAGTGCAACTTAAAAATGTAGGAATTTGGGCTCTGGTGGTTTTATCTGTTGAGACACTGTATGGTGGGGAGTTGTGCCCAGTATTCCTGCTGTTCTCACACCTGGGCCTCTCAAAAGCAGGCTGAACACTGGCCATTAGCTGAAAAATTTGCTTTGACATGAGGGAAACTTAAGGATTTCACTTGCAGCCTGTGCAAAGCCTCGCAGCAACAGGTATTACTTTAGAGCTGCCAGAAGTTGCTTGAAGAGCCATCCTTGCATTCCATGGAAGGCTGGCAATGACACAATCCTTTTTGGAAAAAAAAGCAACAGAAAAGCAAAAAACTAAAAACTAAAAACTATTCCACTGCTCATACACCAAGGCACACGGCGCCCCCGTGGGCTAAGGTGGGGCTCTGGAGGCTCTGGAGAGGCCGTTTTACACAAGGGGGGGTGAAGGGGTATTGCCATTTTATTGAGCTGGGTCCAGCTCCGTTACAGCAAGCAGGGAAAGACAAAGTACTTCTTGTTGGGCTGCTGGTTTACAGACATCAGAGTGTTTGCCCCGGTACTGTATCTTCCACAGCAGTGGTCTGGGAACTGCACTAAGTGTCTGCTGAGCAGAGCCAACCCCCAGTCACAGGCACTGTGGGCTGTGAAGCTTTTCTTGCCAGGCTCTAGGAAGAGGCTCAGCTCAAAAAAAACAGACCATGACAGGTTGGGGGGGGTGGGTTCATATGAAACACGGGGCTCTATCGATGCTGCCTCTGTACAAGGTACCCTGGGTAACGACTGCTGGCTGCTACCATCCTCGTGTGTGTGTGAGAATGGGTTGAAAACTGGGTGTGCAGTAACGACTGCTGCTGCGTGTGCAGGTGGAAGAAGTCCGAGAAGTGATGGAGAACGAGATGAGGACCCAGCTGCGGCGGCAGGCTGCTGCCCACACAGACCATCTGAGGGACGTTCTGAAGATCCAGGAGCAGGAACTGAAGGTGGAGTTTGAGCAGGTGAGGGAGAAGAGTGCCGGGGGGAAGGAGGGGGATATATGAACCCTTGCAAAGCAAACGCTGCACAGGACAGGAGTAGCACACAGTCTCCCAGGAGGCTGCTCTGCAGGCTGGGGAGAGGGGCCTGCCTGTCTGGAGGAGAGGAGGTAACACGCAAAAACCCAACATGTGGGTTTGAGTCAGACTTCTCTTAACAGCCTCTGCTCTAAGTGAGAAATTTGTGACAGTTGCAAGTGTAAGAACTGCTAAATTCAGTTAATAATGTGAATATACAGGACATAAGGCTTAGCACCAGTGTATTGCGTTGACCATATGTATTGGCCCTAGCAAGAACAGATTTATAGAAACATGTTAAAAGTCAGTCAAATGTAACTTATCAGACCTGAAACAGCCGTTTTGCATCCTGCTGTGTTTCAGAACTTATCGGAGAAGCTCAGTGAACAAGAAATGCAGTTCAGACGCCTCACTCAGGAACAGCTCGACAACTTCACGCTGGACATAAACACTGCCTTCGCCAGGCTGAAAGGGATTGAGCAAGCAGTTGAGAGTGAGCACTGAAGTCCCTTCTCTTTAAGGCCCCTTATCCAACCCTGGGTGCTTCAGCTCCTGGCTTGGCTTTGTCCCACTGCTGAGCACCCAGAGAGTTCCAGCTGCAGGAGCTCAAAGCTCCAGTTGGGTCCTCACCCTGACTTGCTTTGAGATGAAGCGCCGAGGGGGCGGCTGCGTTTGAAAGCAGAGTGTTGAGGGGAAGGGGTTGTGCTGCTTGTGCTCAAAACTCCTCCCGTGTGGGTGCCCCCAGCTCAGTGTCCCTTTCTTGGCTTATTTTGCAGGTCATGCAGAAGCAGAAGAGGAAGCCAGAAAGGCCCATCAGCTGTGGCTTTCTGTTGAAGCACTCAAATACTGCATGAAGACGGCCTCTGGGGATAGTCCCACGCAACCACTGGAGAGCGCGGTGAAGGCCATCCAAGCCAGCTGTTCTGACAACGCGTTTACGGAAACCCTAACGGCAGCTCTCCCTCAGGAGTCCCTGACGCGGGGAGTCTACAGCGAGGAGGCCCTCAGAGCACGCTTCCACACAGTCCAAAAACTGGCCAAAAGAGTGGCTATGATTGATGAAACCAGAAACAGCTTGTACCAATACTTCCTGTCTTACCTGCAGTCGCTGCTGATGTTTCACCCCCAGCAGCTGAAGCCGCCTGCCGAGCTCAGCCCCGACGACCTCGACACCTTTAAATTACTGTCTTACGCTTCATACTGCATTGAACACGGAGATCTGGAGCTGGCAGCTAAATTTGTCAACCAGTTAAGAGGGGAGTCTAGGAGAGTGGCACAAGACTGGCTGACCGAAGCTCGGATGACCCTAGAAACCAAACAGATTGTGGATATCTTGACAGCCTACGCCAGTGCTGTGGGGTTGGGAACAACTCAAGTGCAGTGAGGTAGGATTGCAGTCTCGGAGGCTGCTCAGCCATCCTCTGTGCGGGAAAGCAAGCCCATGATCTCCCAAGGGTTGCAAACCAAGCTGCTGGCAGGGGCTGGAAGCGTTAAAGCACGGGTACAGGCCTGTTTCCTCGCACTGTATTTAACTTCTCCACCTGTTGTATTTGTATCGGGTTGGAGTCATCATGACAACCAACTTCAGGAAGCTCCTCTACAATTTATGTAACAACTTTATTTCCCATCTTACCCAGCGGGCTTGTGATCCAACCCCACTGATGTTTGTAACCTCCCGTGAATGATTTGCCACTCTGTCAGCTGAATAAAACAAGACTTCAACCACTTTCTCCTGCTGTTCAGTCTCCTGATTAAAAAGCAAATAGAGGTGGGGACTACAAGAACAGCCCTTCTCTGTGACCCAAAGAAGTTAAAACTTACTTCTGTTTCCCTGCTTTCAAGGAGCAAGAATTCATGGCTGTGATCAATGGGTCTATTCATTAATTTGTACAGCTGTAAAACAAAAATAAAGACCTGTGTCTGAGTACAGGTTTACGTGGGTGTAGCTTAAGCTGGTGTCAGAGCAGTTTCTGGTGGGTTTCTACCCCTGTGTGTTTCCTGTCAGCCCTGCTCTTCTCTAGTTTTAGAAAAGCAGCTGTTTCTAGCTAGAAGCCAGGCTTTGGTTCAACCACGAGAACTCACATAAAGACCAAGCTCCTTCCTTCTCTTACCTGTCCCTTAATTCTTACCATCAGCAAAGAAAGGTTGCTCAGACTCGCTCAGTACTCACCTGCCCCTGCCTGCGTGCTGGTCCCGCTGCAGATGGTTGGTACAGTAAAGCAAAGAGCATCACACCACCTCTCAAAGTCCTTTAGCTTTGATCTACCCCGTCACTAGTGCCAGTCACACGCTGCTGAACAGGCCTGTTTGCTTTGTGGAGCAAACCTTGCCTTCAGGCAGCTGTACTGTCCGCCTGCTCCTCACACCCGACACCGAGCTGCAGTTCTGCCTCCAGCAGCCCGTGTTCCCCAGCTCCTTACTGAATTAGGCTGAAGCCGCTGCCCACAGCAGCGGGCTCTGACATCCTGCACATCCAGGTTTCATCTTTCACTAAGGCAATCATCATTTTTTGCTACTTTGCATTGGAATATGGTTAAATCCTCTTGGGAACAAGACCATTCTTTGTTTATTGATGACAGCTGCCTCAAAATAAAACCACAAACCCTTCAAGCTTCCTCTGGAGGCTGAGAGCATTCACTGCAGGGCAGGGGACAGAACAGTCATCCTTCTTCCCAGCCACCTCGTTAGCTTTATTGCTCTGTTCTGCAGGAACTGTACTCTCTCTCTCACAAGGCAGCACAATCCTTCTGTAACCAAGGGGATTTGCTCAGGGGTTATCAGAACACAGCTGTATTGAATGAGGTGCAGTCCCCAGCTGTACAATGGTTGCTTTTTAACATCTTCAGTCCAAAGCCCGGCCCGAAACCCGGAAAAGGACGAGGTGGTGAGTACTGTGTTACTTACAGTGTTTACATTCAGGGTCAACTCGCTAGCTAAGTAGTTCATTCAAGTGAGCTGGAATTAAATCTGGTGCAGGTTGGAGTCACAGGAGGTCCCAGGGAAGTCTTGCTCAAGCTGTCAGTGTCGTACCTGCCGAGCAGCTCCAGGAAGCAGCACGGCTCTGTCTACAGCCCTCCGGGACCTCAGCCAAGCTGTTCAAGCAGGTGGCAGGTGCCCAGCAGGAGCAAGCTGCTCCAGGTAGTGGTGGGGAAGAGACTCTTGGTGTAGCCCATACTGTGCTTGAAGTTACCAAGAACAGTGTTAAACAGGAGAGTTTCTAGCTTGCTGCAATGAGGCCAATATACAAGCAGGTCCTGTATCAGAATGCCCTGGAGTGCTCAGGCGGGGCTGCAGCACCTCCCAGAAGCCATCCCTTCAGTGATCTCATTTCTCATAGAAGCCTCTTGGTATCGAGGAAGTGGTTGCCCCCAGTTCTCCTAAGGGGAAGTCAGCTGGGACAGCTCAGGAACTGTACTATCGCTGTCACTATCACTGCTGTCACTGTCGCTGCTGTCGCTGTCTGACTTGATACTCTCCAGTGTTTTCCTGCAGATACAAAACAGTCCAGTAATCAGGCACCTGACTGTGGCTTTTGCTTGAAAAGAGAGATCCAAAACACAAGGTGAACTCCCTCCAGTGAGAACCGTATGAGCTGTCTGATACCTATTATCCTCAAAGAGCAGGCCCACCCAGCATTTGGTAGGACACCCACCTCCCTTTGGAGAAGCAGACTACTTCCGTTACCCAGGAGGTGGCAGGCAAGCTGCCAAGAGTGCTTGGCTTCTATTTATTCATTCCCTTGGACCAGACCAGTAGCTCCAAACCGTGTTCCTCAAAGCTAAGCCCATGGTCTGAGCATCAGCTCAGGAACAAACCATGGTGGCTGGCCAAGTGTACTCATGATTGACCGTGAGCCTCAGAACCCGTGAACTACATGCAGGGCTGTCCTGTACCACCTCCTTGCTTTCACTTTAGGGTGACCAGACCCAGCCAGGGAAGGGTTCTGGGAAAGAAAGGTGACAGCAGATCTGAGTGGTGGGTAAGGCTAACCCCATCATGGAAAGTTACCTCCCCTCCTAGGTGCTACGGGTACGGTGTGGGATCAGAAACGGAGGGGCTGCTGTGGGGGTGTGAATCGACCAGAGTCAACACAAAGGTCCATCGTTCTGAAAGCCAGGGCTCTGCTGCCTCAGCAGGGAAACCTTTCCACCAGCTCCCCTCCAACACCCCATCTATGTGATACCCCTTCAGCAGCAACGTGAAATCCTCCAACTTACTTCTGTTTTTCAGAGAGTTTTGAAAATTCCTGCTCCGTTCTGCCTTTAAGCCTTTGAGATGAAGGAAGACCGAGGGATGCTGCCAGCTTTACCAGCTTAATCGCCTCATCTGGGCAATTGGTTTGTACAGCACAGGTCAAGAACTCATCCATCACCCGGTCACTGCAAAAGCAACGACAAAGACTGTTCACGGGGCCCCAGGCGAGGTGGCCATGATCTTACAGCGGGTGCTCTAGGGAGGGAGAGGAGGCGACAGATTTTCAGATCCATCAACCAGCCCAATTCTGCTCCTGCCAGAAATTTCGCCTCGGCCTTCACCCCGTACCACTCGGCAACTCCTATCCTAGCAGGAAGGAGTACTTCTTGCACAAAACCAGAGGGCAGGAGCTTCCTGCTCAGGATAAAGATGAGCAGCAGCAGCCTAAAAAACCTCTCCCCTCTTTATGGTCCCCACATCAGGCCGTCCCCCTCTCACGTGGCTGGCAGAGGTAAGAGAGCAGTGTAACAGCACCTGAAATCAAAGGCAGTCTGCCAGAGGCTGCTGCGCTCTCTGTGGGCGCTGCTGACAGCTGGCTGGGCTCTTGCCAGCTCCAGTGCATGTCAAATCGCTGGCTCTGCTCCTTTGTCACCTGTGAGAGCTGCTGGAGACACCTCTCTTGCTTTTAGGCAGGGAAACAAGCAAGAGTTTGCAGCTGATGCTGCAGGGAGCTTGGCAGAGAAGGGAAGGAACTGGACGAGGAGAGCCTCTGACCCGTTCCGTGACAGCAGGGAAATTACTTTCTTTCCCATCACATTCATAACCCACAGCACTCACAGACCACCAGCCACACCACCAGCTCTAAAGGAGAATTCTTCTCCCTTCCCTATATCCCATAGAGTCAGGGGTTCTGACAAGGCTCCCTTGGGCCGTGCTAGCAGCAGGCTGCAGAGTGGGGCAAGCACTGAGGGCCACTAACAGCCACCTGTTGTCCCACACGCCCTCAGTGCTGCAGACCTCTAGGTGCCTGGCAGGGAAATGCCCCCCTCCAGCACCAGACTGAAGGTGTTCATTGCCACGAGCACCACCCAGTTGCTTGGGCTGGTTTTGTTTAGTTTTTAGAAATGCGTTACTATTCCTTAGGAGTTGTTTTCTACTTCAAAAAGGTTTTTTTTTCCCCAAAAATCCTGAGAAAAGCTAACTGTTGTAACCTAACAGAGTCCCACATCAAGATTTAGGATTTGACTTGTCTTCAGAAATTGGGCCACCACTGAAGCGTGGTTAATAGCGTATTAGACTTTTTTTTGATGACATGGGAAATGAGATGTTTGCAAGAGTCCTGCAGTTCTGGGCCCCTCAGTTCAAGAAGGACAGGGAACTGCTTGAGAGAGTCCAGGGCAGGGCTACCAAGATGATGAAGGGAGTGGAGCATCTCCCATAGGAGGAAAGGCTGAGGGAGCTGGGTCCCTCTAGCTTGGAGAGGAGGAGACTGAGGGGGGACCTTATTAACATTTATAAATATGTAAAGGGTGAGTGTCAGGAGGATGGAGCCAGGCTCTTCTCAGTAACATCCAATAATAGGACAAGGGGTAATGGATGCAAGCTGGAACATAGGAGATTCCAGTTAAATATAAAGGAAAAATTTCTTCACAGTGAGAGTGACTGAACACTGGAAGGGGCTGCCCAGGGAGGTGGTGGAGACTCCTTCTCTGGAGACATTCAAAACTCGCCTGGATGCATTCCTGTGCGACCTGATCTAGGTGTTCCTGCTCCAGCAGGGGGATTGGACTGGATGATCTTTCAAGGTCCCTTCCAATCCCTGATATTCTGTGATTCTGTGATTTCTAATGCCAAGTTCATCAGTGCACTGTTCTCCCTGTCCCAGAGCTTCATTCAGGGATTGACCACTTAAACCTGCATTTTCAATATTTTTTGAGACAGCAAGGCCTTGTACATACCCACTGGATCAACAAACACCCGCCTTCACAGGGACAGACACACACACGTTTTGCAAGTTACAGTAAGATACAGACCACTGTGGTCTCTTAATGTCTACAACATTTAAGCCAAAGGGGAGACCCAGTACCCGAAGTCAGAGTTAGGAAGACCCAGTACCAAAGTTAGAACCTAAAAGTACTCACCTGGGAATCCTGTTGATTTGCTGGAAACGCTCCATCACGCTCCTGTTCAAAAGGAAACAAACAAAATAATAACCCCCCCCACAAACCCCCCACAGGAACACGCAGCTGTTAAATCTCTTGGGTAAGGCCCTGCTGAAATGCAGGCACACTCAATTTCTTTAAAGGGTCTTCCCCTCAGATCTGAAACACCCCCCTCTTGCAGATGCGCCGTGTCCCAGGTAACACTGATTACCTTAACACTGAGCATCTTAACCAGCGCAGGAGAAACAGAAAGCACAGCTGGTGGCACGTTTCCTTTAAGAATATTCTGTATTTTTAGAAGGGTGCTTGCCAATTCTGTCTTTCAAATGACTCTGTGCACAGAGAACTTCTGTATTTACCAGAACACAGAAACTTAAATTACAGGCTCCATATTTTAACCAGTATTTCAAGTTGAGAGCAGGCAGCACGGTAAATTTTAGCTGCTGAAGAGTACTAAAAATATTCTCTTTTGCTTTTCAATTAGGTCTCCTACCAACCCCCCAATTCTAATTAAAAGTTTAATTAAGCTCCAATTAATCACTTCAGCAGTTTCAATACCAGAGTTCTAAAAATTAGGAACTGGGAAGCCCTGGGAGACCAGCAGCGCTTGGCGATGTGAAAATCAAAGCCCACCTTGCCAGAAGCAGCGTATGATGCTCTCAGCACCTACATTAACTTCTAAACCATTTTTAAGATAAATAACTATAACTTGGTGCCAAGAATAAATAATAAACTTAAGGAAACCCCCCATCACATTCTCAGGAGGACTCATCCCCTCCCTTTGCACTGGTGTTCCGAGCCAGTAGGTCGTTAGTTTTTGCCTTTTGTGCCCAAGCCCCGTGTTAGTGTCAGCGAGCCCCGGGCACGGGACAGCCACACTCGTACCAAGCATCCTGGGTTCTCCCAACCCTGGAGAACAACAGAGCGATGTGGCCCAGTGCGCTCCCCGTCCAGTCCAACAAGGCCTGCTCCCTCCCAGTGTGCTCGTGGAAAGCTTTGATGTCTTCAGCACACTTGGCAAATGCCACCTGAATCTGTGAAAAGACTGTGCTGTTAATCCCAAACCACCTAGCATGAATGTATCCTCTTCAGTGCACTTCCCCCTACAGACCCGACCAGTCTGCCCCGTATGAGATTTAAATGCAACCAAGCTGCTGTGTACTGGTTTTGGCTGGGATGGTTAAATTTCTTCATAGTGGTTCATATAGAGCTACGTATTAGATTTGTGACAAAAAATAACACAGGGTTGTTTCAGTTATTGCCAAGCAGCACTTGCTGATGGCTCACACAGCATCAAGGCCTCTTCTGCTCCTCACACCAGCCCACCAGCAAATAGGCTTGGGGTGCACAAGCTGGGAAGGGAAAGCTGACACCAAGTGACCAAAGGGATATTCCATACCATGTGACATCATGCAATAAAAGCTGGGGGAATAAAAAGGGGAGGACATTTGGAGTGATGGCATTTACCTTCCCAGGTCATCATATACATGTGATGGAGCCCTGTTTCCTGGAGATGGCTGAACATGTCCCCACCGATGAGAAGCTGCCCATTAACTCCTGATTTTGCTTTGCCCATTGAACTCTCTATCTCAGCACATGAGGTTTTTTCACTTCTACCATTCATTCCAATTCTCCCCACCATCCCACTGGGGAGGAATGAGTGGCTGTGTGGTGCTTAGCTGCTTACTGGGGTGAAGCCACCACAGCTTCCTCACCTCCTCAGGGTGCCGCTCCCTGNCTGTGATTCTGTGATTTCTAATGCCAAGTTCATCAGTGCACTGTTCTCCCTGTCCCAGAGCTTCATTCAGGGATTGACCACTTAAACCTGCATTTTCAATATTTTTTGAGACAGCAAGGCCTTGTACATACCCACTGGATCAACAAACACCCGCCTTCACAGGGACAGACACACACACGTTTTGCAAGTTACAGTAAGATACAGACCACTGTGGTCTCTTAATGTCTACAACATTTAAGCCAAAGGGGAGACCCAGTACCCGAAGTCAGAGTTAGGAAGACCCAGTACCAAAGTTAGAACCTAAAAGTACTCACCTGGGAATCCTGTTGATTTGCTGGAAACGCTCCATCACGCTCCTGTTCAAAAGGAAACAAACAAAATAATAACCCCCCCCACAAACCCCCCACAGGAACACGCAGCTGTTAAATCTCTTGGGTAAGGCCCTGCTGAAATGCAGGCACACTCAATTTCTTTAAAGGGTCTTCCCCTCAGATCTGAAACACCCCCCTCTTGCAGATGCGCCGTGTCCCAGGTAACACTGATTACCTTAACACTGAGCATCTTAACCAGCGCAGGAGAAACAGAAAGCACAGCTGGTGGCACGTTTCCTTTAAGAATATTCTGTATTTTTAGAAGGGTGCTTGCCAATTCTGTCTTTCAAATGACTCTGTGCACAGAGAACTTCTGTATTTACCAGAACACAGAAACTTAAATTACAGGCTCCATATTTTAACCAGTATTTCAAGTTGAGAGCAGGCAGCACGGTAAATTTTAGCTGCTGAAGAGTACTAAAAATATTCTCTTTTGCTTTTCAATTAGGTCTCCTACCAACCCCCCAATTCTAATTAAAAGTTTAATTAAGCTCCAATTAATCACTTCAGCAGTTTCAATACCAGAGTTCTAAAAATTAGGAACTGGGAAGCCCTGGGAGACCAGCAGCGCTTGGCGATGTGAAAATCAAAGCCCACCTTGCCAGAAGCAGCGTATGATGCTCTCAGCCCCTACATTAACTTCTAAACCATTTTTAAGATAAATAACTATAACTTGGTGCCAAGAATAAATAATAAACTTAAGGAACCCCCCATCACATTCTCAGGAGGACTCATCCCCTCCCTTTGCACTGGTGTTCCGAGGCAGTAGGTCGTTAAGTTTTTGCCTTTTGTGCCCAAGCCCCGTGTTAGTGTCANAAACCCCCCATCACATTCTCAGGAGGACTCATCCCCTCCCTTTGCACTGGTGTTCCGAGCCAGTAGGTCGTTAGTTTTTGCCTTTTGTGCCCAAGCCCCGTGTTAGTGTCAGCGAGCCCCGGGCACGGGACAGCCACACTCGTACCAAGCATCCTGGGTTCTCCCAACCCTGGAGAACAACAGAGCGATGTGGCCCAGTGCGCTCCCCGTCCAGTCCAACAAGGCCTGCTCCCTCCCAGTGTGCTCGTGGAAAGCTTTGATGTCTTCAGCACACTTGGCAAATGCCACCTGAATCTGTGAAAAGACTGTGCTGTTAATCCCAAACCACCTAGCATGAATGTATCCTCTTCAGTGCACTTCCCCCTACAGACCCGACCAGTCTGCTCCGTATGAGATTTAAATGCAACTGAGCTGCTGTGTACTGGTTTTGGCTGGGATGGTTAAATTTCTTCATAGTGGTTCATATAGAGCTACGTATTAGATTTGTGACGAAAAATAACACAGGGTTGTTTCAGTTATTGCCAAGCAGCACTTGCTGATGGCTCACACAGCATCAAGGCCTCTTCTGCTCCTCACACCAGCCCACCAGCAAATAGGCTTGGGGTGCACAAGCTGGGAAGGGACAGCTGACACCAAGTGACCAAAGGGATATTCCATACCATGTGACATCATGCAATAAAAGCTGGGGGAATAAAAAGGAGGGGACATTTGGAGTGATGGCATTTACCTTCCCAGGTCATCATATACATGTGATGGAGCCCTGTTTCCTGGAGATGGCTGAACATGTCCCCACCGATGAGAAGCGGCCCATTAACTCCTGATTTTGCTTTGCCCATTGAACTCTCTATCTCAGCACATGAGGTTTTTTCACTTCTACCATTCATTCCAATTCTCCCCACCATCCCACTGGGGAGGAATGGGTGGCTGTGTGGTGATTAGCTGCTTACTGGAGTGAAGCCACCACAGCTTCCTCACCTCCTCAGGGTGCCGCTCCCTGCTCATCAAAGACAGGAGCTCTTCCAACAGGTCATGTTTCCTACCAAACCCCATCTGTTTCATATCTGCTCAGAGAAAGGCAGTAGTTAGTAGGTGTGACCGGTACCCCCTGCCCTGCTGCTATGGTCAGCACAATTAACCCCATTTTATAAGGCCAAAAGCTATTCTGTGTGACTGAGCTGGCCACATATTAGTGCCCTTTCCCCTCTTTGTCAGGCCCTGAAGGTCTGTGCACCAAGCAGATGAACCAAACAGATTTCTTCTTCCCCTTCCTGCCAGCCTCTTGACACCAGGCTGACTACTCCCTTCCTCATGGCCTTCAAGGTCCTAGGTTGCCTGGCCAACCCGGTGGTGGGAAGGTAACAGCACACAGAGTGAGTACTGTTTATAAAACCAAGCAGTTGCAAGTCCTAAGTTGGAACCTGGACCCAAACTGCTGCTTGACAGTGAGACCCAAGACACCCTAGAGGCCAGGGACACCTCCACCATTGTCTGCTCCTCCAAGGACTCAGTGGTGACTTGTATTCTTCTATGTTTCTCAAGGACACATTATGGTTTTTCGGTTGATACAGCAAACCAAGTATCAAGATCTGACCTGCTCTGCAGAGGGTCCAGATGCTGAGAAACCATAAGCCAAGCAGTGCTAGAAAATGATACTCACAGAACTGTACTACACTGATTCTGCTTATAGAAATCCTGTGCTATTCTTATTATAAATCTATGCTACACTATTCATAAATAGTTAAGAAAATAAAGCTTTGGCTGTAACTACAGCTTTGTGCTGCCATCATTCTGCCAAGGATCCCTAAAAGAACCTGTCTGTCCCCTCAGTGTTGGGTGGCAGTTGGATATTTTCTGTGTGCTAAATCCTGTGCCTGCATTGTCTCCTCTTCTTAAGGGGCAAAGAACAGGCAAATAATTCAATTAAGTTAAGCCTGGGCTGTTGGTTAAAATACTATTCCCTGGTAAGCATTCACTTCTTCAAGACACTGAAACCTGTGCTTTGGGTTCCGCCTTTCTCTGATAGAACAGCTCCATCATCACTGCACTAAGGAATAACCTCCTTGTGCCAAAGCTCCTTATCATGGCTATTCTGAGCACTGGGAAACTTCTCAACTACCTTCCACTTTGCACTCCTGACTTCTATCAAACAAACTGCCTGGGTAGCCATGTGGCTATCACTAACCTTCCCAGACTGAAGGGACCATTTCCAAGTGGTTGCCTGCATCCAGTGCTTGAAGGAGGTCCAGTATATTTTTAGGAGTTGGGTAGAAGACCTGAAGAAGGAAGCAAATCACTTCAGTGAACTGTAACTGTTCCTCCACACCGAAGCTTTCAAGTTTGCTTACCCTAATACACACTTACCGAAAGGGACATTTCTTTGTACCATTTCAACACAACCTCAATTTGTTCCATCATACACAACAATGAAAAGAATTTTGACCTACAGGAGGGAAAAATGTTCTAATTCAGTAATGGTTAGATGACCTAAACCACAGAGAAGCACCAGGAAATGATGGTGTTCTGATCAGATCTGTAGTGCAGATCATGGAAATTTCACTATATGACTGCACTACTGAACTGCTTTAAGGAGTGAACTAAATGAAGCTCATTACTTGTGCAAGTTCAAAATACAGACCTGGGACCAGCTGATCCAAGGCACTGACTATAAAAAAAATATGTCATTACCCCAATAAATTGTTTTCATTAATTCCTTTGATTTTCTTACAAGCTAAATGAGGTAAAATCATCCAAGTCATCCCACCCCTGAAACTGTATCTTATTTGGATGGTAATTATTTTTCATGATTTTATGGGACCATCTCAGCTCTAGTGCCTAAATAGGCTGTTCTTGAAGATTATGTGCTCCAAGTGCTTAATTGGGTTCAGTGACAGCAGCTCTTAATGACACTGGTAAACACGTTTTGGATGCCATGATTACAGTGTCAGATGATGAACCTATGTGAGAGTTTCAGGCCTAAATATACCCGCTGCTCTGCAGCCTCTCTCTGCAACACCACACAGAGAGCAAGGTCTGACCCATGTGCTATTTCGGTGTTACCTCCTAACCAGACAACGTTTCGGTAGAAAATACACCTGGTTGGTACCCCTGTTGGCTGGCTATTGAGCTAAACCAATGCTCCAGGACACTGTATTTCAGTTCAGGCAAGGCTACCAACCTAAAATAAATCCTAAGGTATTACTGTTCTTAAGAGGGACCTAATCTGCGAACTGCACGTGCAGTAACCAGCTGGTGTTCATCAAAGCATCCTCCTGCACACAGCCTGCATCCTGGTCTGTACACAAACCGACAGACATACACCAGACACTGAATGAAAGCTGTGCTTCACTCACCAGTAGGCATTTAACCGATCCATGTCCAAGAACTTCCAGTTGTCTCCTTTCTCCATTGCCTTATTTAACCGATAAGCGAGCTTGACATCCTTAAGATCACAGCACTGCAATAAACCAAGATTTTAAAGCTACCAAATGTAACACTTAACACGTCCCTCTGAGGTTCACTTGCACAAGGGTACGAAGAGAAATGACCAGACAGCAAGCAGTTTTAAGAGGATGCCATTCAGTGCGATGACTTCCTAGGTATTTTGTTAAGTTGAGACAAATGAGTGACTCTCCCAGTGAGTGAGAACTTTCTAATCTAAAATACCACCACCTTCGGAGCAGAGGCTCTCTAGCCACTGCAGTGTCACTAGAAGCAGGGGGTAGGGCACGGAAGATAGGGATTTAGCAGCTGTCTCTAGCAAGAGCTGCACATATTATGGGCACACAAGCTACTGACATAGAAGGCATCAAGCAAAGAGCTGCAGAATTATGGAGAAAAGTTACAGGAGGTGACAAACACAAGTAGAAAAGGGAAAGATACTGTGAGCTAAACCCTGTAGGAAAGGCTGGAAAACTCAGAGGCTGGAGGGCTCTAAACTCTAAACAGCTGGAGGGCTCAAAGAAATTCCGACTGCAGGGCAGAGGTACTTACCACTTGCATAGCGGTGGTAAAAAAGTTGGCTGAAAGGGAGAAAGGGCAGTGCATTAACTTCAAACTTTCAAGGAGATGAACAGCAGCTCATTAGCCCAACCTCCCACAGGAGAGGTGAGACACGTTCAATTAGAAAGCTGAATTTGTAGCTCAGATTGACAACATTAGCAGGGATCTTCACAGTAAAGGCTTTGGTGTGACATGAGTCTTGCTACCCACTGTGCTGGAGGTTGCACTGCTGTGCTTTTAGAGACAGAATTAAGCAGATGGCCTGTTCTGACTTCAGGCAGTTTTACAAAAGCTACATTTTCCTGTCAGACACCCAACAGCATTATTTTTTTGTAGTCTGCCTGTTAGACAAAGGCAGGCACATAGAACCGTAGAATCATTTTGGTTGGAAGAGACCCCTGGGATCATCAAGTCCAACAATCAGCCCTACTCTACAAAGTTCTCCCCTACACCAGATCCCTCAACAACACATCTAAATCACTCACCTTATCTATTACTCCAGTGGAAGAGAGATGGGTGTTCAGGCAGGTTGCCCACCTCTGTAGCTACCCCCAGAGCTGCCCAGGAACATAGAACTGTCCCCTGAAAATGTCTCCTTTCATGAGGCTTTGACTCTGGTTTCTGTAACTGACATTTCAAAGCTGCACAGGGACTGATGCTGCCTGAGAGGGGCAAAGACAGCCACAGCAGGCAGAAGGACATAGTGTCCTGCTCAATAGTTCATTTAATTTCTGTGGTGGGAATTTTGGATACGTGGTTTTAGTTTTTTGAAGGAAACATAAGGGCACTGTATGCTCTCAGAGACAAACCACAGCTAGCTGTGGGATAGCAAAACAGTGGGAAGAAGTGCAAGGCAATTCACTTAAAAGCACTAGGAAACTACACTCCCCCTTTCCCTGGCAAAACTTAATAAATTAACTATGTATTTTGAAGTCAGAAAAAACATTTTTGTGTTATTTAATTGTTTATTATACACTTCAGCTACCAGCTATAGAGCCCTCTGGGCCAAGGAAAGGCCTTCCAGAGAACACTGAGGTTACTGAAGGTTAAGAGTCAGTTCACACACAACACCCCACTAAGGAAAAAGAAGCCTCAGTTTTGTTCGAAGCGTCAATCCCAATTCTGCAAAAGCAATTACCAAAACAGCCTAACGATCCTGCATTGAAATAGAGCAGAACACATCTACACACACGTCTTACTTGGACAAAGTGGCTTTGACCTACTCTTTTGTGACTCCAAAAAGTATCAGAAGATGCTGATATAAGCAAGCTGCATGCATTCCTTCCAGTGGGGCAGAACTAATTGAAATTCCCTAGGTACTTTTTCACCCAAGCTTAAACAATGCAGTTTGTCAGATCCATTAAAACACATACCGTCATCAGGGTCCTGGGGAGTGAAACTCCGCTTTTCAACATCATCTAGAACTTCAAGGATAATGCCTGTTGAGCTGAGATCAACTGTGGGACAAACAGACAAGCAACATCTCAAGTCAGCTGTGCTATGTGCTTCACTACTCTAGTGTCAGCCTGCAAAGATGCTACAGAAATGGAAACAAGTCCCACAGTTTCAAGTGTCAAGATTCTCCTGTCTCCACCCCTCACTGTGGTGCTCCACACCAGCTGCAATTTTGTTTGCACTAAAATTTGCCCTACTATTGCCACATTTCCCCAGCACAGCAGGGCAGGTTAAGAAAGATACAAGTCCCTTCTAGCAAAGAATCCAACAGGCCTGCTAGTTTGCCTGTTAGAATGAGGCACTGGGAAAAGCAATGCATTTCATAAGCACAAAACCCCCACCACTCAGAGACTCCAGAGCAGTTCCTCCACGTCTGTTACAGCACAAGGACTGCAGCTACAGCTGTGTCTATTCTCTTTCCTTGTCCACAGATTTTTGGCTAAAGGATCTCACCAGTTGGAATAAGCTGCCTTTTAACACAGCTCTATTTCAAGGCAGCTCCAATGCACAGAACTGCTGCAGAAAAGCAATTTCCTCCCCGTGAGTGGCCCAGTCTGTGTGATCACAGGTGCTGCAGTCACATCCAGCCTCCAGAGAGAGTGAGTAGCATTTTCTTTTTAGCTTTATCAACTTGTAGTAAGGAAACGGGCTTTCTTTCCAGTTCTGTCAGTTCTTGAAACACAAGGACTCTTCCCTCCCTCTAAAAGTTTATGATTCCCTATAGCTTTTTCTTCACCCAAGTAGAATCAGACTACATGGGTAACGTTAGATTAGCAGTTGTCTTTTAATCTATCAGTTGCATTCACCAGTCACACCTGGAAAGTGTTTAAAGCAGATGTCAAAAAGGACAAGCTGATACTGCACGTACCGCCTCTATAAAACAGAAAGAGGAGATGATCATACGTCGCAAGGCTGGGCTCTGAAAAGCAAAAACACTGCAGTTACTTCAACATTCGTGGCTGAGCTTTATGCCTGAGCTCCAATTCAGTCTCCATCCCTCACAGTGAGGCAGCATGCATGAATGTACTCAGTTCTCTCCATGCCCACCCAAATGCTGGACCAGACCTCATGTAGAATCATAGAATCGTTTAGGTTGGAAGAGACCCTTGCGATCATTGAGTCCAACCATCTGCCCTACTCTACAAGTTCTCCCCTACACCAGATCCCTCACCACCACAACTAATTGATGCTTAAACACAGTCAGGGATGGTGACTCCACCACCTCTCTGGGCAACCCATTCCAGTGTCTGACCATTCCCTCTTGTTCTATCACTAAATGCCCGTGAGATCAGCACCAACCTCTCTACAGTGCCCTTTCAAGCAGTTGTAGAGAGTGATGAGGTCTCCCCTCAGCCGCCTCCTCCTCAAATTAACCAGTCCCAGCTCCCTCAATCGTTCCTTAAGATTTATTCTCCAGGCCTTTTACCAGTTTCATTGCCCTCCTCTGCACTCATGCCAGCTACTACTTATTCCATCCAGTGATTAAGTGCACCCACTATATTGTAATTAGTAACCGACACTGAACAAAGACTCTGAAGACAACGATTCCATCTGAAACACACAGACACTGTGCTTGTGGTGAGAGACTGTGAAGCCACAGCTCAGTAGTTAGGCATTTCTGTTTCTTAGTTCTCTTGCAAAAGGACACAGACAGTGAAGTTGAGAACAGAGTGACAAATGCTTCATTCCACAACCTTGGACTTTTTCCTTGCAACTAGGAATCCCTGTGCTGTTTGCTGCTGAACTCTGGAGGCAGCACTGAAATATAACAACCATTCTGGTTCTCTTACCTATATCAAGTGCTTCCATTTCCTTGATGACCGATACAGCCATACTTCTGCCCACACCACCGCATTTCCTCAGAGTCTTCAGTAAAGCATTGAAAGTCAGCAGATTTGGCTGCACTTCCTGTTGAACCATGTGATTCAGGAAGACCTTAAACAAAATCCCCATCACACGTTACGGATCACAGCTCAGCTCTCAGTTGCTGATACACGCATTTCCATAATCTAAGCCTTCTCACTCCCTTCAAGAGAATGACTCTACCTCAAATAATTATTTATTAGGGGAATATCATCTCATTTTCAATTAATTGGAGAAAAAAAACAAGACTACAAAATTACATCAGATTAGATCTTGGAGATTTGCGTCTAGAACATCAAGGCAATTTAACTTAGGTACTAATTTTCTTTACTGATGTTATGCCATCAAAACCCAAGCTGCTGATGTTACCCCTCAGAACTCCATTTCCATCACACCACCACGAATCATAATTCAGAGTAGAGTTTTTACCTATAATTGTTTGCTTTTATCTCCCAGCACAACTTCCTGATTACTTTCTGTCTGGTCAATTCTTGGATCAGGTACATTCTCACAAAGCAAACCATTCCGCAAGGGCAAGGCTGGATTTTGTGTATTTCCCCTTCCTCAACAGCTAGTTTGTACGTTTAAAGTAGCATGCTTCCTTTGTAGCAGGTATTAGTATCTTTGTAGGAAGCTTTTGGTTTTAGTCTTGGAAGAACTGCAAGATTCTACTGACAAAGCAGACCTTACCCCTTCCCCACCTTTTCTGTTCAAACGTCTTACCTTGGCTAATTCCCATCTTTCTGCAAACCTCTCCTTTAGATACGGGATTGCTGTAATCAGTGCATTGAAGGTGTGCACATCAGCTGCAAAACGTGAGAGAATTCATTTTAACTGACAATTACCACAGGACCATTGAATGGTTTAGGTTGGAAGGGACCTTAGAGATCAACTAGTTCCCACCCCTCTGCCAGGGGCAGGGACATCTTCCACTAGACCAGGCTGCTCAAAGCCCCATCTAGCCTGGCCTTGAACACTTCCAGGGAAGGGGATTTCCATATTTTACAGAAACCAGTTTGTTCTAACATGGCTCAGTTTTTGGCGAAGTCTCATGCAAACCTGTTTCCAGTGAGCCTGCCACATGCCAGCTGCACTGGAACAAGCAGTCTGCATTCAGCTCCCATGATCTAGCTGAGGTCCGTACCCCTGCGCCAATCATCACCGCCATGAAACTAATACCCATGTACCAAACAGCTGCCTTCTGCTACTTAGAAGGCCACAAGTCAAACACTTACCCTTGTGTCTTTCATTCAGCAAGTCCATGTACATGTCATAAGCTTTAGCAGAAGCCCCATGCTGTAAAACAATTGTAACAAAAAACAAAAATAAGCAACTTCTTTGACTGTGTGAGCTTTGACGAGCTGAAAGAAGTCCTCCCAGCACTGATGGGTAACTTTACCTTCACCATCCCACGGATCATTGTGCAATAGGAGTGTGCATTCCTCTCTGGCATTATCTTAAATAGCCTTTCAGCATTGTTGTTCTCCCTAGAATCAAAGAGTAAGCAAAATGTTAAAGGACTTCATGAAAGATACCTTTAGGAAAAGGATTCAACGTGCAGAACAAAAGAATGGGCTGTACTCCTAAGGGCTGACATTCAGTCATACTATCACTTGTGATACTTAGAGCTATTCTACCATCACTTACTAGATTTTCATCAACACTTTAAAAGATTAGCAAGCACAGATGGATGTAACAAGTACCATTTGCAAGTATAGGCTGCTAAAAAGTTTCAGTCTGTTTTATAACAATGCATGTGCACAAGCCACTGAATACAGGAATACTGGCAAGATTTTCCATACCTCCATCTAGAGCCAGATGACTGTAAACCTCTTTGGAATTGTCTCGTTGGAGCTTTCTGCTCTGAAGCATTCACCTGGAAAGATTTTTGCAGAAATAAGTTTCTCCCAGTTAATTAGGGTTAAACAACAAATGACATGAGTTGGTAACAACATAGAAGTTCAGCAGTGGTTTTTATGCTAGCAAAGGTGGTTTTTAATGGGTTATATTAAAATAATTTTTATTATAAGGTTCAGGAAGCAGTAACCAGACTAAGAATACTGTTTATATAATTAAACATTCTAACAAAGCACATTAGACATTTGTGGAGCTGCTGAGAATCATTAGACTATAACATAAAACCCTTTCTCCCTCAACAGTCTTCCCGGGGACAGGTATTGTGCAACCCATCTCCTACTGTAAACCTGCAACCTGATACTGTGAGGTTACACAAGGAGCCTTCAACTTCATTGAAACCTAATTAATATAGTTCAGGCTGGAAGAAAATTAACTTCCTGATCTACACAAGAGCTACTGAAGGTCGTCTTTGCAGGCAACTATAAAAACAAGGCTGTCAGTGAGAAACAGTTATTTAAACACAGTTCAGAGCAAAGCCAAGACAGGGTTCCAGCTGCTAAGTTCAGCACTATGGAAACTACTTTTGCTAGTAGTTAGATGGACAATTGGTCCCACTGCTGCATCTCTAGAGCTTCAACTGCATCTGACCCACCTCACACCATCTCCCAGGCAGGCAGGCAGGCATGAAAACTTTGACATTGCCTCAATACACCTCCATGACATACTAAATAAATGAGTAAATAAATAGAGAACAACAGGTTTTTCACACCTCTGGTTCTTCCAAATCCTCTTTTTGTTCTTCTTTTTCCAAAGTAGATTCTCCATCTCCATAGAAGCATAACAAATCCAAAAGGCTGTTTGTGGTCTCCAGAGATACAGGGGTACCTATAGAAAATAAGGGTGTGCAACACTTGCAGGGAAAGTAAAGAACACACCATTCTACAGCTGTATCTGAAAACTTCTGAATACCCCGTTACTCTGCTTTGTTCTTTTTCAACATGAAGGTGCTCCCTGGCAAGTCTGTAAAACCTGAGTGTGATGCTAGTACTTCCACAAACTCATTCATAGCAGGAGACAATGTTAACAGTGAAACTGAGTATCTGTTTTTCTACTGAAGCCACTAAAAGGGTAGTTTTTTCTGACCAAGTGGGAGAGGGAAGTGGCAGCCAGCAGCCAAAACCGTAAAGAGAAACGTGCCCAACAACACCTGAAATTCCTAGTGCCTTTCGTAACTACTCTCCTGTGAAGACCACTTTGTGTGTTCCACTTCCTAGGAAACGTTTAAAAAGAGAAGAGAGTTAGTTGATGGAATAATCTCCTTTCCATCTTGCAGTGAATGAGACTGTCTCATCTTCCCAGTAAGTTTTCTTCCTTTCTTCCAGATGCTGTGACAGTTACCGTTTCTTGTTGCTTCCTCCTTATTCACCCATGACAGAGATAAGGTCCAAATTAAGGAGGAACTGAGGGAGACTCATTTATTGGTGGCAGGTCCACAGAATGGGCACCCAGCTGGTATGCTACACCAGTCCAACACAGTGGTAAAGTGCTCCACACAGAAACAGCTTACACCAACCAATACAAAGGCCTTTGAGGGCAGAATGGCATCGCTCAATGACACAGCATCTGCCCACAACAGGCCCTACTCTACAGCATCACAAATTCTTCCCTTTGGAAGAGAAGAAAAAAAAATCAACACCTTATTGTCTCCTTCTTGATCAAAAAAATCATTTGTTTTCCATACCACCAAAGTGACATGTCAGACAAGCAGGGATAGGGAGGGCCCACTAGTTCTGGAGAACCACTTCACCAGACCAGAGTCAGTGGTGAAAGGCACCAGTATAATCATGAGATTGTCTCCGTAGCCCACACTGGCTACTGAAATATTTTTGCCACAATTTAAGTAAAACTCCAGCACAGAATCTTGGCAAGTGACCACATACCTGCTTGTACAAGCTGATCAAACAGGTCCACAGAATCTTTCACCCTTCTGAGGTGGATACGCTCTTTTAGAGCTTCCTCACTCACTCCTTCAATCTGAGGTGTAAGAGTCTCAGGCATCAAACACTAGAAGTAAAGCATGCAAGTTAGATATAAGCTCAAACCTTTTCTAAACTGCTGCTAAAATGCTTACTTTTCACCCAAAATACTGCTTTGGTGATCTCCCAACCCTCCTAGACTAACAGCAGCAGTGCTTTTGGCGATGAAGGACCACACGTCCTATCTCCCACTTCCATGCTAGGAAGTAAATATCTGAACAACATTTCTTTTTCTTACTTTTAGATAAAGAACCCGATATGATATGGAATTCCTAAGCAAAAACGTTCACATCAGAAACATAATGGAAACACAGTGCTGCTTTCATAGCTGTCTGCAAAACAGTTAACAGAACTACCCTGTTACGTTAGTTTTGGACCAGTCTAACAGTTGACTTCACTGCCTAACAAAGCACAGATACAATGAAAATGAAAAGCAGAAAGCTTACTGGTATGTTGGGTTCCGCAAAAGTCTTGTCAAAGTATTGAGGAAATTGCTTAATAATGTATTTTGCAGCACTTTTCCCAGCCTCCTTTGACAATGAGTATAGACGCTGCAGAGGAACGAAGGAGAACAAGATGAAGAAACACGCAATTAAAAGCCTGTGAGGAAAAACATTTTCAATAATACTGAGCATTCTGATGGGACCAAATAAAACTCATGCTTCATTTTCCGCTCTTAGTAAAAATGCAGGCATGAGACAACATTCCAGGTAAATATTCTGGTATTTATGCCAATACAAGAATACCTATTCTTTAAACAAAACTGTAATTTACTGCTTTGTTACTCAGTCAAGCAACAGAGTTTTGTACCAGGCACTTGAAATGCTGCACTGCTACCTCAAGCTCAAAAGCCTCTCTCTTTTTGGAGTTAAGGCACACTCAGACATTTTTCTCTCTGCCATTTCCAAGAACATTACATGACCCCCATTCACCTCTTTTCCTGAAGTTCTAGAGTCAGACCCTCCTCTGCTGTTTCTTTTAAAACTCGTCACACTCAACAGCTGCCTCCAGTCTTCTCAACAGCTTCACCTCCAGTATGCAGAAGAACTTAAATTCTCTTGTAGCCATATTACTGATTTGCCACATCTCAGCTCCCAGTCTTCTCTCGCTACACTCCAATTAACATCACAATCAGAGCTTCCTTCTTGCCCTTATTTCCAGTTCTGCTTTCTTCCACCTCTGCTTCCCACTCTTTAATCTCATGCAAAGATAACATCAGAGGAAGATTCCTTTCCTTCTTCTTCTCTATTATTATCTCCATACTACTAATTCCATAAGCCTAAGTTACCAAATAGCTACTCTGTCATGTAACTGAACTTCCTGGGGCTTGGCCAGAACAGTTAACTGGTAACATGCAGTCTGTGCAGTAACACACACACAAGTGATCTTGGGTGTTTTACTTTGCACATTTAATGTGAATTTTACGAAACTGTAAGCACAAAATCTCAAGTCTTGCAGTACCATAGTCACAGTCCATAGCTGAGGTGTATAAACTCAGTTTTAACAGGCTGAATGCCTCACCTAAAGAATTAAAGAACAAACTAAGAACACGGAGAAGCAAAACTGAGCAGGCAAGCCACTACCTTGCAGGAAAGTTAACAGAGCTGTGTCAGCTGGAGGGTCCCTGCAGGGGCAGGAAGCAGTAATAACTCTGTGTGTGTGGAGTGGATTTGTCCAGAGAAATGCTACAGTCATTACACATTCAGAAAAACACAGAGGAGAAAATTCTGAAAGAAATCTGAGACTTCATTTTCTTTTGTAATTGAAACTAGGCTGCTGTAACTGAAAATAGGCTAGACAAAGGGGATGAAGAGGGAAGCTATTTGAGAGATTTAAAAGAAAATACTTACAGCATTGGCTGCATTTCTTGGTATAAGGAAAGGGTCATCCTGGAACATATAATGAGCAGCAGAAGGATCCTGTAGAAAGGAGAACCCAGGATTGAAACGTTCAGTTATGTGCACAGGCACACTGTATCCATATTACACTGCCTCGTGGAATTTAAGGCACAATGAAAAGTTCTACTATAACCACCACCTGATGCCCATTTTACAAAAGCTCCTCTTGTTCTGAAGGCGTAGCCTGCTTGGAAATTGCTAAAAAAAGCATTTCCATTATACACATACATGCAGGCTAATGTATCGACAACAAAAGGGTCCTTACCATAACACAACAACTACTGAGTGGCCTGCAAAGCAAGCAGGACCCCAACTATAACAGTCTCCGAGGGGCTGAGGATACTTGCAGGATCACATTCAATTGCACAGGGTAAAAGAATGGCACCACAGCATTTACAGCTGTTGCCAGCAAGAGCAGACACTGATTGCTCTTTGCAAGGCTTACTTTATGGACTGAGATTGGGAAGAGGCAATCTAGACTGGGGAACTGAGCTGGTAAAGGAACTTGCTCCTGAGGTTATCAAAAGCCTTATCAAAACATGATAGCTTTCACTGGTAGCTGCAGCATTCTCTTAGCACTAGAACAAGGCTTTAAGGACACAGCAAAACACGTTCAAGTGAAAGTGAAAACCCTGTAGAAACAGATGTAAAAGTCCCATCTTTCATTTACAGCCAATGTAGAAAGAAGAGGTTCCAGACTGCAAGGTGACTGCACGAGCTGAACACGACAACTGCCATGATCAGCAGAACCACTTACCCTCTTCACAGTAGAAGCCAGTGTTTGAAGAACTGCTAGCTTATCCCTATGAGTAAAGAAACTTTGATTAATACTCAGTTGCAGACTTTTGACTGTTATGTATTACATCGTATGCAGAACAAGCACTGGATTATCCTGGCCTGTAAGGATTTTCAGTATTAGGAAACAATGGTTTTGCTGCACTTAGAAAACACCATTTTTTTGCTAAGAGAGGGAAAATTCACCTGCAAAAATGGTTTCAGTTTTGGAACAACCACAGGAAAAAGATTTTGAAGAAAACCAGAAAAGCATCTGTGTTTCCTGCTACTGCTCCTCCCCTTACTATACGTTATCAAAGACAAAACACAGGGAAGGGACATGAGCCCCCCATCTCTGATATGGATACGTGAGTCCCTCTCTAAGACCAGTCTCAGGAGGAAAAAAACCAAACCACAAACCAAGACAAAACTAGATTTCTCAGGACTCCTGTGCCCGTGTGTCCGTAAGACTTTGGTTGTTTCAAGCAAAGAAGGAAAGGCCGCTGAGAGTGTTTAAGTGAAGACAGTCTTATTTTAGGCTTAGGACACCATTTAGCTATAAACTTATTTTTTTGCTGTACAGTCATGCAATTTCACCTTAAGCACTTCAAAACAACCCCCAAACTTTTGTTCAGCTGCAGAGTTTCCAAACAGGATTTATTCAGCTGCCTATCAATGGCCAAGTTTATTTTGCTGAAACACCCCCAACATATAGACAGAGAAATTAACTTGATTTTACAGAACTCTGGCCAACGTGATCTTTTATAGAGACACAACTATGCTTAAAAATGCAGTCCTTACAACTGCTTTTGAAAGAAACAATAGAGTCTACATACGCTGCACAGCAAATAAGAGTCAAAAATATGGCCAGAGCTCCCAGTCAGCATGGAAGCCACTAGTGGGACATTAAATCCAGAAACACAGAAACCTGAATTTTCATTTTCAGATTGGTGGACAGATTACATTTAGCTGTCTAAAATGATTTTCTTCCAGGTCAAGAGCTACTCCAGCAGTAAACACTCACCAGGTTTTCTTCCGTGGGAGCACAATCTCTTCTTGAGTGACTACGAGAAACAATATTAAAATTGTTATTAGAAACACACATACGCCCAAAGTAAATCTTGACCTCATGAAAAGTGATGATTTAAGCTGATCCAGCTCAAAGTACTAAAGCAAAGATTTTAGAACCACAGTATGACGCAGGTCACAGCTTGCTGGAATGATGATAGAGAAGACTGTCGGGGAGCCTAACAGTCCTGTGTCAAGACAGGATCAGGGCCTTATGGTAAATAAAACTCAGAGAGACAGTGTCCACGGGCCCTCAAAGAGATTACCCATCCAAATTTCTTCCTTCATCCTTATCCTCTATCTTCTTGCTCTCTTGACCCGTATTCTCACTAATCTTTACCTGTCCCTTGGTTCCCCAGTCTTAGTCCCCCAGTTTGAAGCTCGCCACCTCTGCCCATTTCAGTTCAGCTTGTCTGAATGCTGCAGCAAAACGCCAAGTTTCTGCTCTGACAGCCTGACACCAGCTGTCCAGCTCCTTCCACCCCACAGATCAGTCCACCCAGCTTCTTCAGAGAGAAAGAAAAAGGACTATACCAAACTAAAAAAGCAGTAAAGCATCTTAGCAAATTCATTCACAGAGGATCATGTGGGACCTCCTATTTACAATCCCCAGAGCCAGGGTCTACAGAGGCACTTTTCCCACCATCTCTGTGTTGAGGCTTCCATGAGCTGTTTCCGACTGGCAGGAACTTGTTCCCATGTGCAATGTGGCTCCAAGTATCCCAGCTTACTTTTCTCACAGAAGTTGTAGCAGAAATATGGTAAGGAGTATTGAGAAGAAGCAAAAAACATGAAGGAAAACGTCGGCATTAAGGCAGAAACCCCCTTACTTTTATTTTATAGTTTTTTCAGTTTCAAAGAGCAACTGGACAAGTCCTGGAACTGGACAACTGAGTTCATGCTCTCAGGGCACAAAGCATGTTGGTGGTGAAGGCAGTCAAGTTAAGCCAGGGTATCGGCGGACAACAAAGACTGGGGCAGGAGGGGACAGGAATGAAAGAAGGGGAAGGAGGACATTCACTGTCTTGCTTATTTCATGACAGGCTATGTTGTGTACAGATAAAAACCAAACCAAACAAAACAAGAGACTGGCAAGAAACTGGTAATTAAGACATCATACCTTCTGGATTTTCCACAGTCTTCCCAAGAGCTGTACTACTAGAAGAGCACCTGTAAACCAGAGTTTTGAATTTTAGTCACAGTCACACTAACACAGGAAAAGCAGATGAATGAAAACCTGTATCACAGGTCAGACTCAAAACATTAAAAGGCAGCAGTAACTGGAAATGTTGCACTATTACTAACTTCAAATTACTATCATAAAACTCATATTCGATGCCTCTCTTACAAACCCTGATTTCAACAGACAAGAAGTTATACACAGAAACCCACATAAAACTTGTCATTATTTATTTTTGGGGATATCATGGCTTAAAAGTATTTTCACTAATTACTGCGTCTTAGAAAGAAAATCCTTACCATAGACCAGAGACACTTTGTGTTTTAGAGACAAGATCTAACTGAAAGCAGTACCTATTTTAAAAATACTTTACACCTGAGTATTTTAGACAAGCAGAAGAGCTTGGGAGGGGATACAGGGAAATCAGACTTGTTTAATTCCAGGCGCCCTGCCTACAGAGCTGCACAGCTGCAGAAGCCACATCCACTTGCTTCTGCTGTATACTGCAAAGCTGCTGCTCTGTGCTCAATTCAGAGTCACAGCTCCAACTCCTTCTTACATTTTCCTGCTTTTAACAAATGAAGGCTTACATAAAACCACCTTTTTTCTCCCCTCATGAAGTGATCTAACACTAAAGCCCTACTGTAACAGGCATTTTCATGTGCTTCCACACCGACCTTGACCCTGAGAGGCTGTTAACGTGCATTCAGACCTCTGTGCTTTACAGTAGCGCTGCATAATCACAGCTGTTCCTATGTCACGTAAACTTATTAATTAAGGTTTTACCGTCTCAGATGAGAGCT
>VZTM01015570.1:2204-13833 GCA_013400555.1 Jacana jacana | reverse complement strand
CAGTTCGTACAAATTGTTGTCAAGGATGCATGGGTAGCAATGGAAAGAGTGCTAGAGTACTCATAGAAAAGTACTTTTATACCCAGCAGCCTTGTTCTCTATTAAATAAGAGGAGGTTTTTCATGAGCATACCAGTGGATTATATCCTGTGATTTGTTCCTCTGAAGATTCTTTAAATTTCCCCTTTTTCTGAGCATTTCGAAGGCATTCACAGAGGTGTTGGAAGCATCTGTAGTGTTGTGTACTGTTAAGCTTTGGAAAATTGCAGAGGACCAAAGGAAGTCAATACCAGACACTCCTCTCTAGCCCAAAATTTCCTTTGTCATCCTTTCCTCTGGACATTAGGTTAGATTCTATTGCTCGCACATCTCCAATAGTCCGATGAAATTGCTTCATCTCCTGCCTGGAACTATGCTACAATGATTCAGATCATCATTAGATAAAAGTACACTTGTCAGCCGTACTAGTCTTTGTTTCTTTATGCATAGATTGATATTTGCTGGAATATAAAAAAATTTTGTAGTTTGCTTATTATGAGGAGAGAGGTTTCTAAAGTTTCTAAGAGTTAATAGCTCTAAGGCTGTTCTGTCCTGTATTTCCTATCAGGAAAAAATGCAGTGGTTAAGAGTGTATCTCATAGAAAAATGGTATTTTTCTGTATATATTTCCATATATATTTACTATCACATTCACTTTATCTGTAGTGTCATGTTATTTTAAGTTGCAGCATATGTAGGCCAACAAAAACTGACATAAAGGAAAGCAGCATAATAGTGTAATGATATGTGACACATCATTCAGATTGAGAAGGAAACTCACTTTCTTGGAATTAATACCTACTGCTTACTGTTTTTGCCATTAACATACTCTCCTCTATGCATACACTCTCCCCTGTGCAATCGAGGTATGCCTTACTTTATTATATCAGAGTACTAGCATGTTCGGAAAAAAACATTAAAATTATCAACTCTTTTTCAAGATGTTGATTCACAATTAAATCCTGATATTGCTTTCCTGTTTTCCAAACTATTCTTATGCATAAACAGCAAATTAATCCTGGTATTTTTCTCCTTATGCTTTTAGTTAATAGACTAATATTCAATGATCTCCATATTTATGACAGGTCAAATTATGTACTCATATTCATGTAAACCTCATGGGTAACTTAAAAGTATAAGTCAATAAAAATTATTAATAAATAAAGTATAAGTTAATAAAAAGTATAAATAAATAACAATATAAGTCAACTACCAATTCTGGAAAGTAAGCAAGATAAGCTAATAGTGCTCTTGGACATGCTCTGAGTTTTGAACATATGTATCACAATATTTCAAGCTAGATTTCAGCATTTAGTGTGCACGGGAAGCCAAGTATATCTTAGGGTGGAACATATTTTGAACTCAAAACATTCCAAAGTATTGTGTTGCTTAAGGCCAGAAATTAGTTGGAAAATTAATTTTCTCATTCTGGGAAGGCTTGAGGCTTTTGTTGCATTCTGCACTGTGAGTTTGTTTTGTTTTTTCACTTTCCTGAAGATGAGAGGTTTCCTGGAAGCTGTTTGGTATAAAGGAGGTGCAGATCTATAGACCTAGAGCTGGAGCATGCAGAGGTGGGACTTCCACACTGGCTTCCATGCTGCTTGGTGTTCTGGCACAGGTGTGCCACATGGGGAGCTGGATTTCAGTACACATATGGTAATAACTGTATGTCATTAATGAGCTAAAGTTAACTTAGGTCACTTCTCTGTATTTATTACATGGCTGCCAGATGCTTTCATCTGGCATGAAAGCAGCGCTGGCATGGGCTTGGACAGAAAAGGTGAAAAGTGAGAGGGAGAAACCAGAATCCCTTTTCTCGATAGCACTAAGTAGAGTGTGAAGTGAATTTTGTTATTGCAAGTGGAATATTGGCTCATTCATGCAGCCAGGTCTGAAAAATGTACCAGGAATCTAAGTTAGTGTGTTACATTAGAATTAAAATACATGTATTTCATCATGAGGACAGCAGACTGGCTACTGCTTGAATTGAAGAAGAACCTGAGAAACTGCAATGCAGCTGTTTCACAGACTGAGCTAAGGAAATAGAACTGATCGTGTTTTCCATGTTACAAGGTCTGGGGATTATAAAGTGAAGTTGCTGAGATGTTAATGTCTCAAATACAACAGAATGTAATTGTTAAGCTGTGATTAGTTTTATTTTTCATTTGGCATATTTTGCCATGTAAGCAAGGATCAAAAGTACTAAGGCAATTGACTTCACTGATGAATTTAAGCAGTAATTGTTTTTTGTTTTTTAGTTTTGGAACCATCAGGAAGGATTTTTCTGTATGTGATGTGCCTTGATATCAGGATATGCTGTTTTAAATTCTTTTAATATATTACATGGAAATGCCACCTATCCTTAATTAAATGTCATCTTAAGACAGAACTACAAAAATTTGTTTCTTCCTATTTATAGAAGTTTCATTTTGAGAGCTATTGGTCTTTATTCTTAAACTAAGACATGATGTTCAAATGTTTTATGTTTTTTGCTTTAGTGTCTATGAAAAGGTCACCATCTAACTCTAACTTTGAAAACTTTGTGAAATACAAAGTTATTTGCATGCAAGCAACTCTAGTGACATTGTGTACAGCAACAACCACTTTTCCCATCGTTCCTGGTGTTTAGACTGTTGCTATTCTGCTGATGTAGCTGATGTTTTTCTTCATTATTCCTCTGCCTTTGTCCTTTCCTACAGGCTTACCCTGAGTTTGTCCTGACCTACCTAGAGGAACTAAATGAAATAGAGGAGGTGACCCAGACAGAAAACCGCATTCACCATGGGGCCTGGTCTGCAGCTCATCAGGAGATAGACAGCAGCTCAGCAGAAGAGGTCACAGTATTAAGCCAGAGGCAGGTCAGAGACGGTCCTTTCAAAAACAGGTTTTGAAAAGAGAAATATCAGTGTGGAAGTCAATTTCTTTCCTTAAATAAATTACCTCATTTCTTAATTTCATAAGATATTTATATCAGACAAATTATAGTTGCATACAGGATTTTAATAAATAAAAATTTATGTATATTTGTGTCTAAGAACAATCTAAGCTTATAGTGCATGTAAAAATAAATTTTGAAATTTTTTAATTCCTACGTAAAAAAATCAAGGAAGGAAGGGAAACAAACAAACAAAAAAACCCCCAGATCTCTATATTTGTGCTTCTTGATGCATCTTGACATAGCCATTTGTATTTCTGACATTTTCTGCTAATCAACAGCCTTACTTGAAAAAGTAGACACACATTATTTTAATTAGCAATATATAAATTACATGGTTGTACTTCTGTCTCTTAGGTTCTGCAAAAAAATGTCAGCAACCCCAATCAGAAACAACTTTCAGGACCTTTGGACGCCCATTTAATGCCTGCAGATCCCCTAGGGGAGACTACACAGCTGACAGTGGCACTGGTGAGGAAACTAGAAGAGAAACATCCTAAGGCCTCAGCTCAAAGGTAAGCCACTGACAGAACTGATATTTATTGTTCAATGACATTAGATGTTTTCCTTCAGTTTCATGTAAGATTGATTTCCTGGATATTATTGAAATATCTCAGAAACCCTCTGGCTGATAAGCAAATGGGGATTTTGACCAAAATTAATGAAAAAGGGTGACATTTATGTTCATTATTTTTTTTTTATTATTTTGAAGATTGATGTGCATGAGGTTTGGTAGTAATTGCAAACTTACTTTTTAATTTTTATCTACAAACCTCACATCATGAAAATTATATAAAAACATAGGACTAAATAGGACTTGTATCAATGTTGTGACATATTTTGTGCTACAAGAATTAAGTTTAAATGGTCAAGGTTTCGTTAGAAACCTCAAAGTCATGCTTAGCCAAAATACTCCCAGTGACACAGTCACCTTCAAGATGAGGCTGTATTTTAATTTTTATAAAAGATAAACAGCAGTGTTCTTAAGTACTTTTATTTATAGCAGACAGAAGACTGCCTTTCTTCAGACAACTGAAACTCTCCTTTACAAATGGCAGTTATTTTTGAGCTTTTGGGTACTTTTAGATCAAAACACTTTAAAAATGGACTTCCCATTCAGGTGAAAGAACACAAGATAACACTTGTTAGAGTGAAAGTTGAACTAGTTAATTTTTTTGTTACTACTGGCAGTAAGTCAACAAGAGTAATTTACAGGTGACTGCAAGCAGCAACTGGATTCAGTTTATCTAGGTTGTTGTAACTCTTCCCTTGCTCCTATGGTCCTTCTCCAAGGACTAGTACTTCTGGTATTTCATTTATGTATTTACCTTGGAAGCATTTAATCTTTGAGTATCCGAAATATTTCTCAAATGTGTCTGAAGGCTGATAGCTCATGATTGAGGTATCAGAAGGCATTACGTATCGGCAGTATTTGGGGAACTGCATAGGTAGGGATAGGTTACCTGTATTTTGGGTAATTTTTGGTTTTTTGGTGAATCAAATAACTTTAAAGCTACAGCATAAATTATTTCTCTACTAATAAATACTGTTGTATGTTTACAACATAAACTAAAGTCCCAAAGTTAATATTGATTATATTGGATCTTTCAAAAGATGTCTTCTGTGATGTAAGATGAAGGTTTATAAAAGATAATTTCCTCCACAGTACTTTGAGTATGAATTGTTATGTTCTAAATATGCAAAGTGATGTCAAGGTCACTACAGAGTATTCAACTTCATTTAAGTGTAATGGGATAAGTGAAATTTCTTAAACTAAATACCTGTGCTTTTAGCCTCGGATAACAGTATATAAATACTAAGCTAAAAATGTCTTCTTGCAGAACACAGACATTTGATTTAGAAAGCTACCTGCAGTCAAGCACTGAATGCTTGACTTTCTCTGTCTTTATGTATCTCTTCCCACCAAAGGTGGAGTTATGCAGTCTAAAGCATTTTCCTGAACTAGAATTAAATATAGAAACAATATATTTTAATACTAAAATAACAGTATTTTACTGTCAGAAACATTTGGCATGAAATAGCAATGATAACTAATTCAACACTTCTGCAGATACCTCTGTTACGGGAGGTACTAAGTAATTTAAGTTCTCTTTTGCTGTTATTTTTCACTAGACTGTGATAAATACTAATGTACTCTGTTAAATAGCTGCCACGTTCCACTCTGTAGTCTGCAGAATGCTTTCAGTGCCTGAAAGGTGATGTAAGAAATAGGAGACAGGATTTTATTTATCCTTTGTGATTTGAAAAGCTGTTAAATTTCCAAGTAGCAATAAAATTTGCCTTCCTTTACAAAATAACATGAAAAACTGTCAGAATTGCAAATGAGGTATGACTTGTGTGGTAGTAGAGGAAACTGTGTCTCAATGTCCTAGAGTTTTTGTTTCAGGAGTTGATCCAGACATATGATAAAGTGAAGATCATGATTACTGTTCCTCCTAACAAGTTCAACTAGTTTTTTAAAGTTTCATAAAAACATTTTGGTGAACTTCCCTGCTCAACACATTTGTAGATTTTTGTAAAGCTTTGGCTTACTGAGGAAAGAAGGGAACTATGTCTCTAAATGGAGATTCAGCAGCACAGAAAATAGATGTTTAGGATAATTTTTAGGTGTTGAGATTACATCACCAGGCTCCCAGCTGATTCAGGTTACTGCAAGACTCCTGCCAGTCCTGTGTTGTATCTGTGAGAACTATGCAGATCCTTTGGCAGTCTCAAATACCACCAAATGTCTATTCTTAAGCTGGTGAGTCCTGCCCTAAATGTTTCTGTTTTCATCTTAGGTTTTTAGAGGAAAATTCATTTCAGAGCTGTCATTCTTGGTGTTTTTCTTGTTGGTTTCTAAAAAATCAATCGTACTTTCATGGGAGGCCACAACAGCATGAAATCAGCCCCACGTTGAAAGAAGTAATTCTATAGGATGTTGTAGGAAGAGCCTTATGAAAAAGATGATGTTTGGAAGAATGTGATTAATTAGATGGCAATTTTGTCAGTTTGCAACATTTTTCATACAATTAGATCCTTATTTATTTTTGCTGGTTGAAGGCTGCAGTCAGCTCTTTTTTTTTTTTTATACCTACACACTATTTAGCCAGTTGCACATTGTCCTATGATACATGATAGTAAAGGTGACAAGGAAATGAGCTTGTTTGGTTTTTGGGGGTTTTTTTGTTCTCTATCCTTAGTGTTCTCAGCAAGCCTTTAGTATCTTTGGAGACATCTTATTTAGTGTTCTTTCCAATGTTTTTTCAATGCATCTCATACTTTTACTAATAAACATGTGCCTACAAGACATGAAAAGCTGAACCTCATCTCTGATTTACTTGACAGAATCTCTGTGTTTCTGTGTGAAATATGAAAAACTCACCCATTCCAACAAATACTGTTGAGGAAAAAATCTTTTCTAAATGACAGGATGAGTAGGATGAATAGAGAGGTGAGATACATGATTTACGTACTTCCCTCCGTGCACAAGAACTAATGGCTTAACTAAGTAACTAATGACCACTAACTTCCTTCCCATACTTATTCTCACCCTTGCTGTTCATGTATGGGAAACAGCAAATCCATTGCCTTCTTTCACCCCAAAAATGTTTTTGGACACTTGTAGAAAGATATTACATAGTATTATCTTTGCCTGGGTCAAGGTAATAACTAAGTTTGGAGTGTAACCTTGTGGAAATGTAGCCTCTGTAATTTCTAACAACTAATTTAAAAAACTTCTCTCATTCTTATGATCTTACTTGTTGGGCCCAACTAAAAGTAGGTGAGTGCTCTTGTATCATCAGCTGTAACAGATTTGTGCTGTCCTAGCAGAACACTCAATTTGTGAATTGTCCCTTTAAAAGGCAGTAGACATATTTCTAGGATAAGTCACTTGTTTTAATGTAGTTTTGGTTGCAGGCCTTATTGGATTATTTGCTTCCATAAGTAAGCTTGATTTCACAAGTTTCTGAATATTTTGTCTTTAATCCAGATACGCATTTAAGTATGCTCCAAGTTAAGTACATGTTACATACAAGCATACTTGGATCTGGGTCAGAATGCTTATGACCTTGTCATATTTAATACTAAGAAACATACATCTGGGACAGTTGTTTTTATGTTATTGTTTCTGAATCAGTTGGACAAATTCAGTTATTATTTTTTATAGGACTTATTAGTGTAGGAAAAATGGCTAAAGAAAACCCCTAAGGAGATGGAAATGTTCTCCCACTTCCATCAATGACAGAGCTACGAATTGGTACAATTGTTTGTAACAGCTAAGCAAATGCTTGACCTTGATTCTTTATATACTGTTCATTAATTTTAAAGTCCAAGTGGGAAAAACATAGGTAAAAGTCAGACGCTACCTCTGTATTGTAAATTGATTACTCTGTGAAGACAGATGAGGATGTACAAAAAAAAAATAATTCACAACTGGATTATTTTTAAAATCTATTTATGTATGATCCAGAAAAAAAAAACCAAAACCAACACTTTAGATGGTATTTTCTGTATTTAAAAAGTCTGTATTCATTTTAAGTAGCCCCTCAGATTTCGTTTGTGAGAACTCCTCTACAAGAAATACATTTTTTCACTGGATCACAATGATTTTCCATGATATACGTGCCATGTAAGTGTTCTAAAGGTTAAAGCTTTGAAACGGTGACAAATTAGCTTTCATTATCTCCTTTAGTCACATCTTGACAAAATTATTCTAATAGCTGAACCTGCAACAGATACAAATCCAGTTCTCCTCACAGAGAAGAAATGTTATAAATCTATCTGAAAATGAAAGGAAGGTATAATAAACATTACATTTCCATTTTCAGAAAGCAATGGAAGATATTTGTTTACATTAGTATACCAATTTGAGTGCCTTACCTTTATTTAAATAGAATAAGAGCGGGGGGGCGTGGGGGGGTGGGGAAGACTGTAACAGCCGACAAAGCATGGTGACCCAGCTTGTCACCCAGTGACCTGTGAGAAGGAAATAATGAACTGTGAGTAGCTGTCATCTTAACTGTTTCTGACAGTTTGGCTATGGGCACATCTGTGTTAGTTGCATGGAAAGGCCTTTGTTGTTTTCCCACTAGTGACTTTGCAGACCGCTGTGGGGTTTGCTGGCTGCCCTGGTCTTACACTTCCCCTCCTTTTTTAGTCATAAGAGCAGCTGCCACTGATAGCGCTGACATTTCTTTTAACAATTTACTTGGCATTTATACCATTAAAAACAAGAAATTAAATTGAAATAGAACTTTTGGTTATTCTAAATGAGAATATTCTCTATATTTGTGTAAAATCTGTTGTAAGCATGCCTATAATCCTTCTGAGTTAGCTCTGAGCTATGTTGCAGCAGTGTTCAACGTCTGTTGGTACCCTTGCTTCATAAGTCAGCTCCATACTAAACTATTTTGCTTGAATAATTGAGTCCACTGGTAATAACATCTTAAATAATCCTGCATACAGTGATACTAGAAAGATTTTTATAGTTAAATGATATATGACAAAGCAAACAACCAACCCACCTCCCATTACTTAGCATTATGTGAAGCAATTGTTTCCTTTTCCAGATCGACTGAGGTATGTATGTCTTTTCTGGTACGGTAGTGCTAAACCTTGGATAACTTTGCTCACACTATTATTAGTGTTTTCATCTAGGAGACTGTTAAATACAGGCATGCCTGCTCTCATAATAGAGTTCTTAGTTGATTTGTGAGAAATGATTGTTAAGAAAAACTTGAAATCATGACTTATGAAAAATGAATGACTAACACAATAACTTACAAAGTGTAAAGCTATCTATTTTAGCAAAGTGTAAATATTGTACACGGTTGATATACCTTATTGCTTTTATGTTATGATATGCTTGGAGTAGGTTATTACAAATTGCTTTGCAGGAGTTGAATATTAAAGGCTTCACTCACTAGACTGAAAGTACAGCATACTGAAGTTGAAATCTTCTTCCTGCTAATTGTTTTCCTGCTGTAGGTTTTGGGGAGCTTATATTTTTCATCTTATATTTACACATTTTGGCTTATTCTCTTTAGATGTTCTGTTCCAAATTCGAGCTGTACTCAACAGAGTTCATGTGCAAGGGAAAAGAAATTTTTATTTGAACTCTGAGGACACAGACTTGTGAATCTGTTCCTTTGAGGGCTGTAGTACAGCATGCACCATCATCTCAAATACAGGCCATGGTCTCTTGCCTAATTGTGTGGAGACAGAGGCACTAGGTATATGTAACAATGAATCCCATTGCTCCATTTTTTGTTATATCACTAGTACAATCCTCTGTCCTTGATTATTTAAAAGTGGTGGAAAGACATGTTGTGGTGAACAGATGTGCAAATACAGAATGATTCTCTACTGCATCACATATATAGTTGAGAAGCACTGTGTCTTATTAATCCACGTTTTCAAGATGTGTAACAAAAAATCCAAACCAAACATTTTTTTTAATGTCAGTGCTGTGGTTCTAGTCACAGAGATCCACTTTTCTGAGGATGAAGAAAAAGATTGTGTCTTCTTTTAGATATGTAATCTCTACATACAGGAAGTGAACAAGGGTTCAATAAAGAGATGCTGGCATAGACCAGGAGACGACCTGCTGTGGTTTGTTGAGTGACTAACAATGTCAGGGTGCTCTGAAGGGATGCTCTACTTCCCAGTCTGGTACCTGCTAGACCAGTGCAGCTTGGCTATTAAAAATTCTCTCATGCCTCCATGTAGCGCATATCTCTGGGATATGACAAAATGGTCAGTATGTCTTGTTACCCCATCCCAGCTGTGTAACACTCTTCACAAACTGGGAAGTGCAGCAACACTTGCAAATAAAAACTTGAATTATTTTTTTTCTTATGGCTTGGAAAATATGCAGGCCAGTCCACAGAAGGCTTACAATTTATGGCCTTTCTCTAGAGTATATGAAGAAGTTCCACACCTCTGCCATTGAGCTATCCAGCTCTAAAAACATTTCTGAAAGGAAGCTGAATGTGTTAACAAAACCCTGAAATCATACATTACTTTTTCTGGTGGAAGTAAATAATAGCTGTGCCACCAAGAGCTTTTTTCAAACTCACTAAAGTCTGTTATTTCTCTTAACAAATGTTAATTCCATAGAGAAACTTAGATAGTGATTGAAGCTATGGAGTTGCACAGAAAGATCTGTCAGTTTCTAGAACTTATTCTTTGTAGAAAGGTTGCCCTACTATCATTTATATATGTGTTTATGCATTTAACACAGCTTTGCTAGGTTAAAGGTGTTATTTTTCTCACTAAATTATTGTTTAAAAAATAGTTATACATTAATACCTATTACAATGCTGCAGGGATGGTGTGCCTCAACTCCTTTTCTTTTCCAAGAAAATGTCACTGTTTATATTTGTGCCACTTGCAAAAGCAAAATATATGTATGGTAAATGTCTTCACCACTGCGTGTCAAGGCCAAAAAAAGCCTGTGGCTTTGGGGAGCCAAATACCTCATCAAAGAAATGATTAATTTGGGATCTTTAATGGGAGAAAAGGGTTTAAAATTCATCAGTCCTCTGGGTATGTTCATCCTCCACAAAAAAATTTAAGGAGAAACAGTTAAAAATAAGAACATCCCCTATGGGTTATTTGTTGCCTTTTCCAAGATGGAACTAAGAATGAATAATTTGCTAGGTAGTTTGCAGTATATTGGTAAGAATCTCTTTTGTTTATTACTTGATTGCAGATATTTTGGTTTTCTCTGTTTCTGATGAATTGCTAAATTTGACCTTGGGGAGACATTTGCAGTATGAAATATGCTGGTTGACCCAGGGGAAGGACATTGCCTGTATTTAGAAAGTACTGGGGCCCTTATTGTTGGGATCTGTCTATCTCTGTACAACTCCCCTTGGGTTTCAGTGTGTGTTCGATTTATTTTATTTTTTTTTTCAATTTTATGCTAAGGGGTTATGTTAAAGTTGTGATGTCTTTGTGAAGAATTTATTTCAGCAAAAAATTGAATAGTAAATGCACATTTTGAGAGAGTTTCACTTGAGAGCTGCACCCCTCTTTTTCAGAACCTTTAAATATTTGTTTCTGTTGCCAGTGCAACAGATTTATCATGGAAATAAAAATATGTATTTCAATATGATGTCTTAATATGAGCACTAAACTGTTATACATGTAATGAATTTGAAGGAACTTTTATTTTCTGGCTAGTTGGATGCTTGCTCATATAACTTATATTGCTTGCAATCACTGTCTTAACAAAACACCCATAATTATATGTGTTATAAATTATCACGTGTTTGAAAAGTGTTAAATTGATGTTAAATTCCCAAGTGCAACAACTACCTCTTTTGACAGAATCTATGAACTATTTAAGCTGATGTTAGTGTAAGAATATATATTTAGCAATCAATCTTGAAGGAATGAAAGTTTTCAGTGATAAAATTATAAAGGTGCACATGTTTTTCAGAGAAATAGACAAATTTTTACATATATATACACATATAGATTTAAAGTTTTCCTGTATTTCAAATAAGATTATGAAGAAGGTAGAATCTGATGTGCTATAAAAATTGGAGACGAAAATCACACCAAACCTTCTTGTAATATTTAAGAAAATTGTCTGGCCAGACAGTTTATTATATTTTTGCAGGATCCAATTTTACCCATAGATAAC
>VZTM01015569.1:0-11445 GCA_013400555.1 Jacana jacana | reverse complement strand
TCAGGAAAACAACAAATACACCCTTTTGCATTGATTATGCAGTGGGTTCAACAATGTTCCAATCCGCTGAGCATATTGGAATGGGTCTTTTTATCATTCAGACCAAAGAAGACAATTTCACCAAAGGCAGAATTATTTAGTCAACTCATTATGAAAGGTCAAAATCACATTCTTGAAATATCTGAGACTGAACCAAAAGTTATATTTATACCACTTGTACAGGATTATTTGGAATGGCTGATGCATGTGTCTTTAGAGATGCAAGTGGCTTTAGCAGGTTTTACAGGAACGGTTACCAACAAATATCCAGTGCATCAAATGGTCACTGTGTTTCAAGATCAGGAATTTGAATGTGATAACCACAATTCTGAAACTTCTGTAGACAGCCTCACAGTATTTGCTGATGCAGGAAAGAAAAATAGACGGGTTGCCATAACGTGGCAGGAGAACGGAATCTGGAGTCCAATGATCTCCTGCAGGGAGCTTTAGATTAAATACCAGAAAGAAATTCATTACTGTGAGGATGGTGAGGCACTGGCACAGGTTGCCCAGGAAAGTGGTGGATGCCCCATCCCTGGAAGTGTTTAAGGCCAGGCTGGATGGGGCTTTGAGCAACCTGCTCTAGTGGGAGGTGTCCCTGCCTATGGCAGGGGGTTGGAACTTGATGATCTTTAAGGTCCCTTCCAACTCTAACCATTCTATGATTAAGACTGCTGTCATCTCCACCTCCCAGTTGCCCTGTTACTATCACATTCCCCACATCATCTTCTCCACTGCCAAGTTGCAAGAGCAAGGAGCCCCTGGGGTTTCCAGAATTTGTTTGCTCATGCCTAGGGTTGTGCACCCACAAGGCAAATTGGGGAGGAAGAAAAGTAGGGTAGCAGTGATGTGCCAGGCAGAAAAAGTTTTGTTAACGAACTTGCACCTCCCTGGCTTTACCCTTTGGATGTGCAGGGGTCCCTCTGTCCCCCTCCCTAGATGCCGGCACTGATCCCCCAGAAGAAAGGGTCTGACCACCATGCTCTCACCCAGTGCTGATGCAGGAAAGAAAAAGAGTTGCCTAGTGGCTGTAGGCTCCTAGCTCTCCCTGCCCAGCAGTGCAAAAACTACTTCTGAGAAGTCATCTTCAGATGCACCAAGCAAATCCAATGCCAGTCTCCCCCGTTTGTCACCATAACTCGAGGGCCATAGCCAGGATATCACCAGGTGGCTCCTGCATCCCACCCTCGGCAAGCAAAACACTAGGCAGGTGGCAGCCCCTAACCTGCTGTTTCCCCAGGGTTTTGGGTCCAGTAGGGTGCCAGGTGCTGAGCATCAGGGTCAGCAAGCTGGGGTGGTTGCATACCTCTCAGTGTGGCTTCAGTAAAGCAGGACTGCCAGCATGGCAGTGTATCCCGGGTTTGGTCAGGGAGCCAGAGGGGATCTCTGAGCGTTGGGGCAAGCAGAACCACCTGTACCTGTGCTGGCTGGCAACCACAGGGAACCAGGCAGCAATGTCATGACTACCCGCAATGAATCATATCCCCCCCCATCAACCACCTAGCCCTCCCCACCAACAACCCCACTGGGGTGCCAACACCTTCTGGGGACTGGGTTAACCCTCCCCTCACTGCCTCACTGCCTTTGCCAGCATGGCCCCCACTGTGAGCCTACCTGGGGATGGGGTCAAGCCCCACTCAATGTCTCCCCATATAGGGTCCTCCACTTCAAGCCACAGTGGGGTGCTCACACTGGTGTGGGGATGGGGTCAAGTCCATTTATAGTGGCGGGATGGGCTAGGGAATTTTCTGGAAAGCTATGGTGTCACTGGGGTGTTGTGTTTTGTGTTCTTCCTTCTCTCGCCTGGATGTGGGGCTAGAATTGGGGCCTTGGCAGTGAGTGGGCACACAGCTGGCCTTTCTGTGGGCTGAGAGACCTTGTAGACGCTAGAGTTGGCTGGAGGCATGTTTCCCTCTTGTGTGGTGCAGGACATGAGGCATGTGGGCCTGGGATTGTGTGAGGGCTAGGGGCCCCCAGAACCAGGTCAGCACTTGAGGTTGGGGTATGTAGGTCCTGGGGCCTGCTGGGGGAGAGCCCTGTGCAGGGGCTGGCAGCCTGGTGTTATGACTGTTCTGAGGGGGTACTTGGCTGCAGGCAGGGCTTGGGTGATCACGAAGATTGTTTCCTGCAATTTTGGGGCTGGGAAGGTGGGCTTCTGGTTTGTCTCAGGGTGGAACAATAAGAGAACTTTGCTGAGAGCACAGGTGCTGGAGGATGAAGCCCTCCAGGGAGATAGGGAGGCACTTGAGCTGTCTCCTTCCCTGGTGTAAGGTGTGTTCCTGTGGCCTGGCTGTGCCTGGTGAGGCTGGAGGACAGTGCAAACTTCCTGAAAGCTCTGCCTGTGCAAAGGTAGTGCCTTGCTTCACATAGGGCTGGCTGGGACAGGAAGGGAGTGAGCCCTGTGGAACCACTACATGGGGCAGCCTGAGGGTGTCTGATGGAGTGAATGCCTGGTTCCTAGGGACAGTGCTGTACCTGCATCAAACACTGGATATGCTGAGAGTTGCTGTTTCTGCAGCAGAGGCCTCCCTGTCTTGGTGTCAGATTGGGTGCTTTAGTTCTAGAATGGTAGAAGGACTTGCCCCAGGGTATCCTTTTTCATCAGGAAAAAGCCATTGGTTCCCCTGAAGCCTGGGTCCTTTGTGAGATTTAGGGGCTGCATTTAAAACCACTCCTGATCTGTTTGCCTTGGTGTGACCCAGCTGCAACAGCAGTGCCTGCAGCTGTGACCAGCTAGCAGTGAAGCAGTGTGAGCTATCACCAAAATAAAATGTTTGGATCAAAAGTAATTGCTTAACTACAGTTGGTCCTTCACTCTCTCTTGCTTTTCATTCTTTGGAAAGATTGAAATGCAGTTTCATGTTGGTGTTCTGATTATACCCTGCTTTGAGGAGGACACCTCTTACAAACGGCTCCGGAACCATTTCTTACTTTTTATTTTTTTTTCCTCAGTGCCCTTAAAGTGTGCTTGCAAAGCGAAGGTGAATTGCCAAGCTGAACTATCACTAGCAATAACCATTGCCTTTCAGAGGTGGCAAACAGGGAACACAGCTTTGCGTACCTAAGAGAAGAAATGTCACAGACTCCTGAAGCCAAGATGAAGCCGGAACAAGCCTTTTCCCTGCTCTCAGCAGTCCAGGATCAGTGCTTCTCAGCAGACGTTTCTCTCTGTTTCTGCAGTTGTCGCCAGGAGCTGCCTGCGGGCTTCTGTCCGGGGGGAGCTCCCTCCCAGGTAACTGCCTGCGCAAGCAGGTCAAACTTGCTAAGGCCAGTACGTCACAACCACTGTCTGGAATGGGGAAGTTACTAGATGAACATTGCAGTACTTGGTACGTGCTAATGGTGTCTTCCCTCCGCCTTGCCTGAATGCAGCCGCCACTACCTCCTCTACGGAAGTGCTTCTCTTTCCCCTATTCCCGACTGTGAGAGATACCACATCCCCTCCTCCCCAAGCAGCAGCCGCGAAAAAAAAGGAATGAACTATCTCATCTGCTCTATAGGGGGAGAACACGAAATTAGGGTCTCTTTCCCTTCTCTAACGCAGGAAGACAATACCACTTCTTTCTTTTCCCCTTTAGCCTTCTACACGCCCACACGGGAAGGGATTAAGCACCTTTTCAGCAGGGCTTGCTTATTTTTATTTATCTTCTTTTTTTTTTTTTTTTTCTGATTTTGTTTGTTTCATTGTGTTTTTTTTTCGCTCCGGCTAGTATCAACAAGCTTTCTCGAGGGAGAGAGAGAACATTAGTGGTATTTTCTACCGCAGACTGAAGTGAACTGAGGGACTGGACATGAATGTGGTAGAAACTAGACCACAACGGTTGAAGCCATGGGGGAAGGGCAAGCAAAATTTTGTTTCTCCACCCCTCTTCCTGTTCTGGCGCGTGCGCATATGGGCGGGGTGGGGGTAGATGGTACGGCGGGAGCATTGTTGGTCTCGGGGAAGCTTTAGTGGAGGGGTGTGTGAATATATATATCGTATTTACGTATGTATATTATACAAAGCATGTATTGTGTGTGATGTTGATTGCGTGGGGGAGTGAGAGCACGAGCAGAGGGGGAAGTCACGTGTGTGAATGTAAGCAGATTGAGATGAGGTTGGGGGTGCTTGTGCGTGGGCGGAGAGGGGTCTTTGTGGGTCAGAGAGATGAGGTTGGGAGGTCTGCGCTTGAGGGGATTTGTGCATGTAACTGTAGATGTAGATGCATTGGCGGGTGGGGAGTGTAATGACGGGGTGGGGGGTGCCCTTGTTGGAGCGCTCTGTTGGCATCCTCTTCCTATCCCCTGGTGTTTTTAATCTCTGGCAGTGTGATCTTGAGCAGCTGGAAGCACCTCAGTGGCGGGAAAGAGGTGCCGATCCCTCCCTCGACCGTATTCGTCTCGTAGCAACAGGCGTCACATCGCTGTGAAAACATGAGCCGAGATTTCAAACCCGGAGACTTGATCTTTGCTAAGATGAAAGGTTATCCCCATTGGCCAGCCAGGGTAAGACACTCCCTCCTCTATGTGCAGGCTGCTGCTACCTCTTTACCTGTCCTTTTTTTCCTCCTTGTCACCTTTTTTGCTCTTCCAGTTTTTTTTCTGTCAAGAAGAGTGTTTTCAGACACCTATAGAGAAGAAAACAGATAAATTGTGTTATGCCTCTATCTTGCCAATGTGTGGGTGTGTGTCTGTATGTGGTAGCGCTGCTTTTGTTGAAAGTTACTTCTAAATCACACTGCAGATCCTACACTGTGGTTTGTTCTTGGCTTATGGTGCTTTATAAGTCTCTCTTTTTTGCCACATAGCACTGTCTAGTAGTCATGAGGTGTTTTTAAGTTGTGGAAGGGCTGCTTGAATTCTATATGTGAAGATATGTATCGGGCTTATGTTAAAGTCAAGCAGTAATTTTTGAGAGCCTTAATCTGGAAATGAATGAATGAATAGCATTTTTAGGAGGAAAAAGTCCTACTGAACTTCTTATTTATTTCCTTAAAGCTTTCTATTTGTCTGCAGTGCGTTGACCCTGGCCAGCAACTAAACACCCACCAGCTGCTTGCTTCCTCCCCTTACAGCAGAATGGGGGACAAATTAGAAGAGAAAAAGTGAGGAAAAGCGTGTGGGTTCAGAAAAAGACAGTTTATTAAGTGAAGGAAAGGGAGGAAATAAACCTGGAAGTGGAAGTGATGGAGAAGCAATTGCTCACCGTCTCCCACCAGCAGACTGACACCCAGGCAGTCTCCAAGTAACGGCTACTTTAGAAAGTTCAAACCCTCTTTTTTTTTTTTTTTTTCTTTAATGGCTGAGCATGACTTTACATGGCATGGAATATCACTTTTGTCAATTTGGGTCAACTGCCCTAACTGTGTGTCTTTCCAAGTACTTGCCCATACCTAGCTTATTCCCTGAGGGGGAGCCAGAGTGGGGAAAAAGAAAAAAGCCTCCACACTGTGCAAACACTGTTCAGCAATAGCCAAAACATTGGTGTGTTATTGACATTGTTTTAGCCACAGATCTAAAACACAGCACCATACGGGCTGCTATGAAGAAAGTTCCCAGCCAGGTCTAGTACAGTGCCTTTTTGTGATGTGTAGATATTTTCAAATAGAAAATCTGATACTCTGTGATAAATAAACAAAGGTGCTTTCTCATAATGTAAGTTCATTTTTAGAGATAAAGACTGCTATACCATTAGCACAACAAATTCTGAGATTGTACAAGAATGAAATGTTACAGAAATACTACTGCCAAAGAGATGATCCTTTGTGATAAAAAATCCCTCCCAAAAATCTTACATTTTGGTAGGAGTACTCTTGACTATTGAAGTTAGCTATTCCTGTTTCTATAGAGTAGGTTGAGGGAGTGAGTATGTGTGATTCTGTGATAAGTCTTCCAGTCCTCTTTCCTGTTCTCCCTGCTCCCTTCAAGATTCACCAGAGCACAGGTAACAAAGTCAGTCAACAAACACAGCAGTTTATGCAGAAGGGTGCAAAGAAAAGGGCCCCAGCTGAATTTACATACCAGAGTAAACAGTTTCAAGTATAGCGGTTCTAGCCTAAGGCAATTTATGCAGGAACAAATCCTGCTTCACTGCTCCCAGGAAACCAACTGACTCACCTTTGGGGAAATGTGCTGCCCAGAAGGTTGTGCCAAGTTCTCACTAGTCATTGTGCCTGTATTATATCATGCACAAACACCACCATGCCATTCAGAAAGGTTCATCATATGTTTCCCTCTGAAAGTGAATGCAATAGCGCTACTGCAATATAGAGCACACGTTTCACTAGGTTCATAATGTAGTTTGCAGGGGTGACTGCGATTTATTTACTTACCCATGATCATGTCCAGGTGGCTTTTGAATATCTCCAAGGAGGGAGACTCCACAACCTCTGGGAAATCTGTTCGTTCCAGTCCTCAGTCACTCTCACACTTTTTCAAAGTGTTCCCTTCTGTTCAGATGGAACCTACTGTGTTTCAGTTCGTGCTCATTGCCTCTGGTCCTGTCACTGGGCACTATTGAAAAGAGCTTGGATCCGTCTTCTTTGCACCCTTTGTCCTGGTTTCAGCTGGGATAGAGTTAATTTTCTTTCTAGTGGTCGCTGTATTTTCAGATTTGGTGTGAAAGGAATGTCAATAATGCATATTGTTTCAGTTGTTACTAGGTGATGTTTATACTAGTCAAGGAACTTCCCATAGAAGCTGAGAAGAAGCATAGAAAGAAAAATAGAATGGCTAATGGAATATTCTGTACCATAGACATCATGCTCAGAATATAAATGAGGGTTGGCAATACTTTGCCCGATGCCACCCAGGATACCATATGTCTTCTTTGCGGCAAGGGCACATTGCTGGCTTGTATTCAACCTGGTGTCCACCAGGACCCCCAGGTCCTTTTCTGCAAAGCTGCTTTCCAGATGGGTGGCCACCAGCATATATTGGTGCATGGGGTTGTTCCTCCCCAGGTGCGGGACTTGGCACTTCCCGTTGTTGAACTTCCTCAGGTTCCTGTCAGCCCGTTTCTCCAGCCTGTCAAGGTGCACTCTGTCACATCATCCAGGTTTTCAATGAAGGTGTTGAACAGGATCAGACTCCTTCGCATTGACTCCTGGGGTACGCCGCTAGTTACTGGCATCCAACTGGATTTTGTGCCACTGATTACCATGCTCCTGGACCCGGCCATTCAGCCAATTGTCGGCTTATCCAGATATGTTTGGTATCCTGTGTACATTCATCACAAGTTTGAACTGCACGTTTCTGGAGCAAGTGGATATTTCTTGAAGGAACTGTGATCTGTGAAGAGCCCATGCAGGATCAGGTTCTCCTGACAGGAACTGTAGCCCGTAGAGAGGACCCATGGTGAAGCAGGAGAAAAGTATGATGAGGTAGGAGTGGCAGAGAGGAACTGTTATGTACTGATCGCAACCCTCCATTCCCCACCTCCACTGTACTACCTGGGGCAGGAGGGAAGTAGAGGCTTTGGGAATGGAAGAGTACAATTGAGGCTGGGAACAAGGGGTGGGGAGAAGGTGTTTTAGGTGTCATCTCTGTTTGTTACCATCCTGCTCTGTTATTTTAATAGGCAATAAATTAAATTAGTTTTCCCCTGGTGCCCATCAAGCTGCTCTCTCTCTCCCTGCCCAACCTCAGCAGGACAAGGGGAGAAAATAAGATGATGAAGCTTGTGGGTCAATATAAGGGCAGAGAGTTTGCTCACCAATTACCGTCAATGGGCAGAATATGCTCAACTTGGGGAAGATTAATTTATTGCCAATTAAAAATAGAACTAAAACCACCTTTCCCCCATTCCATCCATTCCTCCCAGGGTCAAGTTTGCTCCTTCGTTCCCAGCTCTTCTACCTCCTCCCCACCCTGTGAGTGGCATAAGTGGAATGGGAAATGGGGGTTGCAGTCAGTTCATAACAGTTCATCTTTTGCTTCTTCCTCCTTGTACTGTTCCCCTGCTCCACTGTGGTGTCTCTCTCATGGGATATGGTCCTTCATGAACTAATCCAAACTGAGGTGGGCCAATAACTCCACACAACACACTGCCTCTCCTGTCCTGAGCAACCACCAAAACAGATGGGGTCCAAATCAGTGGACTAAATTAACTCAATGGACATTTGATATGGGTGGCCCATAGTCTAAGGAAATGACGTCTGGGAGTGGGAATGGAGGGATGGTTAATGAGAATGTATTGGATAGTGTGGGCCCTGAGCATGGCACAAGTGGTATGGAATAAGGGGCGAAGATTGTTCTTGTTTTGGCTGGGATAGAGATAATTTTCTACATAGCAGCTTGAATGCTGCTATGTTTTGGATAAAGTGTTGAAACTGTGTTTTGGAAACAGTGTTGATAACACAACAATGTTTTAGCTATTATTGAACATTGGTTGCACAGTGTCAGAGTCTTTTCTGTTTCTCACATTGCCTCACCAGCGAGTAAGCTGAGGGTGCACAAGAAGTTGGGAGAGGAAAGCTGACCCCACACTGACCAAAGGGATATTCCATACAATATGACATTACTCTCAGCAGTCAGGGAAAAGAAGTAGGAAGGGAAGACACAGCTAACAGAAGCAGAAAACAGATGTGCAGCGATCTCTGTATTTTTCTTTGGGAGCTTCTAGATCTTCTGGGGACAGGATCGTGAGGGAACTCCTATGAAACCTCTAAGAAACTTGAGGTTTCCTGCTGCTGTCAGGTAAGGACAAGGTAAGGGGAGCTAAAAGGGTGTGGACATGAGGAAGCTCTAGGATGTTATCAACTCCTCCAAGCTCAGCAGACGTGCATCCCAACAAAGAGGAAGTCAGGCAAAAAAGCCATGAGGCCTGCATGGACAAACAAGTAACTCCTGGGTAAGCTCAAAACCAAAAAGGAGGCCTATAGAGTATTTGTGAGTATCTTATGGAAGACAGTGTCAAAGGCCTTCCTGAAGTCCAGGAAGAGAATAGTCACTGCTCTTCCCTCGCCTACCAGGCCAGTCATTTCATCTTAGAAGTTTATCAAGTTGGTCAAGCATGACTTCCCTTTGGTGAAGCCATGATGCTACTTCTGATGACTTTCTTGTCCTTCACGTGCCTGGAAATGGTTCCCAGGATTAGCTGTTCCATCAGCTTCCCAGGGATCGAGGTGAGGTTCACCAGCCTGTAGTTCCCTGGGTCCTCCTTCTAGCCCTTCTTGAAGACAGGAGTGACAACTGCTTTCCTCCAGTCCTCAGGCACCTCTGCCAATCGCGATGATCAATCAAAGATTATTGAGAGTGGCCTCACAATGACATCAGCCAGCTCCCTCAGCACTTATGGGTGCATCCCATCAGGGGCCATGGACTTATGTACGCACAGTTTGCTTAAGTAGTCCCTGACCTGATCCTCTTCCACCAAGGGTACGTCTTCCTTGCTTAACATTTGCCTCCTGGTCTCTGGGGCCTGGGATTCCTGAAGGCCAATTTTTCCAGTAAAGACTGAGGCAAAGAAGGCATTTGGTACCTCAGCCTTTTCCACGTCCTGTGTCACCAGGGCCCCCGCTCCATTCAGCAATAGGCCCACATTTTCCCTCGTCTTCCTTTTGTCATCTGTGTACTTATAGAAGCCCTTCTTGTTGCCGTTGACATCTCTGGCTAGATGCAATCCCAGTTGGGCTTTATCTTTCCTAACCTCATCCCTGCATGCTCAGAGAATGTTTCTGTATTCCTCCCAGGTTACACATCCTTGTTTCCACCAGCTGTATGCTTCCTTTTTGTGTTTGGGTTTCACCAGGAGCTCCTTGTTTATCCACATAGGCCTCTGGGCATTTTTGACTGACTTCCTACTCCTTCAGATAGACCACTCTTGAGCTTGGAGATGATCCTTGAATATTAACCAGATTTCATGGGTCCTTCCTTCCCTCCAGGGCTTTTTCCCACAGGATTCTTCCAAGCAGATCTTTAAAGACACCAAAGTCTGTTCTCCTTTAATCCAGGATTCTGCTTTTTGTCCTTCTCCCTCCTCTCAGGATCCTGAACTCCACCATCTCATGATCACTACAACTAAGGTTGCCTTTGGCCTTCAGATCATTCCTTGTTGGTGAGTATGAGGTCCAGCAGAGCATCTCTCTTTGTTGGCTCCTCTGTCACTTGGGTCAGGAAGTAGTCATCTATGCAGTCCAGGAACCTCCCAGATTGTTTATGCCCTGTTGTGTAGTCCCTACAGCAGATATTAAGGTGGTTGAAGACCCCCATGGTCTCTAAATTGGAAAGGCATGGATTTGATGGACAGATTGCTTGGTGGCTAAGGAACTGGTGGATAAGGGTTGTGGTCAACAGCTCAATGTCCAAGTGGAAGCCAGTGATGAGTGGTGTTTCTCAGGGCTTGGTATTTGGAGCAGTGCTGCTTAACACCTTTGGTGACATGCACAGTGGGATTGAGTGCGCCCTCAGTGAGTTTGCTGATAACACCGAGCTCTGTGGCGCAGTCGACATGCTGGAGGGAAGGGTTTCCATTCAGAGGGACCTGGACAGACTCGAGAGGTGGGTCCATGCAAACCTCATGAAGTTCAACCAGGCCCAACCTCTCTCAAATGGGGAAGAGGATTCTTGGCCAAGAAATTGCAGGGTTGATTGACAGGGCTTTAAACTACATGTGAAGGTGGAAGGGGTGTGTGTGTGTGTGTAACAAAATCAGGCTTGTCTGTGACAAGTTGTGGAGTATTTCATCAGAATTGCTGGGGGAGGGGGACATTATTTGGCTAGCCCTTGACAAGCCAAGTGATGATGCTCCTAGATTTACATAAATGCACGCAGCATGGGGAACAAGTTAGAGACATGCACACGCCTCCAGGGCTAGGCATCACAGAGACGTGGTGGGATGGCTCTTATGATTGGAGTGTCGAAATGGAGGGATACTGACTCTTCAGGAAGGACAGGCTGGGGAGATGAGGAGGGGGTGTTGCTCTTTATGTCAATGGCCAGCTGGAGTGCATGGAGTTCCACCTGGGGATGAACGAAGAGCCAACGGAGAGCTTATGGGTCAAGATTAAAGGGAGCACAGGGGCAGGTGATGTTACAGTAGAGGTCTGCTAGAGACCAGCTGACCAGGGTGACAGGGTGGATGGGGCCATCTATAGACAGATAGGAGGCAGTATTGCGCTCACACAGACCCTGGTGCTCATTGGGGACTTCAACCACCCAGATATCTGTTGGAAGGACAACACAGCAGGGCACAAGAAATCCAGGAAGTTCTTGGAATATGTTGATGACAACTTTCTTCTTCAAATGGTAGAGGAGCCAATGAGGAAAGGAGCCATGCTGGACCTTGTCCTTACCAACAAGGAAGGGCTGGTGGGGATCGTCAGAATCAAGGGTAGCCTTGGCTGCAGCGATCATGAAACGGTAGAATTCAAGATCCTTAGGGCAGTTAGGAGGGTGTGCATCAAGCTCACTACCCTGGATTTCAGG
>VZTM01015568.1:281590-295827 GCA_013400555.1 Jacana jacana | reverse complement strand
ATGTTTCCCTTTTTCCATTCAGCAGAAACTTCACCAGACCATTCCCTTCTCTCCTCTTGCCCTAAATTTGGGGTTTAAATCTACCCATGTTTCTAGTGAGTGGTTGAGTGAATGTCCCTGATTCCCTTCAGACAGCAGCAGGCCGGTCAGAGCGGGTCAGCAAAACTCTGGTAGAGATACACAGGAAAATGGGAAGTTGAAAGGATGGGAAAGTAAGAAATGCTGAATTTTAAAGGCAAATTGTCAGAGTTGTGCTGGTCTGATGGTGTCATCCTTTCTTGAGGAGGAGCACAAAGGGCTGAACGTGGGTGCTGACGGGCTGCTGTGCTGCCAGGAGCCTGGGCTGAGAAGGCATCTGCGCTCCCAGAATTTGGAAATGTGGAACCCTGGACGTTGCACCCCCACATTAGAGACTGGAGATATTTTCATACCACACCCAGTAGTGTCTTGCAGCTTTTATTCAACTGTGCTATCTGCTTAATCCTTCTGCTCTGCCCCCAGTTTCACTTCCTCGAAAGTAGCCTGTGTATAGAGATGTATTATAGCCTGTGTGTAGAGATGTATTATACGTAGAGAGAGCTTCATTTAACCTGGATCCAAGCAGGGGAATAGCTGTCACTTTATCCTTTCGTCTAGAAACGTGCTTTTACTTTTTGAATTAAGCAGTGAAATGGTTGTAAATTAAACAAGGCTCTGACTCCTTCAGGGCACGCACTGCATCAGCAGTACTGGCTGGCCGTGTCGATATTAAAGGCAGGATTGGCACGTATTGCAGACCTTCTACAGCAGCTTTATTTTCAGAAGTCTCCAAACAGTTCAAGAAACGTACAAAGTTGAGGTGGGCAGCTCCAGGGACCCTCACAGGCTGAGACACAGGCGTGAACGAGGGGCTGCCTTGGACTGCCTGGTTCAGCTTGTGGCAGTGGGCACCACAGGCAGGACAGATGGCTGGAATTCGTTTGGACTATATGGGGATTCATGGACAAAGCAGAGTGAGGAAGGTCAGACCCAGTTTTGGATTTGTGTGGGTGGGAATGTAGAGGAAGAGGCACGTACGCAAGGGCTTACAGGCTCTGTAGCAAGCAGGATCTAAATGGAGCGACAGCATGGAGTACAGCTGCACACTGGAGCTTGTTGCACGCTCACCGTGTTTCTCCCATGGACATCACAGAATCTCAGGGATGGGAAGGAACCTTGAAAGATCATCTAGTCCAATCCCCCTGCTGGAGCAGGAACACCCAGAGCAGGTCACACAGGAACGCCTCCAGGCGAGTTTTGAATGTCTCCAGAGACGGAGACTCCACAACCTCCCTGGGCAGCCCCTGCCAGTGTTCAGTCACTCTCACTGTGAAGAAATTTCTCCTCATATTGAAGTGGAACCTCCTCTGTTCCAGCTTGCACCCATTGCCCCTTGTCCTGTCATTGGGTGTCACTGAGAAGAGCCTGGCTCCATCCTCCTGACACTCACCCTTTACATATTTATAAACATGAATGAGGTCACCCCTCAGTCTCCTCTTTCCAAGCTCAAGAGACCCAGCTCCCTCAGCCTTTCCTCCTATGGCAGATGCTCCACTCCCTTCATCACCTTTGTGGCTCTGTGCTGGACTCTCTCCAGCAGTTCCCTGTCCTTCTGGAACTGAGGGGCCCAGAACTGGACACCATATTCCAGACGGGGTCTCACCAGAGCATCTTGAAAGAGGTGCTTAATTGAATTATATACAGGCAATGCAGCCCCAGCAGCAGCCCCTGCCGTGGCAATGGAATGATTTTGCTCTGACTGTCCTTGCACTCTCAGTGTGGCACAGACTTTTATACTTGGCAGTGCCTGGCTGCCTCATAAAAGTTCTTGGAAGATAAGACCAGATTTTGTTAGAAGGAAGCGGGACATTTCAGGCTTCTTTCTAGGGCAAGAGCACAGGTCACGCTGAGGTCACGGAATAAGCGTGTTAGTGGCACACAGTGCTGGAAAAATAGGTTTGTGTGTTGAGATTCCCATTCCTTCTGCGTTGCAGAGGGCATCACAAACCACACTGAGATGAGGGGAATAATGCAAACATGAGACTGTTCTTCTAGGTGGTCTTTTTGGTTTTATTTAATTCTTTTGAATTTTTTGGATTCTGCAAATTCAGCTGAAACACCCAACGTTGGTTTGAAATTGGTTAATGTTTTCAAAGCTTGCTTTGAAAAAGGTGTCTGAGATTGGGAGGGGAGACACACAGGGGTTGTGCTTTAAGTTTAAGGACACTCATATTGTAGAGCTTGTGACCAGGGCTGCAGAACCTCCCAGCTGCTCCAGGCAGTGTTGAACATCTTTGGTAGGTACGTGTGGTGGGGCACTCTTAAGACCTTTGAGGTGAGTAGCGGTGATGGTGTATGTACCTAGTCTAGAGCGGTGAACTCATGGTGTGGAGAGCAATGGCTTTCCATGCTTGGGAATAGATCAGCTTTTTAAAAGTTAATGATAACTTTTGGTTAATGAACAGTTAAGTTAGCAGCACCTTTTAAGTATGGCTTCGTGCTTGGTCTGTGCTTTGATTTTAACTGGTGTGTGCATGTCCTGAGGTAGCTTTTTAGAAGGTTCTGCTCCTCCTGACCTTCTCAGGCCACCAGTGCTACTGTCTGCCTGAAAACAGACCTTCTTGCTAGTCCCATTGAATAAAATCCTGGATTTATTTACCACCACAGCTCCTTGGGGAGAAGAAGCAGAAGAGGGTGGCATTTGAAATGGAAAAGAAAACTAGTCTGTCTCTGCTGTGTATGCCTTCTGAAATGTGAGCCTGTCTTGTGGCTGCTGGGAGTTTTTCCTGTAAAAAAGGATCTTTTTTCTCCACTTAAGAATTTGAGGGATGTTTGTCTTTGAAAATGGCTGATCTCAACATTTCTGGACGGCAAGTAAAGTTGCAGTAATTATAAACCAGTCCTTGAGGGCACTGGGATAGGATGCAAAATCAAGGTATTATTTTGTTAAGGGGTGGAGTGGAGGAATGGAGAACATGATATGCCAAGCAGGTGGACAGCCCGTGTTTAAAATTAGATAACAGCCCAGTTCAGATTCCCCACCCATCTCTTAGTTAAAAAAAAAAGTGCCCTGTTGCCAAATAATAAAATTATATCCAGATTTATATAGATGGGGCTCTAATAGCTGTACATAGATAGGATTAGTTTTTAGGTCAAGGTTGGTAGCTGGTAATGTGGGGGAAAAGAAGTGCAGTGGGTCTTCTAATTTTCTTGGAATAGAATCATAAAAAGAGAAAGGGCAGAAGAGGCTTTACTCTTGCTTTTCCTCACACTGGGTAAGGTGTGTGTTTGGGTGCTGGCTGAGTGGGTACAATATTTTAACCTAAAAACTTTCTTTGGGCTCCACAGAGAGAGCTCACAGCCCCCCAAAAGGGAGAGTGTGGTGTGGGGAGAATGACAGCGGCTGCTGGCTTTTGCTCACTAGCTGGTTTTATTCAGGTCTGTTACGGTGTGGTAGGAAGGTCCTTTGTCCAGGCCTGGCAAGTGTCTTACTGCGTAAATGTTCCAAAATACAGCAGAGATGGTGATTGGAGAATGCAGCTCACGTTTTTTAAGAATTCAGACTTGGGACAGTGAATTTTCCAAAGCTTGAATGTGTAGTGTGGTCTGAAAACCCAATCATGGAATCAAAGAAACGTTTTGGTTGGAAGAGACCCTTGGGATCATTGAGTCCAACCATCAGCCCCACTCTACAAGTTCTCCCATAAGCTAGATCCCTCAACACCACACCTCATTTAAACACATTCAGGGATGGTGACTCCACGACTTTCTTGGGCAGCCCATTCCAGTGTCTGACTACTCTTTCTGGGAAGATTTTTTTCCTAATGGCCACCCTAACCCTACCCTGCTGCAGCTTGCAGCCATTCCCTCTTGTTCTATCACTAATTACCCGTGAGGAGAGACCAGCACCAACCTCCCTACAATGTCCTTTCAAGCAGTTGTAGAGAGTGATGAGGTCTCCCCTCAGCCTCCTCTTCCCCCAACTAAACAGTCCCAAATGCAGATCTCCTGACACCCAGCCTTGTGTCTCTCCTTGCCTGTTGAGGACTGGCATGAAAGCAGACAATTCCAGAGGCTCTGAACACAAGCAAGCAAAGCTGCACAAAGGATTGTGCTCGGTGCGGTTGGAAGAACAGTACTCTGTGCTTTGGAAATTGCAGAGCATGGAAACAGGCAGCTGGTCACTGTGTGCAGATCTCAGGTGTAGATTAAAAACTTGGGCTGCTCTAGCCAGTGATACTGAGCCCCTCTGCTTTGGGAAGGGAAGGGAAGGGAAGGGAAGGGAAGGGGGAAAAAAAGGAAAAAGATCTTGTCTGTTTGGGCCCTAGTGGAAGGGTTGTACAGGAAAAACATGTTCTGTTTGCAGGCAGCACAGCTGATGTTTTTGCTGATTTTGAACATTTTGCTCATCTCTGCACGCTTCCCCTTGGAATCTCTAGACAGCTCTTTTCCCCAAAAAGCAGGCTGCCAGAAAATTTTGGCAAGGATGTGGTTAGTTGCTAAAGCTAAAGCAACTGCTGTACCACGTACGTGTTCCAGGTCAGCTTTATAGTAGGAATTCATTTCCAAGACTTCGCTGCAGTCTCCAAAACCCTCGGTCAACCAACGTGTCAGTCGGGTGTTTTCTACCTCACCCTGTGTTATCTTTAGCCTTCAGTACAACCACATCCTTTTCCAGAGAGGGCTTTGCCCTGTTCCTTGCCTTTCACCCAGCCTCCTTGCGTGGCTGTACTCACTTTTCTTGCCCTTAGGTCTATCAAACTTCACCTTTGGCTGCGGTGACTCCTCAGCTGGTGCTTCAGTGATAACCACCACCACCCCACCATGACAAAGCCGAGCTGGAAGTATAGAGCAAACAAAACAGAAGTCCCAGTTGTGCAGAAACTCATGATAAATAGAGTCACTGAGGGAGTTATTTCCTGATTTCCTGTAGCCTAATCCAGACAGCAAAATCATGGAGTCAGCATCCCTGAAGGTGTTTAAAAGGTGTGTAGACGTGGTGCTTAGGGACGTGGTTAATGCTGGACTTGGCAGCGTTAGGTTAACAGTTGGGCTCGATGATCTTAAAGGTCTTTTCCAACCTAAACAATTCAATGATCTTAAGCTTGTTTTGGCATGGTTTGGTAAAATTTGCAAATCCAAAGGAGAAGGCAAAGCTGTCTTGCGTGGTCTGGTTGTACAGATACTGACTTTTGCCCCGTGTGGCCTGCTTCCACCCGCTCTGTGTGGCACAGCAAGGAAAGGCAAGAGAGCTTGCTGGTACTGTTCCACCCCCTGCCTTCTCTACCTCCAACCCAGCTCCTCCCCAAATAGCCACATCTGTTGGTGCAGACTGTTCTCCAGATCTTCTTCCCAGATGTTCTAGACATGGTCTCATCTGGATGTTCCCATCTGATCTTTGTTAGACCACCATTTAACATGCATTGTACCAACATGCTGTCATGGGAGGGGTAAGTCAACTGGAATTGCCTTCTGGAACACAAGAGCACTTGCTCTCCAAGGGCTCCTTCCCCAGGAAAGAGACATAAAAACAGTGTCTGCAGATTTACTGCCACAAGTCAACTCTCATTGCAAAATAAGCAAAGGATTCTTCTGAAACCTGTCTTTTTCCATCTTACCTGACGGCAGTGAGTGTACTGTGTATACTGGACACTATTCTTGTAAGCTAGAAACCAGCCACAGCTACTGTCCATCTCCTTTTGTTTGAGTTACCTGTCTGGGAGCAGGAGTTGGAGATCATAGAATAGAATCATAGAATCATTCAGGTTGGAAGAGACCCTTGGGATCATCCAGTCCAACCATCAGCCCCACTCTACAAAGTTCTCCCCTACACCACATCCCCCAACACCACATCTCATCCACTCTGAAACACAGTCAGGGATGGGGACTCCATCCTGGGCAGCCCAGTCCAGCCTCTGACCACTCTTGCTGGGAAGAATTCTTTCCTCATGGCCAGCCTAACCCTACCCTGCTGCAGCTTGAAGCCATTCCCTCTCCTTGCCCTTGAGAAGAGACCAGCACCAGCCTCTCTACAACGCCCTCAGCTTTTTATCTTTTGCTGTTCTATTCCACAAAGATTCAGTAACTTTGTCCTGCAGTGTGGTCGGGTTAGGGCTGCGGTTCCACTGGTGTAAACTGACAGAAAACTGTCACTGAAAGTCACAGTCTTTCTCTTGCTGCTGGTGTGTTTGGCAGGTGGGTTTCAGCCTGCTCTGGTTCCCTCAAACCACCGTTGCGCACAACTTTGCACTGGCACGAGGAGAGGCAGAGGAGGCAGCAGGAGGTGTGGAAGAGACAGCTAGGAGAGGACCACACCATTCAGCAGCCTCTCTTAAAACATTCACAGGGCTCTGGCCTGGATCCTGGAGCCTTTGCCTGGTCTTCTTGAGCAGCAGCATCGATTCATACCGGCTTGTGTCTGAAGCGGCGGGAGACGATGCGGTCTCTGTGCCAAGGACACTATTCAATCCCAGCGCATCCGGGTTGTGGTACCAATTAAATCTCTCTCCTATTTTTGCTGATAGAGTTGGCTCCATGAAAGACAATTTTTTTATTATTTCTTTTCCCCAGCCGTGCCTGACCGTGAGGCCACCATTTGGGACATCGCTTTCTAGTCAATGAAATTGTCCCACTTCTCCTTCTGTTGAGAACCAGCTCTGATGGAGCCAAAGCTATTACCCAGATGCTCGTCGGGCAGACACAAAAACACTTTGCAGTATGTTTTGGCTTGCTTTTAGAGGACTTCCTGCCAACACAGCGATGGCACTTGCCCAAGTTTACCGTGAACTTGAGGGCAGATTTCTCTGTTCCTACCCTTGGAACGCTCCAGAAAACGTTTCCCATCTTGCACAGGATGAAAGGAGCTTCCCTCCACGAGAATGCTGCTGGCAGCCTCCCAGGCAGCGGAGAGCAAGCATCACTGAGCGTTGCTCCCCCCTTTTTTCGTGAGGAGGAAACGCTCTGGTGGTTTTTATAATTTCTTTATTCTTAATTTTTCTGAAGTTTGGGCAAAACCATCGTCAGTGTCCCAGAAAGGTTTTTCTGGGAGCGTTAAGCCTGGTGTGTTCTTTCACAGCTGGTGTGTGACCATGGCATGGGGCTCCCTTTCCCAAGGAGGCTGTAAATGCAGCTGCCCTCTCTTTCTTGGGTATTTCCTCGACTTGGGAGAGGTGGCTTTCATGGGAACTAATTCTTTCCCTGAATCTCTCTGCAGCTCCTGTTCTGACCTCTGAGCTTGGCGCTCCTGTAGAGCTTACTGCTCTGAGCCTCTCTGCCGCTGGGTAAGGGGATGGTGCTTACATTTTATTTTGATGGCCCAGCAGGGAAGTCTCTCGGCAAAAATTAGCTCCTTGGCTGTGTCCAGTTCACCCTTCGGTCGTGTCATTATCCACCCATTGGCATCCCCAGTGAGTCTGACAGAAAATACAGCAGTGTTTCTCAGGACTCAGCCTTTCTCGGACTGGAGAGTACCTGAAGTTCTGACTCTTCCATAAACCAAAAGCAAGCCTGAAATTGCCTTCGCCTCCAGCGGTCCCCGGTGTGTGTTTAGCTCTGAACTGGTGCCTTGCTCCTGTTGATGCTGTCCCTCAGCCGTGGTTTTTCCAAAGACCCTGTCTGCTCTCTGCCTGTCGTGTTGCCCTCAGGTTGCTGCGAGCTTCTGTTCCCAGTGGTCCCTGCCAGGCTGTCGGTGGGCAATGCTCTCTCTGAAATCAGACATCTAATGGCAAACGTGGCTCAGGTGCCCAGTGTCTCCCAACCTTCCTTCCTTTGCCAGTCACTGCAGCGACAGCTCACCAGCTCACCACAGTGCGGCTGAACACCAGCTCCTGGCCATTTGGGCAGGAGGCACGTGTTGAAGAGTACAGGGAGGGGGTTGTGGACAGTGAAGGCAACTAGAATCTCAGTTCTACTTGGTTTTTAGAGGTCTTTTAATGCCAAACTTCAGTTGCCTTTGCACATCTCACCCATTTTCAGCAGGAGTCGGAGCCGGTAGCTGCTTTTGCCATAAAGGAGATGGTAGTGTGTATCGCTACCGTGCTGGGCCTCCACGTTTCCTGCTCGTGTAATGTTGTCTTTGGGTGAATCTGTCATTCTCCTCCTTCCTCTCCTGCCAAATGAGCCACCGGGTGCGTGGGCCAGCGGTCCCGGCTCGGCTTACCTCCCCACTGCTGGTTTGACACCAAGCTTCTCCAGGTGTGCAAATGTACAGCTCATCCCTGGGTGTCTTCACTGCTCACTCCATGCTTCTGGACATCATATGTACAACTGCACTTGGCCTTGGTACATGTAGCTTTATTCCATATAAATGACTGCACTACATGTTTGCTAGGCTTTTACAGGTTTTCTTTTCTGCACCCAAAGTTGCAGAGGTGCTCAAACTTCTGGCTAGGGCATGGTTTAGAGCCTTCTGTGGAGGCCCAGGGCTCCCAGCACCATGCTGGGCTTGCAACCAGGCTGCGCCCGCTCCATCACTCAGCGCTGGCACTGCCGCTCAAGCAACGCCTAGGGGGGAATAACCCCCTGCACAAGGGCAGGTTGGGGGTGACCTGCTGGAGAGCAGCTCTGAGGAAAAAGAACTGGGAGCCCTGGTGGATGACAGGATGCCCAGGAGCCAGCAATGGGCGCTAGTGGCCGATAAGGCTAATGGCACCCTGGGGTGCATCAGGAGGAGTGTGACCAGCAGGTGGAGGGAGGTCATCCTCCCCCTCTGCTCTGCCCTGGGGAGGCCCCATCTGGAGCACTGGGACCAGTTCTGGGCTCCCTAGTTCCAGAAGGACAGGGAACTGCTGGAGAGGGCACAGCAGAGGCTACAAAGATGCTGAGGGGCCTGGAGCATCTCTCTGATGAGGAAAGGCTGAGGGATTTGAGTCTTTTTAGTCTGGAGAAGAGAAGGCTGAGGGGGTATCTGATCAGCACCTATAAATACTTCAAGGGTGGGTGTCAGGAGGATGGGGATAGGCTTTTCCCAGTGGTGCCCAGTGAGAGGACAAGAGGGAACGGGCACAAACTGGAACAGAAGTTGTTCCATCTCAACCTGAGGAGGAACTTGTTTACTTTGAGGGTGGCAGAGCCCTGGCAGAGGCTGCCCAGAGAGGTGGTGGAGTCTCTGTCTCTGGAGACCTTCAAAGCCCACCTGGACACGTTCCTGTGGGACCTGCTCTGGGTGGCCCTGCTTTGGCAGGGGGTTGGACTGGATGATCTCCAGAGGTCCCTTCCAACATTCTGGGATTCTGTGGCAGCCGAGTAGCTCCTTGTGTGCCTCAGCACCTATGGGTTTCCCATCCTATTGCTTCTGATGCACTGGGGGGGCTTCTAACCCTGTGGTGCAGACGTGCTGTTGCGTGACGAGGTGGGAGCAAAGCCATAAAAGAGGATACCAGAAGCCAGATCAGCAAATAGCTGCGGTGGGCACATGCTGCTGACCTCCTGTGATCACCCAGGCAAATCTTTGGGCTTGTGCTGAGTCAGGGGTTGAGTAATGACTAGAAGCTCCAGGAAGTGTCAGCGGTTAATGAGACCAGGCAATAATGCAGCATTAGCCTGTTCTTTTTCTGCAAATTCCCAGGAAATAAACCAGATCTCCTCCACTTGCGGTTGTGAGCGTACACAAGCCCCTTCGCACGAGAATGGAGGTGTTGCTCCTGGCACCGTGGCCAGATTGCAATCCAGTAAATTATGGTCTGTTTACTTAAAGTGCCACCTGTGGTTTCAGTAGGATCCAGCATGAATTTATTACCCTGAACTGTTGTATGTTGTTACTGCCTGTTGTTTACAGAGCTGCCGCACGTCTTCCCAGGAACGGCTGAGCTTACTTTGACCCCTGCTCTCAGCTTGTGCCTCGGTTTGCCTGCAAAGCACTTTGGGATTTCTTTGGAATGGCTAGAGAAGTTTTCTAAAGAAATGCTTTTTTTAATCTTCTTGGATGCAGGCTTGGGTGGGAGCAGTTATTCCCTGCAGAAAAATCCGGCTGCTACAGCTGAGATTGCTTAACGGTGGCAGTTGTCCAGGACGTCTTAACTAACTGAGTGCCGCTTGCTGCCGTCGCGCCTGGAGTCCTTGGGAGAGGACATGCTCAAGTGTGTTTAAAAAGCATCTATTTTCATAACTGTAGCTAAAATCCCTGGATAGCTGGGTGTAATTTTCCATTGTTTTTTGAAGGCGTGCTCACGGGCTGCTCTTGGAAAATGAGGAGCGCTCGGAAGACGAGCCGCGGGCTGGCTGCAGTGCATGGCGGGTGCTGTGCCAAGGGCCTGGCCTCGCTGAGGGACTTCTTGCTTCCTCGACAAGCGAGAGCTGAAGGACCTTCTCTTAGCAAGAAACAGTGTGTTGGTGGTGGGAATCTTCAAACTGCGAGAGAGTGGTTGCAAATGCCTGGCTTCAGAGGGAAGGGTGGACTAGACCAGTCACAGAATCACAGAATCTCAGGGATTGGAAGGCACCTTGAAAGCTCATCCAGTCCAATCCCCCTGCTGGAGCAGGAACACCCAGAGCAGGTCACACAGGAACGCCTCCAGGCGAGTTTTGAATGTCTCCAGAGAAGGAGACTCCACAACCTCCCTGGGCAGCCCCTGCCAGGGTTCAGTCACTCTCACTGTGAAGAAATTTCTCCTCATATTGAAGTGGAACCTCCTCTGTTCCAGCTTGCACCCATTGCCCCTTGTCCTGTCATTGGGTGTCACTGAGAAGAGCCTGGCTCCATCCTCCTGACACTCACCCTTTACAGATTTATAAACATGAATGAGGTCACCCCTCAGTCTCCTCTTCTCCAAGCTCGAGACCCAGCTCCCTCAGCCTTTCCTCCTATGGGAGATGCTCCACTCCCTTCATCATCTTGATAGCCCTAATAGTCTATCTGGTAGTCCTTATATAGACTATCTTGGTAGTCCTTATAGTCTATCTGTAAAAGGCTTGTTTGGGAGCAGGAGGGTGCTGGGAGGGCAGTGGACGCTTTCTCAGCTTGGTTTGAAGGAATTGCAGAGGGTGTCTAGAGTGCTTCATTCTTTGCTTCTCTGGAGCAAAGATCAGAGTCTTCTCCCTGCCCTTCATGGTACAGCTGAGCAGGCTGGCTAGGATACCAGCCACCCCCCCAAAAAAAAAACCAGAACAACAAAAAGGAGCGTATAACACCTTCATTTGATAGCAAGCTTTGATAAGTTTGAGTATAAGGCAGAATCCAGTCCACTAGGGAAATGGGTTGCGCAAGGCAAGAGAGAGATTTCAGTTTGCTGTGCCCAAATCCATGGAGAATTTGGGTTACGACACAGGGAGGTGAAAGTCCCCCCTCAAAACGTTGGGAGGCTTGATAGGGCATATCCAGTTCACCTACCAACAGCCCAGTGCGGGGCTCTGAGATCTACCACAGGGGTCGATTGCACTTTGTCCCGAGCAGGAGCAATCCTCCTCTCATTCTTCAAATTCCTCCAGTGCTCACCTTTCCCCACCCAGCTCCCAGCAGAGAAAACTCAGCGGGGGATGCTGGTGTAAAGGCAGGACTGGAGGTTTCTAATAGGGAGAAGCAGGCAGTTTGGTCTGCCCCAGGGCAGAATGGCTGCGCTGAAGACTGGCAGAGGGGGGCTGTCACACTGGGAGTCCTCCTGTCTGGCTGGGAATAAGGAAGAGAGGCAGAGGACAAGGGGGTTGTGGTCTCAGCTGTAGGAGCGCTTGCCAGCCCTACCTGTTTCTAAAGAGGGAGCTCTCCTGGTAGCCTTAGCTGCAAAAAACGAGCTTAAAACCATAAGAAATAGGAGCAGACAGACCCCTGTGAGGCGGGTAGAGCTGTAGTTGCAGGAAGCAAAAGCCTGGTCTGGAGTGAACTTCGGAGCTCTTCCAGGTGTCTCTCGGAAAGGTTTTTCTAGTGTGTGCCAGCAGGAAGGGGGATTTAGGGGAAGGAGGGGTAATTCCACGTGCTGGAGGGACTGGAGAAAATTCAGGAAGGGCTCTTTTAAAATTCCCTTTTAAGGAACGGTGTCCGTACGGTGCGACAGGGCGCAGAAACCAGCCCTGACCACAGATGGAGCAGAAATGAGGTTCCTTGAGGATCCAGAGTGGGGGGCTAGTTTAATTTCATTTTGGATAATTTAAGGCATTGAATACAAAAATAAGTTTTAAAAATATTTTTGAGACATTTATGTAAAAGGAGTGTGTTTTTGTTAAGCCTAACAATGAAGGATTGGGGCTGGAAATTAAAGAGCAGAGCAAACAAAAGCAAAACATGGTGCTTGGGGTTTTTCTCTTCTTCTGTGGTCAATCCGCAGAGTGTCTTTTGTGTCTCGATTGTTCTTTTCAAACCAAAGTGGCTGTGGGAGGCAAGTTCAGGGCTATTCACAGCTCTGCTCATGTTTCTGGCTAGAAGAAATGATATGCAAGGGCTGGGAGCAGTGGTAGGAGGGGAGCTTAGCCCTTTCTCCACATTTCCTTCTCCTCCAGAGCAGTGGCGGGGTTCAGATCCAGCCTTTCTGATCATCTCCATCACCTTCATGGGGCTTCCCGGGTTTGGATGTGGCTCTCGCGCACATCCAAATGGCTAACGCTTGCTCTTCCCCGCTGCAGGGTTTTGGCTGGTGTGGACCATCATCATCATCCTCAGCTGCTGTTGTGTTTGCCATCACCGACGCACCAAGCATCGTCTCCAGGCCCAGCAGCGGCAACACGAGATCAACCTGATCGCGTACCGGGAAGCCCATAACTACTCGGCCCTGCCGTTTTATTTCCGTACGTACCTCACAGAGTTCTTCCCGGAGGTCACGGGGAGCAGGGCAGCAGCGAGTTTCCCATGTTGGGTGGGAGTGGGTTGGGCTCAGCTAGAGGTGTGGGGGACAGCTTTGCTGCCTAATTTGGGCTTGTAGAGAGGAGGTGACGTATTCCAGCTGCTGGATGCCTTTGAGCCACCTGGGCACCTGGAGTTAACCCACTCCACCTTCCACCCAACCTTGGTTTGGCTCTGTGAGTGCAGCGATTCCCTGGCTGGTTTTGTGGGAAGGTTCATAAAATATCTCCTTCGGGACTTTATGGATGCTCCCTCATTTCCAGCCTGCCCTTGTCGCTGGTGGGACTGAAACGTGGGGAAGTGGCTTCGTGAAGTTCACTCACAGAGGCTGGGTGGAAGTGGTGGCTCAGCAGGGCACCACACTGGCTCCCACCCTCTGCTGCGCTTCCCAGGAGCTGCCCAAGGACTTTGCAGGATGGAGCTGTTGCCCACGGCTCAGTGAAAGTACAATCCCTTTGTTCTCTCCTTCCTGCCCCGCTACACTGGGTGGGAACAGCGGTTCTCAGCCCTTTGGCTGGAGGTGCCACAGCTGAGTTTCCTGGGATGAGCTGTTGAGCTGCCTGTGAGAACTTGCTTTTCTGGTTAAACTCTCGTGGCCACCTCAGAAATAATCCCCAGCAGCGCTTTCCTCCCCAGTCTGGGGCAAAAGCAATTGCACATGGAAAACCACAGTGTTACCTTTAAATATTTCCAGAATTTAAGTCTGTTCTGTCTATACAGACTGTTTTGTTGCCTCTTAAGAGATAAACAAAATCTTTCATAGATCTGAGGGGCTGGCAGTACCATAAACCAATCTGTCTTGCCAAGACTACTGATTTATTCTCATCACACCAGAAAAACTCAATCCATCCCTAAAACAACAACCAGAAACCGGGACCCTGAGTTCCCTGTAACCACTCACGTCTTTTCATATTTGCCCAAAACTTTTTGAGAGGGAATCTTTGCCCTTGAGAGGGGAGACTCAGCTGAGAGGCCAGCGTTGGAGAGGGGCCGGCAAGTTGTTCCCTCCTTTGGGTTGTTCCCTCCCTTGGGTTGTTCCCTCCTTTGAGTTGTTCCCTCCCTTGGGTTGTTCCCTCCCTTGGGTTGCTCCCTCCCTTGGGTTGCTCCCTCCAGACAAGATCCCTCGGTGTGCTTGAGCAAGGCCATGCTGGGGTGCAGGGTGGTGAGGGACGGTTCTCCCAGTATCCCTGAGCAGGGATATCGGGCTGCTGTTCCCCGCCATGTCCATCTCCTCCTATGCCACCATTGCTCCTTCTCCAAAACATGACAGGTCAGGTTCTGGCACCCTCTTTGTGAAGCCCCTTGAGCTCTTCAAGCGGGAAGGTGCTGGTAGATGCCGAAGGGCACAGCTTTAGTGACTTGCTTCCTGTGTGAAACAACTTCATAGTATCATAGAATCATAGAATCATAGAATCATTTAGGTTGGAAGAGACCCTTGGGATCATCAAGTCCA
>VZTM01015568.1:252590-275947 GCA_013400555.1 Jacana jacana | reverse complement strand
GAGTGTCAGGAGGATGGAGCCAGGCTCTTCTCAGTGACACCCAATGACAGGACAAGGGGCAATGGGTGCAAGCTGGAACAGAGGAGATTCCAGTTAAATATGAGGAAGAAGTTCTTCCCAGTGAGAGTGACTGAACCCTGGCAGGGGCTGCCCAGGGAGGTTGTGGAGTCTCCTTCTCTGGAGACATTCAAAACTCGCCTGGAGGTGTTCCTGTGTGACCTGCTCTGGGTGTTCCTGCTCCAGCAGGAGGATTGGACTGGATGAGCTTTCAAGGTGCCTTCCAATCCCTGAGATTCTGTGATTGATTCTATGATTCTGTGATTCTGACTTGCAAACGGCGTAGCACGATGGAGGGCGAATCGGTGCCAGCCCACCACTCGCTCTTTGTCTTCACCATGTGCTTTAAGGGTTGATGCCAGTAATACCTGGAAGTCCATTTTTGCTGGAGCCCGTGGCAGCCCCGAGCTGCTTACGCTGCATGTTTTCGGCTGCTGAAATCAGCTCCGAGGGCAAGGACCCAGCGGGCATCCTGACAGGCTTGGGGTGTGTGGCCTGGGGGGGGGACAGGGCTCAGCAAGGGCTCCCCCCGGGCACAGGGGAGGTTCCTGGGGCTGGTGGGTACCACGGCATCACCTTGGCATTCCCCAGGGACTCTCTGGCTGCGGCGATGCGAGCTGTACCTCCCTCTGCTTCACCGGGTACGGCGCGGGAATGAAAATCCTCCTCCTTTCCACCCTCGCTGTACCCCCGCGGGGAACACCCGTGGGATTCTCCTGCAAGAGATTGTTGCCTGTTTGTACAACCCCATGGATGGGTGTTGGCTGAGGAGGGAGGAAGAGGAGGGAACAGCATGTCTTGGTGCTTGCTGGCAGCCTGTGCCCAGAGCTCCTGCCTGCCGAGCTCCGGGCAAGGAAAGCTGAGGTGCATTTAAGCTTCTGCGTTACCCAGAGGTGTGGAGAACTTGGGGCAGGAAAACCCGAGCGACCCCCCCAGGACAGAAGGAAGATCAGCCAGCTTGGCTGAGAGCATGGGGCTGTCCTCTGAGCAGTGGAAGCCCTGGGCTCCCCATCCACCCCTTGTCCCTTGGGGGTCTGGGCTGTGCTGGCCTCCTGTCCCCAAACAGCCCAGGCTCCCGCAGCCAAATACCCTCTTCTCCTCCTCGTGCCCTGGCCGGGCTGTGCCGCTGCCCATGGAGCGTGGCAGGAACCCTCTCCAGGGAATAAACCCCCCTTGTACCTCCCCAAAGGCAGCTCCCTCCCAGTCCCTGCTCATCCCCCCCCCAACTCCCTTCCCGCTTCCCACCTTATTTATTGCTTTTTCTTCATTTTGTTTATATAAGGAAAGCCTGGACCGGGCTGGGAGGAGGAGAAGCCCAGCAGCGCCCCCCGCCCCGGCTGGAGGCGAGCTCTGGGAAGGCTGGGCTGGGTGGCCTTTTCTTCATCAGCGTTGGGTTGTTCCCCCCCGCTACACCCCCGTTTCTTGCCGCCTGGAGCTGGTTTTATCAGATGGGGCTGGTGCCCACACCGGGGCCGTACTGGCGGTGGTGCAAGCGCTGCCGTCACCCTGCCGGAGGCGGAGGGGAGAGGGGTGTCACTGGCTGCCGGGCTGTTCCTCTGTTTTCGACTGGCCAACAGCTGTGTCCCGAGTTTTGTGCTTACTCAGCTCGCCTGGCGCCGTGCCCCCCTCCCAACCCTGAGCCCACAGATATTCCTGCTGTCACCCCCCTCCTCCTGCACCGGCCATGGCTCTCTGGCACAGTCCGGCCCCGGCCGGTGCCTGCTGCAAAGTGAAGCCCCTCAAAGGTGGAAGGTTCCTGAGCTGAGCCCCGTAGCACAGCTGGGTCAGCTGAACATCGTGAGGGTGGCTGTGCCCCTTCTCCCCCCCAACAATGAGTTTGTGGGATGGAAAGGCTCAGCCTTGCTCTTCCCGGTGCTCCCAGGTGCCATCTCAGCGAGCTGTACCTCTGCTTCATGGGGTACAGCCATGAATGAAAAACCATCCTCCTTTCCACCATTGCTGGCCCCTCTCTTGCAGACAGATCCCTGCCCCTGCAGGGAGGCAGAGATGCTGGTTCCTGACCTCCCCCCGAGCTGCCCTCCTTCAGCATCGCTCCCTCCCGGCCTGGTTCCCCCTGGGGGAAGACCTCAGGTGGCCCCAGAGGGAGGGCAGTGACCCACCATAGCAGCCCAAGTGGCAAAAGCCCACACTCGGCCAGCTGGAACCTGGTGGCAGATGCCGGGGTCCCATGGGCATGCCCACCTCATCCCCTCCCAGACCTTGGGTCACCGGGCTTCCCAGTTCCAGGTCAGAATCAAGCCAAAGGGCTTGTCCAAGGTGGGGTGGATCGGTGTGTCATGGGTCTCGAGGTGGGGGGTGAGTGGAGCAGGAGGAGGGACAGGGTGGCCATGCAGGGGGTCCCTGCCACCAGCAGCCGGGGTGAAGGTGTCCAGTGGGGTGCGGGGTTTGGGCGCAGCAGCAGGGCCCCGCAGCAGCTGTCAGGACAGAAATACCAGCCCGATGATTCAGCAGCGTCTCTGCCCATTTCCAGAGCGGGGAGCAGCCATGCCGGCGGCTGTTTACCAGCTCACAAGGTGCTGGGCAGCTGGTGCTGGGTACAGAACCACCCCCCTCCCTGCGGTCAGCTGGCTGGGAGAAGGCAGGCTGGGGCAGGGGACGAGATGCCCCGTGGTGGGGCTGGGCACCTCCCGGGGGTTTGTGGCACGTTGCTGGTCTCCAGGCCCAGAGACAGCATGTACCGGTCTTGGTGAAGAGGGAAACTCAGCTGGAGTTGGGAGCACAAGCTGGAGGTGTTCAGTTTAGAACTGGAGTCCCCATTTCCACCTCAAGGTAGGCGCTGGCCTTGAGTGCAGGCACCTCGCTGAGAGGCCCTTGGCAATGGAAAACCCTTCCAAGAGCAAACAGCACCCTGGCAAAGGGGCACAGGGGTGCTGGAGGTCCTGGGCTGATGCTCTGGGAGACACCAGGATGCTGCAGGTACTGGGGACTGCAGGAGACTGTAGAGGAGCTGCCAGTGACAGGACATGCGGCAGAGGAAGGACCAGGCTGGCATGGAGGTCCGGCTCCCAAGGAAGCCCAGAACGTTGTGTTTAGACAAGATTTCCCCAGCCCTGCTCTGAGTCCAGTTCCCCACCACCACCCAGCTTCAGCCGGTAGCTTCAGCTTCAGCAGCAGCTCTGCGCTGGCAGAGGTGGAACAGAGCCCTGGCAGAGGCTGCCCAGGGAGGGTGTGGGTCCCCTTCTCTGGAGACCTTCAAGCCTCTCTTGGATGCTGTCCTGAGTGATGTGCTCTGGGGAACCCTGCTTTAGCAGGGGAGTTGGGCTGGGGATCTCTGGAGGTCCCTTCCAACTCTGACAATGCCCTGATTCTGTAGCTGGACTCTTTTCAGTGGTTTCCAATGATGGGATGAGGAGCAACGGGTGGCACATAGGAGGTTCCATTCAAATATGAGGAAACTTCTCTCCAGTGAAGGCATCGGAAACGCAGTGGCACCCCTGGTGTGATGGAAACAGGCAGGGGACCAGGGGAGGAGTGTGGGGCTCAGCCCTTACAAGCCAGCAGAGACTCCAAACCGCAGCAGCAGGGCTGGGCTCCGGCTGCGCTTCCCTCTGCCCCACATCTGGTGGGTCAGCTCACAAATCACCCCAAGGATAGGCCCCAGGGCAGGCGTGTGTGCGGTGGTTCTTTCTCCCGCTCCTCCCTAAACCTCCCCAGGGGGAATGGACTGGGAGGAAGAAAGATGCTACTGGGGCTGGGCTGGGCTACGCTGGACTGGGCTGGGCTGGACTGGGCTGGACTGGGCTGCAAACCCATTGCATTCATCACCCTGGTGCCGTGCCATGGGATGATGGGACCCACCTGGTATCAGATGGTGAGCGGTGAGGAGGTTGGGTGAACGCCAGGGGCTGGTGGTTCGAAGGAAAACAGAGACTTCAACACGTGGAGGAGAAAATTTAGTGGCAGGGAGAGTTTATGTCCACTTTTTTTGCCCCCCAGCAAGAGAGAGGGTGGGAGGAGAGAGCAAAGGGGGAAAACGTGGGGGTGTGTGGGGCTGGGGGTGTCCCATCATTGTCGGGGCTGTGCAGGGTGCTCCCTCACGGCGCCCGGAGCCATAGCTGTGTCACCATTTAGTTAAATATTAAGAGCTCAAGTAATAGGGAACCAGAAACCTGCCACTGCTCCGTGGCAGGGTGGTTTTTGGTGAGAGCAAACACGGCCCCTCGTGTTACTGGGAGGTTTTGCTGCTGGAAGTGCCAGCCATCATCCAGCCAGACAGTGAGCCCTCAGTTCTCGGGGCACGGGGCAGGCAGGAAGGGACAGTCAGCAGCCCCCAGCTCTGTGGTGGGCCTGGGGGACATTAGAGCTGAGCTCAGCCCATGGGGTCTGGGCACCTCTGGGTGCTCTGGCATGTCCCGGGGTGATGGCAGCCCCTGCTTTTAGCTGGAGCTGGGTCTGCCTGGGTTTCCCCATGGCGGGGTGGACACAGGACAGGGTCGTGCAGCCCTGAGGCCCCACGGGGTACTTGTGTCCCCTCTGGAAGGGGCTGAGTGTGCACATGTGTACATACAAGCACATACGTGTGTGTCTATGTATGTGCTTCTCAGCAGGCATGAGTGCATCCTTGTGCACGTGTGTAAGCAGTCGTGTGCACACGCCTGCACATGGCAGCAGCAGCGTGTGCTCCCATGAACCCTGGGAGAAGCCACCAAGTGGGAGCTAAAGCTGCAGGAACCTCCCAGCTGTTTCCTTCTTTTTCCTCTGCAAGAAGCACGGGGGAGGTCGCACCTCTGGGGACATGCTGTGCTGGGGGAGTTCTCCCTGCACCAGGGTGGGCTCAGCTTCTAAACCCACACCATGTTTGTTCTCCCTGGTCCCAGCAGGGAAACTGGAGAGGAATAACCTCCTGCACAAGGACAGGTTGGAGGCCGATCTGCTGGAGAGCAGCTCTGAGGTAAAAGATGTGGGAGTCCTGGTGGACAACAGGATAGCCAGGAGCCAGCAATGGGCCGTGGTGGCCGATAAGGCCAATGGCATCCTGGGGGACATCAGGAGGAGTGTGACCAGCAGGTGGAGGGAGGTCATCCTCCCCCTCTGCTCTGCCCTGGGGAGGCCCCATCTGGAGCACTGGGACCAGTTCTGGGCTCCCTAGTTCCAGGCTCCCCAGTTCCAGGACAGAGAACTGCTGGAGAGGGCACAGCAGAGGCTACAAAGCTGCTGAGGGGTCTGGAGCATCTCCCTGATGAGGAAAGGCTGAGGGACTTGGGTCTTTTTAGTCTGGAGAAGAGAAGGCTGAGTGGGATCTGATCAACACCTATAAATACTTCAAGGGTGGGTGTCAGGAGGATGGGGCCAGGCTTTTCCCAGTGGTGCCCAGTGACAGGACAAGTGGGAACAGGCACAAACTTGAAGAGAAGAAGCTCTGTCTAACTATGAGGAGGAACTTCTTTGGTGTGAGGGTATCAAAGCCCTGGCAGAGGCTGCCCAGAGAGGTGGTGGAGTCTCCATCTCTGGAGACATTCAAACCCACCTGGACACGTTCCTGTGGGACCTGCTCCAGGTGGCCCTGCTTTGGCAGAGGGTTGGACTAGATGGTCTCCAGAGGTCCCTTCCAACCCCAGAGCATTTTGTGAGGCAAGGGCTAACCAGGGTCACTCATTCAGGGTCACAGCCACCAGGAACCCCTTAACACCCAAACTGCCACTGTCACTTTTCCTCATTTATCTGGCTGGGGTGGGCCCTTCTCTCCCCACCAGCTATGCAGGTGACTGGACTCCATGGCTCATGGTTGTCTCTGGATGGGCCTCCCACCCCACAGCCCTGGGGCTGTTCACATTAGCAGCCCTGTAGAAGGTCCATGGCCTCCCAGTTCAGCCAAGCGCTCGCACAACATTATGGGGCCACCATACTTTTCAGGCACTGTCCCACCTCCCCCTGCCCTCCATCACCTGCCTAAAAAAAAGCCAGAGATGTGCTGCATTGGGAACAGCTTTATCTGGACAACCCCACATGGGGCAGACAGGGCATGGCTTCTCTGGTCCCATCCCATCCCACCCCACCACTGCCTGGGATCCAGGGCTCGTCCTGGTCACGAGGCTGCTCGCCAAGCGTCCCGCAGCCTGGCCTTCACCTGAAACTTCTGCACCTGCAGCACGACACCAAACTTGCCCTCCAGCGAGGGCAGGGGCTGGTCCTGGGGACACTCGAGCGTGAACCTCTGCAGCACCCAGGCCAAGAAGAGGAAGAGCTCCATCTTGGCCAGGACTTCACCCAGGCAGACACGGATCCCGGCCCCAAAGGGCAGGTAGCTGGGCGAGGGCGAGTGGATGTGCTGGCCCCGCTCATCCAGGAAACGGCCTGCAAAGGGAAGAGGCACCATTGGCACAGGCAGGAATCAGTCCTTTTGGCCTGAGACCTGCCAAAGTTCATCACATGTGTGTCCCTCCCATGAGCTGCAAGAGCAGAGTCCATGCAAATGCCCCAGCCAGGGAGGAGCAGGATCCAACCTCCCACCACGAAGCCTCCCTAGGCTCACCCTCTCCTGCTGCACCCACCCTGCCATCCCCTACCCCCTGGAAGGATGGGGAGCACCCAACCCACCAGGGTTGAACTCCTCAGGCCTGTCCCACTCCTTCTCGTCATGGTGTATGGACCAGAGATTGATGACGACCCTGGCACCCTTGGGGATGGAGTATTCTCCGATGCTGCAAGGCAAAGGCAGAGTGAGACGGTCGCACCCTCCCGTGGTCTCTGCCCCTGTCCCGGCTGCGCCCCACGGGGTCTCACCTGGTGTCAGCAAGTGACACGTGTGGGATGAGCAGGGGGGACACGGGCCGGATGCGCAGCACTTCGCTGATGGTGGCCTCAAGGTAGGGCAGCAGTGGGCGGTCGCTGAGGTGGGGGTGACGCGCCAGGCCAATTTTCTGGTCCATCTCCTCCTGGATCTTCCTCTGGACCTGGGAGGGGAGCAGGGGCTGGGGCGAGAGCCTGGGGTGGGCACTGACCCACGTGTGGGGGCTCCCTGTGGCAGTGGGGCACACCCAGAATCACCAGCACCCCCTGGCAGGTTGTGCAGGCCAGAAGATACCCACAGCCTGATGCTGCTTGTTCCCAAAGCCTGGTGCCTCTCTCGGCATTTGCCTTCCCCAAAGCCTCACACAATGTCCCTGGTGTCAGAGGGAGCTCAGGGCCCCCCACCACGGGGTGCAGACCTTACCTCTGGGTAGTGGAGCAGGTAGAGCACAGCCCACTTGAGCACAGTTGTGGTGGTCTCTACGCCAGCCCCGAAGATGTCCCCCACCGTCATAAGGAGGTGGTCGTCAGTCAGCTCTAGCCCTGGTGCCGGGGGGCTGCTGTTCTCGGCACTGAGCCTTACTTTCAGGAGAGCATCCATGAGGTCCCTCACAGTGTCCCCACAGAAGGCTTCCTGCCAGGGAACACACATGAGCCAGGCTGTCCTGGGCACAGTCCCCTCCATCCCAGCTCCAGCACCCCACAGCTCCAGAGCTTCTCCTCCTCCTGACCCCATTGGCACCTTATGTTCAGTGAACTTCTGCTGGAGCAGCTGGTCCCGGACCTTGAGGCATCTCTTCAGCAGGGCCAGGTCCTTGTTGGGGAAGATCTGGGGAAGAAAAGCCTCATTACAGCAAGGGGCTCCAGATCAGCCCAGCCTCTGCAGGACCCTGGGCATTCACTCTGTGCCTACCAGTGTATTGGCTCTTGTGGGACACTGGGGCAGGGACCCTGCTAACCCCAGGGGCTCAGGTAACCTCGTTCTGCAGAGCATATCCCAGCTCCTTCCTCTCATCCAGGATGAAAGGAACAGACAGACCCTGTGTCCCTGCTTACCTGGAGCCAGGGGAAGATATCCACCAAGCTCTCCTTGGCCACGGTGTCCACGATACCCTGGCTGTACTCCAGCATGGCCTCGAACTCAGGGTCCCCACGCTGGTAGGAGGAGTTGAAGCAGAGGGAGCAGACCACGTTGGTGACGGCCCGTGTGAGCTCGGGGGCCATGTCCAGGGCCATATCCTGGGCAGCGCTGAGTGTCTCACACAGGGACGCAGCCTCCCGGCAGACTGGGGCAGAGGAGAGAGGCAGGGAGGGGGTGATGGTGAAGCCGAGGGGGTGCAGGGGGCAGCTGGGGGCTGGAAGGAGGGGTCCCCCACTCATTCAGGGTGTGCAGCCTGCAGAGAGCACACACCACAGCCACAACCCCAGTCAGGGCTGAGCCTCGAGGGGGTTGGGACAGGCAGAAGGGACAACCACTGGGTGCTGGGGAGGAGGCAGAGAGGATGGAGACGTGCAGGGAAGTCTCTGTGTGCAGCTTGATGCTCCNCCAGTTGCAAGCGAGGGGAACCAAAGCTCAGGGTGGAAAATGCACAGGGAGAGGAGTCAGTGCTGGGGACGGAAGTAGATGGACTAAGCCCCCACTGAGCAAACTGGGAGGGGATGTTGGGGGAAGTGTGGGCTGAACCAATGAGTCACCCCTTGGTTCCTAGGGGATCAGGGCACAGAGAAAGGAAAAGTCCAGCCCAGATCAGGCACAGGAGGGAGCCAGAGCCAAGAGGAAGCCCGGAGAGCAGCGGGGGGGAGGGGGGGGACACACTTACTGATCCTCTCAAGGGCGAGCGAGCCCTCCCCAAACATGGAGAGAGCGGCGTGCACCAACTTGCGCTGGAACTTCCAGAGGGGTCCGTAGCTGGCGAAGGCAATGTCCTTGCCCCCCCGGGACAGCAGGTCTGTGGTCACCTGTGGGACAGGCAGCCAGCCCCTGGGTCACCCTGCTGCAGGGCATCCCCATGTGTGTTGGAGAGGGGCGATGCTGGGGGGTGGATGATCATCTCATCCCATCCCGGGAGGGGTCCAGGGGGCTGGTGGTCAGCTCTTAGGGGCAAAGCCTGGGCCATGAGCTTTGCTTTCCTCCTCCTGAGGAGCAACGGAGAGGTGTGGGGACACATGCTAGCGTTAGAGGTCGGGGTGTCTAAGCAACTAAGGCTGGCTGGGGAGGGCAGGGAGCCTTGTGGTACCTGAGCCCTCACCCCCATGCCCCCAGATGCAGCCAGCTCTGGGGAAGAATGGGTACCCTGGGGATGGAGGCTGTGCAGGATTCACCCTGGGGAAGAGGGCAGAGAGGGGGTGCCCCTGCCATTGCCTTGCTGCCGGCAGGGCAGGGGAGAGAAGAGACAGACCCTACCCTGGTGCCGGTGCCTGTCCTGGAGCATCCCCTGCCTCACCCCACGCTGCAGTGGGAGAGGGTCCCCCCAAAACCCACTGCAAACTCACGGTGCGGGGCCGTCCGGCGAAAGCCTTCCCCTTCTTCAGCAGCACCTCCCTGGCATGCCGGTAGCTGTTGACCACCACCACGTAGTGGGAGCCCATCCAGAGGGCATAGAGGCTGCCATAGCGGCTCTGCAGGCTCCAGAGCCGCAGGTGGAGCTGGGGGTGTCCAGCCAGCTGCAGCAGGCTCCCCACCAGCGGCAGAGCTGGCAGGCTCCGTGGGCGCCCTGTCCCCGTCCCCGAGGTGGCTCGCCGGTGCGCCACCCCCCAGGCGAAGAGCAGGGCCAGGGCCAGCAGCAAGGTGGCCAGCAGCAGCATGGTGGGGCTGGTTGTGGGGCTGCAGCAGCACGGAGGGTCTTTATACCAGCTGTGGGGTCGTCGCCTTGACCCTCAGGCAGGCTCAGCTCCTTATCGAGCAAGAAAGGAAGGAGGGGAACCGGGCCCTGGGCTCATGGCCAGCTCTGCCACTGGGCACCTGGCGGGAGACAAGGGCAATGGGGCCATGGCTGCACCTGGTGGCCATGGGGGAGCTGCCATCAGCAGGCTGTGGGCCAGGGGACACTCAGGGCCAGATCCACCCTCGGAGCTCTGTCTCCAGGAGTGTAGGGGCAGCTGAGCCCTCGGGCTTCTGCCCCGGGTGTCTCAAGTGCAGCGGGAAGAATGCTGGGGTCTGTCCCCAGCCTGGGATCCCCTGGACATGCCCGGGAAGGGGTGGGCAGCGCAGAGCTGGGGGCACTGGGCAGCACTGGGAATGCTGACAAGCCCTGGTCAGCCCCGAACGACAGCCCCAGTCAGTGCTGGGCAGCCCTGATCAGTGCTGGTGGACACTGGGCAGCCCCTGCCAAGCACTGGTCAGCGCTGGGCAGCACTGGTCAGCGCTGAGAAGCCTTGTGCAGCCCTGAGCCACCCCAGGCAGCACCGGGCAGTGCTGAGCACCCTCGGGGTGTCCGTGCCCGGGGTGATGTGTGAGCCTGAGGTGTCCCGGGGAAGACGCCGGGGAGACGAGAGCGCCCCGAGAATGGGGGACCGGCCCCGGGCACAGCGATGTCCCCGCCCGCCGCGGGCGCTGCGCCTCCCCAGCTCTTCTGGCCCCCGGCNCGGAGGGGCGGGCCTGCGCGGGGCATGCTGGGGGCTGTAGTCGGGGATGGGAGACATCCCTGGGACCGGGCAGGGGACGCGGGCAGCTCGGCCCGGCCTGCGGGCATGGCTGGGGCACCATGGAAGGGCTCCCGGGCCGCGGGTGGCTCTGGCAGCGCCGGGGAGGAGGCGGGAGGCTGCCTTCACCCCAGAACGTCTGTGCAGGATGACGGGCTGGAGCGGTGCCTCGGGGTCTCCCTACATCTGTGTGCTCTGAGGGGTGGGCACGGCACCGCCACGCTCCCCGAAGGTGTCACCCGGGCCACCGGCCTTGCCTTGCGTGGTGGTTGCTGAGCGGCCAGCGTCTCGGGAACCGGGGAGCTGCTGCCCCTCACTCTGGTCTGCACGTTTGTCTTGTAGCTCCTGGGCCAAGCTGCCAGAAACATGGTGATGCAGGAAGATGCCATCCTGCACTCGGAAGACGTAAGCCACGCTTATCTGCGGGAGCAGCAGCGATAACGGGCAGGAGGAGAGGGGGGTTGTAAGAACAGATGTTTAAGCATGGTGCTCCAGCCCCAAAATGAAACACCTGCGTTCAGGCAGGAGGGCTGGTGGCCAGAATGCTTTAGTGCTTCTGCAAAGCCGCGTGTGCTGCTGGCCTTCCAGAGCTCTGCAGCACAAGCTGACCCCAAAGCCGTGCCCAGAAAGCTCGAGGGACCATAGGTTCAAGGAAAGCACTTAATGTCAGTTCCTGTCGTTGGGAGAGGAGGGGAGCCTGCCTCTGCTGACAGATACCGGTGGGGGTGTTTCACAGAGGCAGCGCGGGGATGGTCATGCTGGAGGAAGTCCCTGGGGTACTGGGACAGCTTACCCTGTGATTCTGCAGAACTGCTCCCATCAGGCATTCATTTTTTTGTCTTGTTCTCCACAGAGTTTAAGGAAAATGGCCATAATAACCACTCATCTGCAGTACCAGTAAGTAGGGGACGCCTCTGGGGAGCTGAGTAGATCCCTCAATCCCTTTCCTTTCTACTTTGCATGAAGCCCGTTCAGACTGATCCTTCTTGCCCAGCTCCTCAGAACTGAGCAGAGCCTGGAGCTGGAGTCTTCCAGCCCTCACCAGCTCCACTGGAGTTCAGGCTGGTTTGGGGTGAGAGCTGAGATTTTTGCCTCCTGTTTGCCATGCACCGTGTCTCCTGTGAGCTAAGGGAGTCACTGCCACTGCTGTCCTCTTGGGACTCAATCCAGAGACACGCCAGAGGTTTAGCCTCCTGAGCCCTTGATCAAGTCCTTTTTTCTTCAACATCTCATGGGTGTTGTTGCTGAGATTTCATTTTTCTAATGCTCTTTTTGTCTCCTTTTCTCATCCAGGCAAGAGGCAATTCAAAAGAAGTGAGTACTCAGCTGAAGGAATGCCAGGAGGACCTGGGGGTGTGTGTGTCTGGGGGTGATGGAAAGGGAAAAGTGAAGAGTAGGGTGGGGGAAAAGGAAAGCAAAAAGGTTTTTGCAGCTGCCTTTGAAGCAGGTGGTGGCCCAGCGAGGTGGTGTTTCAGTGTTGGGAAGAGATGGGAATTTGAACAAAGGGGTAGTTGATACCAAACCTTCCATTGGCAGAGCCTGCGAGGTTGGTGTGATGGGTGATGAGGGTGGTGTGGAGCAGAGCTCTCTGCTCTGGGGTGCACAGGATGAGGTTTACCTCGTGAGGGCACGGCAGGGGGTGGGGGAACCCCAGGGTTTCTCGTTGGTGTGTAGTGTCAGCCCTAGAGCTGTTCTGGTCCCTTGGGTGCAGATCTCACCGTGAACCTCTGCTTGCTTGGTCCCCAGCGTCGAGCAGTCGTCAAACCTCCAGGACCAGCTGAGTCACTTGCTGAAATGAGGCAAAGCTGAAGACATGAGGACATCTCGACCGGCCCTGAGGACTGCAGTGTCCCGTCCCCTCCAGTCCTCGGGGTTCAGAGCTGTGTCTGGATGTCAGCTGGGATACGTGCAGTCGGTGTTTCTGGGCACGTGGGCCCCTCTCAACGTGCCTCCATCCACCCCTCTGCTCCAGAAGGCTGGCCAAAATGAATCAAACTGACCCAAAACTTTACTCCCCCCAGCAATACCGCTGTCTGCTTACTCACTCCCTGCGTAGTGTGAGGTGCTCAGCCCCCTCCAGCACCCCTGGTGAGAAATGCATAAAATTGGACCGTGGGTTTTACATACAGGTGCCTGCAGTTTGATACTGGTCTGTATTTAGACACAGGGGTGGCAGAGAGTGCAACTTATTTAGGGCACGTTAATCAGTGGGAGCTGTTAAGTGCCTGGGTGGGTTAAAGAGGTGCTTCAGTGTAGACTGAGGTGCCAGTCCCAGACCAGAATTTCTGAAAGTGGGGATCTGGGATCACTGGTCCAGCTGGATATGGTTTGGCCGGTGTCCTGCTGGGAGGTTATCTCGTTTTCCCCTCTGCGGGAGTTTGGAACGTCATCCCTTTGCCAACCCATCTGCGCTGCAGTCGGCCTTCAGCTGCATTCCTCTTCCTGGGCTAACTGCTCCAGCTCCTGACAGAGCAGCCTTGGCTGAGGTATTTGGTTGGGAAGGTATCCAAAGGCCCGGCTGGGAAGCAGGCGGGAGAACATCACGAGCCGGTGTGCTCCGTTCTGTGCAGAGCAGGACTAGCGACCGGGCTCCTGGTCACAGCCTGGGGAGTGACAGCCTGGGGAGTGACACCGGGCCCGGGCTATAAATACCGTGTCTTGCTTTTGGTGAGTCACTTATCTGGAGCACTTGGAGCACACGGGAAGCACTTGTTTGCCTGAGTGTGCTTTTCATCAGCTGATAGGAGAGAGCGGGCTGAGAGCAGGCATCAGCCTGCCACGTTCCTGTCGGAGGGCTGCTGGGATTTGGCTCCCGTGCTGCAGAGCCTTCTAGGCTGGATTTCACCACCCCCACCACTGCCTGTTTGGGCTTCACCTTGTAGCACCACAGCTCCGGTGTCCCCACGGAGGTGCCACTGTTACCCTTTGGGGGGTATTTTTGCCTTGGGGGAGGGGTCCTGGTCCCTGGCTTTGCAGATGCACTTGGAGAATGAAGCTTTTCCCTGAGCTGTGGGAGAAGCTGAGACTCGCTGGGAATAAAAGCTGCCCTGAGCATCACCAAGCTGTGGCAGAGTCTGTGCTGGATGCTGTCACTGGTGGTCCCCCCTGTTTGGGATGGTGGGTTTCTGGCACCTAGTGTCCCCCGTGGTGCTTCAGCTCCAGGGGCTTGCTTCTTCACCATTGCAGTGTGTCCTTGCTGCAGGTGGCTTGTCCCCTCCGATGTCCTGTGCTCATCCGGGGCGGGATCAGCCCTGTAGTGTTACACTCTGGTCCCCCCCCTTCGTTTGGGGTGAGCAGGGACAGGGTTGTGCCGTGGGGGTGCAGACGCGTTGGAGAAGGGACGGAGGCAGCAGGAGTGGGGTTTTGGGGGGGTGGGTGCAGGTACGGACCGTGGGTAACGGTAGTGTCACCCCTACGAGAGTGGGGCCAGTCCTCCCCTTCCGTGCCCGGGGCCATGTGGGGACGGGCAGGGTACGGGGGCGGAGCTGGGTACCGGGGTGGAGGAAGCTACCGGGGTACGGAGCGGGGTACCGGGGTGGAGGGAGATGCCGGGGCTCGGCAGGGTACTGGGGCGGAGGGAGGTACCGGCTCGGAGATGGGTACNGAGCTGGGTACCGGGGCGCAGCGGGGTACCGGGGTGGAGGAAGCTGCCGGGGTACAGGGCAGGGTACCAGTGCGGAGGGAGGTACCGGGGCTCGGCAGGGTACCGGGGCGGAAGGAGGTGCCGGAGCAGAGGAAGCTGCCGGGATACGGGGCAGGGTACCGGGGTGGAGCTGGGCTCCGGGGCGGAGCGTGTCCCGGGGCGGTCAGAGTCCGGGCGAGGCGGTGCAGCCGGAGGCGGCGAGGCAGTACGGCAGGCTGGGCCCTGTGCTGCGGGGTGCTGGGGTCTCCCTGGGGGCACCCCCGGGACCGAGAGCTCTCTGCAGAGCGGGGAAAGGGGCGGGGGGGGGTTGCCCTACGGGGAAGGTTTTGAGGGCTCCACTCTCCTGGGCAGCAGGAACTGGGGGTTTTGGGAAGCGGGGATGTTGTCAGGTGCCCCCAAGAGCATCGTACTGGGGTGCAAGTTTGTGGAGGGGGTTTCTCTGGGTACTGCCTGGGGGTTGGGGCAAAAGGTGCTCCTGTATTTGGGGGAAGAAAAAGGGGTTCAGGGCCTTCGGGAGGGCCTGGCAGGGTGCCCATCGCTGTGGCATCGGGCACCAGTCTGGCATTTGTTCCCGTTGCAGTGGCAGCCCCCTGCGGAGAGCAGATCCACCGGGAGGTGCAGGTGAGGGGTGTGGGTGGCAGCTGTCGGGGGGACAGGGTGGCTGGGTGACCCCCCTGGCCGAGCCCAGGCTGCCCAGGGTGCCTGCTGCCGTCAGAGGACACAGCTCGTTTCGGGGCCCAGATAGCGACAGGCACAGTTGGCTGCTTTGCTCCAGTTTCCCACAGGGATGGGGGGACTGGGGAACCCTACGTTTCCCTTGTTCCCTGCACCATTCTCGGCTGGGGAAATGGGGGCTGCAGCCTGGGAATTCAATGACCTGCAAACAGGAATGGAATCCCCTGCTCCACAAACGTGGCTGTGAACGCAAAGGGAGCTGGGGAGGATGGGGATGCTCGCTGTTAGCCTGATTTTCAGCTGGGTGTGAATGAGAGCGCTGGTGCCAGAGGGTGCCAGAGGGCACCAGAGGCACCTACAAGCTGAGCACAGGCATGGCCCCCTGCGTTTTGATGTTGGGGAGCTCCAGGGTCACGGCTTGCTGTAGTTTGGGGCCTCTGTCCTTTCTGTCTCAGGATTATTATGGCAACAAGCTGCAGAAGTCAGAGGACCTGAAGACCAACGCGTGCATCACCTTGGCCAGGCCCCTTCCCAAGGCAGTGAGAGATGCTCTGGAGCGCGTCCACGAGGAGGTGGTGGCCAGGTAAACCTTGGGGTCTCCCCTCTGATGCAGCTTCCCCGTGGCTGCAACCCCTTGAGCCCCTGTGCCACAGGGTCATCTCCACCCAGCTCAGTTCAGCATCCCCCCAGGTACTATGGCTGCGGTCTGGTGATCCCCGAGTGCCTGACGTCGTGCCAGATCCTCGACCTGGGCAGCGGCAGCGGCAGAGACTGCTACCTGCTGAGCCAGCTGGTTGGGGAGCAGGGCCATGTCACCGGGATAGACATGACTGAGGGCCAGGTATGGCACAGAGTTGAGGCTTCCCCTTGTTCCCCCATCACCCCACCCCTACATTGTTCCCTTCCTCCTCCCAGGTTGAGGTGGCGAAGAAGCACATTGCCTACCACATGGAGAAGTTTGGCTACCAAAAGCCAAATGTGGACTTCCTTCAGGGATACATGGAGAAGCTGGGTGATGCCGGGCTGGCTGACGAGAGCTACGATATTGTCATGTAGGTACCACGCAGGACACTGCCACCCCAGCTCCTGCTGCTGCCCAAGGCTGCGGGCTGGGGTCCAGGTGTGCATCATACTGGGACTGTGGGCTGGGGTCTGGGTGTGCATCACACTGGGACTGTGGGCTGGGGTCCGGGTGTGCATCACACTGGGTCGCTTGCTCCAGGAGCACACATTAGGAAATGGAAAACCCCAAGGCAGAATCTGGGTTAGAGCCTGGGAATACAGAAACTGCCCTTTTCATGGTCAAACTGGCATCTCCAACTCCCGCATGAAGAGATGGGACGTGCAGCAGCTGGTGGATGTGAGGCAGCTGGTGGTGCTGAGCATGCGAGAGGGTGCAACTGAGCTTCGATCTCCTCTCTCCAGCTCCAACTGTGTGATCAACCTCGCTCCCGACAAGAGGGCCGTGCTGCAGGAGGCCTACCGTGTGCTGAAGGTAACACCAGGGCTGGAACCCATGGTAGGAGTGAAACAGGGTTGGGGTGGCCCTGCTGGTCCTGCTGGGAGGCAGCAAATGGGATCCAGCAAGCTGGGGATGCAGGATGGGGCTAGGGAAGGTCCACTTTGCAGAGGGTCCCGAGCAGGGTAGCGTTGTGGGGTGCCCGGTTCTCCCTGGATCTTTTGTCCTGTTGCTTCTCGGGGTCTCCCTTCATTCCTTGCTGCCTTCCAGCCCGGGGGAGAGATGTACTTCAGCGATGTCTACGCCAGCCAGCGCCTGAGTGAGGCCATCCAAAAGCACAAGGTGCTGTGGGGTGCGTAGAGCTCTGGGATGGGGGTGGCATGGTGAGAGGACACCAGATTTTTGTCTCCATCACCTGTGTCTGTGGTCTTGTGCCAGGGGAGTGCCTGGCAGGAGCCCTGTACTGGAGAGACCTGTACAGTATCGCCGAGGAGGTAGGATTCAGCCCACCGTGCCTGGTCACCGCCAGCCCCATCACCATCGGCAGCAAGGAGCTGGAGGACATTGTTGGTGAGGGTCTGACTAAGGAGTGTCAGCTCCGGGCAGCCTTGAGGAGCCCTGCTGGGTTCCCAGGCTCTACTGGTTCCCAACCTGGGTGCTTGGTCCCCAGCCCAGCAGCCTCTCCCTTGCAGGTGATTGCCGCTTCGTCTCTGCGACTTTCCGTCTGTTCAAGGTTCCGGATAGCAGCCGGGCAGGGCCAGGACAGGTCATCTACAATGGTGGCATCGTGGGACACGAGCGAGAGCTGGTGTTTGATGCCAACTTCACCTTCAAGGTGCGGGGTGAGGCTCCCCAGGATGCCAAGCAGTCTTGGTCTGTAGGGATGGGGGCAGCCAAACCCATGCACTGTATTGGGGTGGAGGTGGGAGCAGGGCACCTATGGCGGCTTCACAAGGGGGTTTGGAGCCAGCTGCTTGGTCACTGTGGGCCTTTCTCGAGGTTTTGTGTCAGGCTGTGCCCTTGCTTTTGCCTGCCACCCATTTTCTGACTTGATGGCTGGGGTCCCCTGGGCCATGTATGCTAGACCCCAGCCCTGTGACAGTCCCTCTGTCCCCAGGAAGGAGAGGCAGTGGATGTGGATGCTGAGATGGCTGCCATCTTGCAGAGCTCTAGGTTTGCAGAGCAATTCCTGATCCGAGCCGGCGGGGCCAACGCTGCCACACCGCGGGGCTGCTGTCGCAAGGGGGTGAAGGTTGGTAGCAGGCAGCTCCACTGCTGGGTTTGGGGATGAGGACATGGGTGTTTCATGCCTTCAAGAGTTGCCCTGGAGGTATCAGCAGGGCTATGGTGTGACACCAAGAGACCCGAGTCCTTCTGAGTCGGGCAGGAACCCAAGAGGCACTGAGAGAGGTGCCTGGTGCCTGAGTCTGGGCAACTGCACCCCAGCACAAGTTGCAGCCCTCCAAAGGTGTGTGTGTCAGGGGGGGGCTGCTCTAACCACCAGCCATGAGAGATGAGGGCCCCTTCTTCCTCCAACATGTCCATGGGGGCCGCTGAGGCTGACAGCTGGACCTGCTTGATGTCTCCCAAGGTGAGACATCCTTCCTCCAGGAGGTGGCTGGGGAGAGCCTACCCCAGGGAGGTGATGGCCCATCCCTGCAGCTCCTTTCTCCTTATCGCTCTCCCAGTACCTCCCAGCACCTCCCAGCTGCTGATGTGAGGTTGGCCCTGGCTGCAAGCCCTGACCCCGTAGCACAAAGCACCGCTATCTGCTCTAAGCCTCTCTTCTCCCATTGGTGGTCCTTCCAGCCTGCAGATGGGCCAGGAAGCAGGGACCATCAGTACATAAGGGAGATAAGACTCTGCAGCTGCATGTCCCTGAAACACAACCTTGTACTTGGGAAAGGGGAGATGTTCTTGGGTCTCTGTCCAAGCAGGAGGCATTTCTCAGATAAAAGCAGATCTCCTGTCCCAGAAAAGCTTTTGGCATCCTCCTTGCAGCAGCAAAAAGCAGCTGGAGTGACCCAGGACCTGCTCCCACGTTAGCTATGGAGGGTCTGCTTGGGCTCCCCCCCCAGCCAGGAGGAAATGCCACATTCAGGGGGAAGTCTTTTGCTTCCCTCTGGCCTGATCCTGTCCTGGATTATTCTCTGCTCTCCAGGAGAAGATCTGCGATCCCTTCCAGCTGCTGGAACGGCTGGTGGACCCACCAGGTCCTGTCTGCCGTCCTGGTGGTACCTGTGGTCCCTTGGGTTGCTGCTGAGTGGCAAGTGATGCTCCTGCACCAGATGCCAGCGGGGCAGGAGGATGTGGCCTCAGTGGAGTGTGGCTTCTACCTGAAGAGCAAATAAATAGCCAAGCTGGAAGGCTGTGTGCTTGTGGCCAGGACCACAGGGTCCATGGGGTCCTTTGCTTTCCTGGTGGGGCTGGTGGGGCGGGTTGTCCCTCATTGCAGTGAGGATGGGCAACCATCCTGTGGGTCCCCGTGCAATGGGGCTGGCAGTAGCCACATGGCTTGGACACGCAGGAGGGAAGGGTCTCTGCAGGAAAGGGGTCATGGGTCTCCAGGAGTGGGACAGCAGGTCTGGAGTGGGTTTGGCAGTTCCTGGTGTTGAGCCCAGGGAGCAGACATTTGCAGAGGGCAGCTTGGCAGAGCAGGGTGTGCAAGGAGGCCCTGGCGCCACACAGAACCCAACCTTGTGGCTGGCACCCCTCTGCATGCACCCAGCTCCAGTTTGAGGTTTTGGGGAGCCCACAAGCCCAGATGCAAACGCCTCTGAGAAGTAAAAGGCACAGCTATAAGCAGCCCAGTTGCTTTTTTTCCCCCCTTCTTTTGACCTCCCCGTGCACACACCACGAGCATTCAACAGGCAAATTCCGTGCAAGCTGCCAGCCGTGGGCTGAGCAGCTCCATGTGGTGGCTGCAAAGGAGCATCTCCCAGGGGCAGCGGGCAAAAAGGACGGGTCACCTCCTGGGGCTCAGCTTGTCCCCCCTTTTTTCATGAAGAACTCAATGGGGCACGCAGGGGTACAGCAGGATGTCCCTGTTACTTGCATTCAGGACGGGGGACCCCCCAAGCGCAGCTCCCCAACGCCTTGTCTCGCAGCCCCACACTCCGTTCCGGGAGTTGGGAATGTCTTTCCTTTCCCTCGTGAATCGCTGCCGAGGTTTCTGTTTTCCCCAGGCTCCATCTAGCGGAGATAAAAGCCATGAGTCCCCTGCAAGGGTGGCACCTGCAGAGTTTTGCAGGGAAATGCAGCGATGCTGGAAAAGAAGCAGCCTGGGGTGGCTTCTTCTGGTGTCCTGCAGCGGGTGAGGAGCCAGGGGTGAAGAGCAAGGAGCGAGGACTCTGAGGCTTTGTTGGGAGATGATGGGTTGTGCTCCCACTGCCCTGGGTGAATCCCAAACTGCCCCATCCCGCAGAGGCTGTTTGGGAAGGGCTGGGGGCAGGTGAAAATCAGCAGCACTGGAGCCCTTGGGTGAGCAGCTGAGCTTAGAAATGAGGGACCATTTCCACCCATCACCCCCCAGACATGGATTTTTCCAGGAGGGACCAAATTTCCTCTCTGCCATTTAAACAGCTTCATGCCATGGCTTAAGGGGAGACAAAAAGTAAACAATGAAGTGTTTGGGTTCAAAAAGAAACATGGGCAGGGCCCAAGGATGCTTTCCAGTAGCTGTAGCAGTGGCTGAGGAGGGCCCGGGTGCTCAGGAGTTAGTAGGTCGAAAGATGTTCTCCTCCCCCTACACCATCTGGAATATGGTGTCCAGTTCTGGGTCCCTCAGTTTTAGAAGGACAGGGAACTGCTGGAAAGAGTCCAGGGCAGGGCCACCAAGATGATGAGGGGAGTGGAGCATCTCCCATAGGAGGAAAGGCTGAGGGAGCTGGGTCTCTTGAGCTTGGAGAAGAGGAGACTGAGGGGTGACCTCATTCATGTTTATAAATCTGTAAAGGGTGAGTGTCAGGAGGATGGAGCCAGGCTCTTCTCAGTGACACCCAATGATAGGACAAGGGGCAATGGGTGCAAGCTGGAACAGAGGAGGTTCCACTTAGATATGAGGAGAAACTTCTTCCCAGTGAGGGTGAGGGAACACTGGCAGGGGCTGCCCAGGGAGGTTGTGGAGTCTCCTTCTCTGGAGACATTCCAAACCCGCTTGGAGGTGTTCCTGTGTGACCTGCTCTGGGTGTTCCTGCTCCAGCAGGGGATTGGACTGGATGATCTTTCAAGATCTTTCAAGGTCCCTTCCAATCCCCGATATTCTGTGATTCTGTGAGGTATTTCCAGAATAATTGGAAGGAAAAGTGTGAGTGGTTGGGTCCTGACTGTCATACAGTGATGGGAAATCCAAGAAGGAGGTGTGGAAGTCCAGAATGCTTACCCTGTCCTCTGTCATCAGGAAAACAGGGGCAAAATTAATTCACAATTTAGAGATTAAACATATAAAAAATGCCCATAAATAGGGTTTCCTGGAAAATCACCTGGCCAACTGCTCCTTTTGGCTTTGGATGTCACTATGAGTATGACCTACTGGGTGTACAAAAGTTTGTAAATTGTTGAGTTTAGAGCCATAATATGATTTAAAAAAATAATTTCTGGTGTTATCTGGAGCCAACAGGGCATGTATTAGCTGGCTTCAGGTAGGGGACCCTGGCAGACCAGCCTTGGGGGTGGCTGTGATCTGGCAGGTGAAGGGAACCCTGAAATCATGTGGAAGAACCTCACTGATGGGACCTTGGGAAGGACCTGCTAAAACCACAACCGAGATGTGGTTTAATCCCACCCCCGCACAGTCCCCTTCTGCAACTGTTTGAAAAGACTTCCTCAAAGTCCCCAAGCAGCCCGTCCTGGGAGGTTTGTGGCAATTAGCTCCTGCTATCAAAGAGAGCTTTCCCGGTGTGAACGGAAGAGCAGATGGGGCAGGGGGTCCTACCTGCAAATCCCTTCATTAAAAAGGCATGAGTCCCTGCTGTGGCCTTTCAGCTCGCTGGGGGAGAGAGAGACCTCCCCCCGGTGAAGTCCCCCCCAGCATGCATATGGAAAAAGGCCACTGCTAAATGCCACTGCATTTGCATAGCACTATTTTTTTTTCCAAATTCTCAGCATTTCTGAGAGGAAGCGGCTAAGAGGACTGGACTTTGATTTGGGCATTAGAGTAGAAGTCCTCACCAGGCTGTGGATTTGAGGAAGGGGATCTTGTCTGGCTGGCTTTGCTTATGCACGCGCAACCTTGGGGTTTGTAAGCCCCAAGGCATGAAAAGAGGAGGTCCTGCAGCCCTGTCCCATGTGAGGAACCTCAAAACAATCTGTCCAACACCGCTCTGGGGGTTTTGGTGATTGTAGAGGTGGGCCAAATCCCTTTCTCCCAGTGTGAAGCTCTGGAGCACCAGTGTCCTGGTGCAGGCAGGGAGTGTGCTGTGAGGGTGGGAGCCATCAGTTGTGGTGCCTCAGTCAACGGGAGGTAGAAGGGGAGCGGTCCCCAGTCCCTGCTCTCCGTGGTTATCAGGGAGTCGCTGTGGCTCAGGGGCATCTGTCACATCCCTGGGGGAGCAGACCTGCAGGACTCCTCCAGGATGAGCTGGATTCTGGCTACAGCCCCCAGAGCACCGTGCTCTGCTCCTGGCTCTAGTGGATTGTCCTGCACCATCGTCTACTCTGCCATTTTTCACGCACTTAAATGGAGGGGAGGCTGTTTTACCTCCTCTAGAGGGTCCCCCTGAACACAAAGGGTGGTCTCAGCCACCAGCAGCTGTACTGGATGCTCCCGTGGCTGTTCGATCTCTGTCTGGGATGCTGAACCACATCCTGCACTGTGATTTATGCATTGCCTGTCGCTGATGGAACGTGGAGCGATGATGGCAGTGCCATGGGACACTGGGGACTGTGGCACCCCAGCCTGGGCCTGGGAAGACAAAAAAGGACCTGAGGGTGCTGGTCAACTGTGGGTTGACCATGAGCCAGCAGTGTGCCCAGGTGGCCAAGAAGACCAACAGCATCCTGGCCTGGGTCAGGAACAGGGTGGGGAGTAGGACTTGGGAAGGGATGTCCCTCTGTACCTGGCACTGGTGAGGCCCCACCTCGAGGGCTGGGTCCAGTTTGGGGCCCTCACCACAAAACAGACATTGAGGGGCTGGAGTGGGTCCAGAGAAGGGCAACAGAGCTGGTGAGGGCTTTGGAGAAGAAGTCCTTTGAGGAGAGGCTGATGGCACTGGGGGTGTTCAGCCTGGAGAAAAGGAGACTGAGGGGAGACCTCGCTCTCTCCAACTCCCTAAAAGGAGGGGGAGCCAGCGGGGTCGGTCTCTTTTCCCAAGTCACAGGCCATGGGACAAGAGGAAACGGCCTCCAGTTGCCCCAGGGGAGGTTCAGGTTGGAGATGAGGAAGGATTTTGAGAGGGAAAGGGTTGTGAAGCCTTGGCCTGGGCTGCCCAGGGCAGGGGTTGAGGCCCCATCCCTGGAGGGATTGAAAAGCTGGGCTGACCCAGTGCTGAGAGACATGGGTTAGTGATGGGTTTGATCAGAGTTGGGCTGATGGTGGGACTCGATGGTCTGGAAGGTCCCTTCCAATCCAGACAATTGTAGGGTTCTCTGAAGCAGCTCTCGGGGCGGTGGGAGGGAGCCACACGCTGAAGTTACAGGTTTGTTGCCCAACGGGAGCCCGTCAGCTTCTCATGCCCCCGCCAGGAGGGACCAGGGGAGCGGCCGGAACGCCTGGGGAGGCTTTGGCCGTCCCCGGTGGGAGCTCCAGAGCCCCGACCCGGCTCTTGCCGAGCCTCGGCGTGCGTTCCCCTATTTCTCCGCGCTGGAGGTGCCCCGAGGGGGCCGAGCCGAAGGCGGAGATGAGAGAGAGGAGCGCGGCTCGTCCGTAATTAATCTTCAATGATTAATTCGGCTCGCAGGAACGACAAACCCGAGGAGATGCCGGGGAGCGGGGCGGGGTGCCCAGCGGGGCGGACGGTGCCCGGAGGCTGAATCATTAATTCGTTGCCCCGTACCGCACCGAAGGCGGGGAGCGGGCAGAGCGGGGAGAGGTGCCCGGAGACGCGCCGACCACGACGCCCAAGACGCTGCCGGGAAGAGGGCGCAGGCGGGAGGGCGACGGGGATGCTCCCCGCCGGGCCGGGCCGGGCCGGG
>VZTM01015568.1:47254-237858 GCA_013400555.1 Jacana jacana | reverse complement strand
CAGAGGCTTTGTTCCCCCCCCCAGCCAGAGGCAGCCTGCAGTTTTTGGGGAGCAAGACCTCCTGCCGTGGTAATGCTTGTGAAGGATTCCCCTGACAAAAGGAGTTCTCATCCCTGTGTTTTCTGTGGATCAGAGGATGATTGGGACATAAACCCCCCCCCCCAAAGGTATGACTGGATGCACAAGTTCTTGCAGATAGGAACGGATTATATTTTTAACCTCATAAAACTGAGTTTAAAGCATACAGGAGGTGTAATTTTCCTATTCCTGTTTGTTTCCTCCAAAATGGAAAAATGACCTAAGGAGCTCAAGGCCGTGACTGCCTCGAGTGAGCTGAGACTTTAGGAAGGACGAAGTGGAGGGTTTGATCTTTTGGAGTTCCTAATGCCGTCCAAAGCCTGTGATGCCTTCTCCTTGTGCTTCAGTTAATTTGTCCTCTTTGTCCAGCAAAGTTTTGTCCCCTTCCCTTACATCCACAGCATGCTTTTTGGGGAGCCTGTATGTTTCAGCTTTTCTCCTGTAATTGTAGGTATGTAACAGGAGCTTGGTTTAATCTTCATGTAATAGCTTCCTTGCAACTTTCTTTAGACTGGCGGTTCCTCCAGTGACTCAGACTTTGTTTCTCTCACCCTGAGGTCCTTGGCTGTCAATGTCTATAGCCAGTGTTTTCACTTGCCTTCCTGCACATGGATGTGTAGCTCTCCTGGCACTGTTTGTTGGCTGAAGGTGAGGACAACTGGGGAGAGAGTAGGGGACAGTACCAAGAGCTGAGATGAGCCACAGCTGCCCAGATGAGTGAGGACACAGTGATGGTGAATGCCACGGGCGAGTGGTGCCTTCTGTAGCTTTGTGGGGACTAAATTGGTGCTGTAAAGTTCATTGTTGGGTGCCTTCTGACCTCTTAACTGTCACAGAGGGGTTTAATCTGTTGTTTTTTCCTTACAGTGTCAGAGGTGCCTTTTATTCTTTTACCCTATGCTGCTGGGTTTTTGCAGATTTTTTTCCCCCTCTTTCTTTTTTTTTTTTTTCAAGTAATGCCCAGTTTAGGATTGAGCTACATATTTTTCTGTTTTTCTCAGTTGAAAACCTCCTAGGGAAGTCTTCAAGTGGCATACCTGTTGTGGGTTAAATTCCCAGTTTTGAGGGATACACAAGTAGCCCTCCTTTTTTCCTTGTTAGTGACAAGGTATGTCATAGTATTCAAAGTATGATTAGAAAACATGGCTCCCCTGTGAGCCAGGGAGTCTTGGTCTCTACTGATACTTAAGTACTGGAGAGGGTACAGCAAAGGGCTACAAAAATGATGAGGGGCCTGGAGTATCCCTCTGATGAGGAAAGGCTGAGGGACCTGGATCTTTTTAGTCTGGAGAAGAGAAGGCTGAGGGAGATCTGATCAACACCTATAAATACTTCAAGGGTGGGTGTCAGGAGGATGGGGCCAGGCTCTTCCCAGTGAGAAGACAAGAGGGAATGGGCACAAACTTGAACAGAAGTTCCATCTCAACATGAGGAGAATCTGTGAGGGTGTCAGAGCCCTGGCAGAGGCTGCCCAGAGAGGTGGTGGAGTCTCCATCTCTGGAGCCATTCAAACCCCACCTGGACACGTTCCTGTGCGACCTGCTCTAGAAGGACCTGCTTTGGCAGGGGGGTGGACTAGATGATCTCCAGAGGTCTCTTCCAAGCCCATAGCATTCTGTGATACCTGGTGTAGCTGGAAAGTTGTTCTTGCACCATGGACAGTTTGGTTATGCCACAGGCTAACACAAAAGCGTTCCTCATTGCTGTCCCTTCCAAGGAGTCTTGAGCAAGTTGGGTAAGAGAGATCCAAATCCGTTCTTGCTGCTGGTGAAATGTGGGATGAAAAGGATAGCTCAGTTGGGCCTTTCCTCTTATTCTGTGTGTGGTGGTGTGATCCGGGAGAAGAGCAGCCCATCAGCTGCTTGTCAGCAGTTAAGGGAGTATGCAAGATCTGTCCTTTTGATAGTCCATCCCTGCAGGCTCCCTCCTGGATATGCCATCCAATCTGTCCTGCTTTTTCCCAGTGTGTTGACAGAGACTGCCTTCTGCTGCTGCTCTGCTGGTTGTGTCCTGTGTGTCAGGGGCTGAGCTGGACTCTCCTCCGAGGCACAGAATGGAAGGAACCCATGTCCTGTTGATAGTGTTATCACTAGGTCTCTTTGTGCTTCCGTTAACGACTGTGTCTGATTAAAGTGTCTGTTACTGTAGGAGATTGGTGCTGGATTCATAATGGAGGGCACTGCTGTGTTGTGCTAGCATGAGGAGTTCTGCTGCCACTGTGGTCATATTGATCTGTCTACCTCCATCCTGGTTCTTCATTGATTTCTTCAGCATGAAACAGGATGGAGGAGCTGAGAATTTTGCTGCTTGTCCTGTTTGGAAAATGGATATGACTGGAACAGTGAAGACATCCATATTCTCATCCCTGCCCTGGGGGTTTGGCGTGGGCAGGGATGAAGTTCATCCATCCGTCTTCCCTTGACTGACCAAAAGAAGTGGGTGAATCATAGAATCATAGAATCATTTAGGTTGGAAGAGACCCCTGGGATCATCAAGTCCAACCATGGAATGGTGTCCTCCCATAAAGTGTGAATTCGGAAATCTCATTGGAGAAGTTGCCACCAGAAGAAACAGAAATAGATTTCTAGCTTCAGAGGAAAAATTGCTTTTCCTTTATTTTTAATCCCTTTGGGTTGGAACAGAGAGATGAAGGCAGTGATGGTAGGATGAGGTAGGTCAGCCTTTTGAATGCTGCCCAAGGGGGAGAGATGGGAGGGTCACAACTTTTGAGTTGATAACCTTTTGAAGTCATGTGGGGTAGAAGTCTCCTTGCCCTTGCCCCCAGCACATGCACGTTTTGGCCTGTGACATACCAAGCAAATTGCCTTCTGCCTCAGAGATGGCTGAGGGTTGTTAAACCTGTTTGGCTTCGAGGCAATCATTCTGGGGATTCTCTCTGTCTGCAGGCGCCAGGGTCAGGAGGCCTGCGGAGGTCACCCTCCTCTTTCCATGTCCCCTCTGAAGAACCAGCCCTTAAGGCAAAAAGCTCTTGTTTTGGGTGAGGAGTTTTAGTAAGTGCTTGGGATGAATAGTAGTAGATGGTCCCTCCAGGGGCAGGTAAAGGAGCTGCAGCGCCTGTGGGGAAACCTGCAGCCACACCTGGGACAAACCAGTGACTCCTCACACACAGCAGGGAAGGTGCTGGAGTACAACCTTTATCATTATTATTATTATTATTATTTGGCCAAGAAGGCCAATGGCATCCTGGCTTGCATGAAAAATAGTGTGACCAGCAGAAGTAGGGAGGTGATTGTCCCCCTGTGTTCAGCACTGGTGAGACCGCACCTTGAGTATTGTGTCCAGTTCTGGGCACCTCAGCACAAGAGAGATCTGGAGGTGCTGGAGTGAGTACAGAGGAGAGCAACAAAGCTGGTGAGAGGCCTGGAGAACAAGGCTTATGAGGATCGATTGAGGGAGTTGGGGTTGTTTAGTCTGAGGAAGAGGAGGCTGAGGGGAGACCTCATCACTCTCTACAACTGCTTGAAAGGGCATTGGAGAGAGGTTGGTGCTGGTCTCTTCTCACGGACAATGAGTGACAGGACAAGAGGGAATGGCTGCAAGCTGCAGCAGGGTAGGGTTAGGCTAGACATTAGGAAAAAGTTTTTCCCAGAGAGAGTGGTCAGTCAGTGGAATCAGCTGCCCAGGGAGGTGGTGGAGTCACCCTCCCTGACTGTGTTTCAGAGTAGATTGGATGTGGTGTTGAGGGATCTGGTGTAGGGGAGAACTTGTAGAGTAGGGCTGATGGTTGGACTTGATGATCCCAGGGGTCTCTTCCAACCTAAATGATTCTATGATTCTATGATTATTAAAAGACTTTATTACAGAAATTGAATGTTAAACTGGGCTTGCAGTTTGATATTTTTTTTTCTTTAATTCGATACTAAATTCTTGAAGCCAGTCATCATGTGCTGCTTTTTTCCTTATCGGAGTGAGCTGGTTTTCATGTGTGACTGACTGCATTTAGTGGCTGTCAGAGCGCTGACTTGGGCAGGAGGAAACAATTCAGCTGCATCAGGTACACATAGATGTGTCTTGGCAGTGAGCGTGTTTCCTGGGCTATAGCACAGCGGTAGCAGGTGAAGATGATACTGAACAGAGCTGTGAGCATTTCTGTTTGCTTCTGTTTATTTCTTCTTCTTCCAGCTATTGCAAACTCCTGTGAGGTTGCTGAGATGAGCCTGGGTATGAGGGTGGTCGAGGAGAATCCAGAAGCTCAGGGAAGTGAGAGAACCGCAGTTGTTAAGCCCATGGGAGGAGGTTAAAGCATAAAATACTGAAAATGAAAACTTTTTTCAAGGAAAGAAAAAAAAGTAGAGTAAAAACTGCTGCTGAGAATAATCACTGAAATATCTGACCTCCTTTTGCTGCTCTTCTCACAGCTATCGCGCTCCTGACCCACTCTTTGGGGCTGGCCTGTGGTTTTGGCGTGTCTCAGTGAACCATTTAATGTTTCTAAAACAGGTCCTGTATAGACACAGGCAAAAGAGCGAGCTTCTTACTGTTCCACCAAAGCATATGAATCGCTGCTGAAGTGATGGGTCATTTAGCAGAGCAGTTAAACTAAAGGTATGGAAATCATCAGGGTTTCCAGTGATAACTGTTTCCTTTGGATATATATATTTTTGTGTGTTATGGACTGATAAAGGAAACTTCTGACCAAGGACACTGGTCTACTAGGAATTGACTTGTCCTAAGTTGAGTTTATGTGAGCCTCATAACGCAGGTAACCGCTTGGTAGGGGAAGCGTAGCTAGATTTGAACCTACAGAGATTGTGACTCCATCTTCTAATCTCTCAGCTCACTCTTCACTCCTGTTTTCTGCTGGGATGTTGTAGCTCTGAGATGGTTTTGGAAAGGGTGCTGGGAAAACTCACGAACGTTTTCAAACAAAAGATGGTTTGTCTTTGTGGCCGGGAGGGTTCATTTGGACATTTGCTCTGAACTTTTTGTTGTTGCTGTTGTTGTTTGGAAAACTGAAGTTCTTAGAAGTTAGATGGCCTTGGCTTTCTTTGTTCTTTCTTCTGTCTCAGACATCTGTATCGGCTCTCTCACCGAGCTCTTTATCTTACTTGGCTTTTCTGTGAATGCCTGGAGGCCTTGGCTCACATTCTCAAGAGTGTCCACTGGTTCAAGAAGCCATTGCTGCTATCAAATTACCTTGACAGCTGTTGTCCCATTTCATATTTGCCATCCCCTCCTCCTGGCTCCCTTGTGATTTTTGGCAGAAGCTGTGGCTGTTGAGCAATAAAACTTGGATCTGAGAATCCTGTTGCTGGTGGGAAAATGAGAGGAGAGCAGACTAGTTAATGCCTTGCAACTTGACTTCTTGCTGATGTATAATCAGTAGCATCTTTATTTAAAAACAAAACCTACCACTAGCTCCTCTGTTTGTGGATTGAGCGGGTGGTTCGTTTACTGTCCATCTGGAGTTGTGTGATAGGTGTCAGTCTCTTAAAATAGCACACTCTGGGTACCAAGATGTATGTCACCAGGCAAGCTCTTGATTTGGAGTCCTTGACAAATGCCAATGGATAAGGACTGCAGAAGAGCTAGGATGCTGGTGTTAATGAAAGCAATCCATAAAGGCACAGCTGACAGTGGTTTTGTGTTAGTTTTAGTGGTGAACCCACCCCAATGTAACCAGGAATATGGCTCCTGTAGCACTAGTTAGTAGACATTAAAGACTATTTAGTAGACCTTAAAGATGACCCAGTAAGAAGCAGTCGGTCTTGCTTGGATGGGAATTAACAAAATGTAGAGATGGAGTTTGGGGGCTCTGTTGTGTGTGTTTGGGGGTTTCATTGCCATAAATGCAACCATAAAGCAGTTCTGACGACTGACAGAAATGGTAATGATCTTGGAACCAACCATCAACCAACTTTAACCTCTCTTTTTAAGAGGTTTTGGGTTTCCTCTGTCAATTGTTTGAGCAGTTGGCTGGTGCATGGCATGCTTTAATCTCTACTGATTGTTCTTCTTGTCCCTGTTGGAACATGTCAGTAGCTCAATTTTGTGTAGCGTACTGGAAAAATGAGGAAGGAAGGAAGGAGCAGATCTTAATTGGGAAGATGACTGACAGAAAACAATTAATGCATCTAGAACACTCAGTTCTGAGGAACACTTATAGGAAAAGCCTATAAAACCCCCGTATTTAACTTGTAATGTGTATGATTTACTAGGTGATAACATCGGTGTGAAACATAAAGCTTGTAAAAGTCTGGATCAGACCAGCCTTAGTGCCTGTCTTACAGCTCCTCGATTGCTGTGCCAAAGGGGGAACAACCAGGCTCCTTCTGAAACACATGCTGTGGCTGTTGTGTTCCTGTGTGCAGAGAAGGGTGTTCTAACCAGTTGGTGAATAGTTCTGGGGTGTGCAGAGTGAAATCATTCATGGCTTTGGTCAGTGGCTCTAAGTTTGAGGGCTGGCAGCTCGGGTCTCCATCCTGGTGGTGGGTTGTGGCAGGTTGTGTGGTCTGAGGAGCTGTGGGGTCCTCCTGGGTCATGCTGAAGAAGAGCTGGGGATGTGGTGTGACCAGCTGTGAAGTCCAAAGGAGGAAGGTAAGCAAACGTAGGGTCAAAGGAGGTGTCTTCTGACTCTGGAAAATCACAACTGCATCAAGGTTAAGCCCCCCTCTGCCCCCCCCAGGGAAAAGACATAGGATTCAGAGTATGGATGACACCTAGGTGATGAAGAATCTATGAAGTGTCCCTCCCCTGGCTGGAAGGTTTGGGACCGGGGTGGGATGCATGGGTTTTCTGTTGAGATGTGAGGAAATGATTTTTATTTTTCCTGACTTTTCTTCCCTCCACCCGAAGGAAAACAGGAGAAAAAATAAAAAAAAGACTTGTGAGGCCTCAATGTGATGTACAACTCGATTAAACCGTTGTTGGGTTTGTTGTTGGTTGGTTCTGCCTGTGTCCTCCTCTGCCCTGGCATCCCTTGCTATCCTGGGCGTTTAACGAGGGGTTTAAACAAGGTGCTCCTTGGTCCGGTCTCTCCGTGGAGGTCGCAGAAAGCGCTGGAAGGCTTTTGAGCTTCCTGCGATCCCTGGCACGTCTGCCGTTACGCAGCCACGGTTATTGTAGCAGTAGGGGACTTGTTAGTTTTCCAACTGCACTTCCCAGAGACCCTGCCCGCTCTGCGCTGCGGACTCCTGCCCGTTCGGTGTTAAAATAGTTCTACAGCTTTCAGGCATCTTGCCTTTCAAATACGGGCGGAGAAACAAGCCTCGGCCTTTAAAGGCAGGGGTTTCAAAGCTTTTTTTGATATCAAAGGCCATGTTGACAACTTGGCAAGCGCTTGTGGGCCCAAGCGCCTTAGATCTTTAGGGTAGGAGCTGACTTGCTGCAGGGGTTGGAGAGGATGTTTTTGCATTGTTTAAATGTATTGTCAGGTGTGTTATGCCCTGCTGAAATGTCTCCTCCTTTGGTGCTAGGCTTGGCTCCCCTTCCCTGTCAGCCAGAGGAGGGGGTTAATCTGCTTGTGCTGTCTGGTCTCTTCTGCTTAAACCTGCTTTTGTGGGCAATCCCAGCTCCTGACCCCTCTGCAGCAGTGGCTGGTGCTGCCCAGAGGGTGGCAGGGAGATCTTGGGGGACGCGTTCAGCTGGGTTGGCCGATGGCAGGGTGGGAGGAGGTATCTGGGCTTGGGATTCCGTCCTAGCCCTTCTTCCAGGGGTGGGAAGAGGGCAGGGTTCTGCAAAGGCAGGGAAGCAGCCGGTTCTGGCAGGGCAGAGCTCGTCTACCCTGGTCAAGGTCTCAGAGGTCTCACCAGGTGACGTTGGTTGCAGGCTGACTTTGAAATACCAGCATGTGTCGCTTCCGCTCTGCTCTTGCCCTTCCCAGCCTCTCTGATCCACCACTGTGCTCTTGCATTGGGGTGCACCGGTTTCACTGGTCTGCTGTGGTGTTTGAGCATCTCTAGGTGACAGGGAAGCATCTTGCCAGTACTTAATGAACTATGCTTGCATCTATAAGCAGGTTTATTTTCAATTCCTATGTGAGGGAGGTGAAGTGCTGGAGGCTGGTGCTACTGCACAGCGGTATGGATGAACTCAATGCACAGGGATGGACCCAACTTTTCTTAACTTCAGCCCTGTTGTGACCAGCGTGGCCGTGACAGCACGGAGCTCAACCAGCCTGGTCATTCAGGTCCCTGTCTGGCTCATCAGGGATAGATCTGGTGGCCCACCATGAGCTCTGGCTGGAAGGAGCAAAGCTGGCATGGATCTTTGTATCTTTCAGCTTTTAAAGGCAGTCACAGGTCTGTGGTTGGAGGTGGACATGTGCTTTCAGAGCTACGTTGTTTTGCATGAAAGACTAAACAACAAATCTGTAGCAGTGTGGAGGAGAAGCCAGTTCTCCTAACTCCTGGTCATGTGCTTTCACCACAAAGACCCTGTTTCTTCTTTTACTTAACTGAAGAATTCCATTAGATCAAAAGCTAGTTAAGGAAAATAGAGCCCCATGTGGTCCTGTGTGGTTACTTAGGCAAGTGCTATTTTTAGGAATCCCAATTGAGTAAGCCCTGGCTCTTGCTGCTGTTAAAAATCTATGGAATCAAAATTAAAACTTCTACCTTCATCTCGACTACATGTAGGCCACTTGGCTCTGCCCATCTGGATTCCCCCCCCCCACTTATGCCTCCCCCGGCTCATTCCCTGCCTTGCGGGGATTTTTGCCTTTCCAAGTGAGAGTTAATCAGTTCCTTGGGCATGGGAGATTTGGAATAAGGCAGGTAGGAAGTAATGAGTTGTTCCCATTCTGCACCTCTGGGGATCGTTATCAGAGTTGTTAATGAGCTCCTGCCCTCGGGTTCTAGGGTTCTGCCTAACTCGACTCAATTGCTTCACCTTGCTTTAGCTTCTGTGGCCCAGTTTCATTGATCTGTAGAAGATGCTCCTTGCCTGCTTCTCCCCCTGTCAAGAGCAGGGAGCCTGGATTTGCAAAATGGGACTTGTTTTCCATTCTTACTCCTTGGCGCTGCTGAAGAAAAACTTCTTCCTCACAAAGTTTTGCATGTGGACTTGCCTGACCTGCCTCTTGTAGGAGGAGGGGGGCAAGAATAGAATTAAGACAGCTTGGTCTTGAATTAAAATAGAAGAATCCGGTTCCTCTTCTGGAACTAGTCACCTGACGGTGACCAGATTCCTCTCCACAACTTCATGCCCAGGCTTGCAGTATGTAGTGATGTTGTAGGTTATTTTTGTCAGTATTTTTCTCTGAGCAGAAAAGCAGTGGAGCAGTAAGGTGTGGAGGGCACGACAGGAAAAGAGGCTAAAGCCTGAGAAAGCTTTGGTAGCGTGGCTGCAGGGAAACCTTTTTTGAGCTGGCCGAAAAGGCTGGGCACTGCAAGTGGTACTTTGGCTTATACTCCTTGTTCAAATTTATTTTCCATAATTATGAAAAAATATCATGAGGAAATCACTCTGTCACAACTCTAAGTAGAAGAATGAATTTGTCAGGGTCTGGAGATTTAGCTAAAGGACTTGGTTTCAGAAGTAAGGGTGAACCATGGTTTGAGTCTGAAGACCCTTTGCCGGCCCATAACTTTCTTCAGGTTGTGTGATCTCTGCTTGAAGAACCCTTTGTCTAAAAACAACAGCAACAGCAACAAAAAACACAACTTCTCAAGTCTTGTGTCAGGGTTAAGATGCCCTGCATTAGTGGGCTGTGTGGAGAAGGCATAGCAATGCTCTGTGAAATATTTAGGGTCCTTTTAAAAGCAGAGCAAGTAACTGGTGACCTTTCCAGCTTGGTTGGCATTAGCCACTTTCTAATGCCTCATGTCAAGCTGGGAAGTTAGTCAGGGATGATATTTGTTTTCTGTGGTGTTGTGAAAGGCAATGTTTGCAGAATATTTCCCTTTTTTTTTTTCCATTTACAGATTTTGCTTGACTTAGGCCAGCAAAAGAGTGGTGTTACTGGTACATATACTGGTAGATATTGCATGTCCCCTTGGATTTTGTGAGCCCTAGCTAGGAGTGAGGTGTAGAGAAGCCATAGGTGAATGAAGCAATGCCCTAAAACAACATTGGGGGGAGTCTTAGTCTCAGGGTAGCTGTGGATCAAAACATCCTTGACTGTACTTAGCGTGGCATGCGTGGTGCTACGCTGCTGCATCCCTGGTAGTAGGGATGTGATTGTGTTCAATAGACAATTCTCAGGGATATTTAACAGATACATAAGGATCTGTTGACTAAACGATCCCTCTTCCATGTATGTGTGTCGTCAGCTCTTCTCTCCCTGCCCCCAGGTGCTATACCTGTGACAGTCACTTCCATGGAGCCAGAAGGTCCTCAGAGTGTGATGATCCTCACGTGCAGAGGAGTGTTCTTGTGGCTGTTGGAGGTTGTACTTGTGCCCTTTCCTTGCTGGGAACCCACAGTCTTTCCTAGGATGTTGGCTTCCCACTGTTTTGCTTTGTGTCCTGTAATGCTTGTTCCTCAGCTGGGATTTTGCTTGGAGCAATCCCATCTATAAAACTGGTGTACCTAAACTCAACCTTCTGCTGAGTATTTGTTCACAGACCTTCCAAAAGGAGGATGTGGTTACTGTTCCTAGAATCATTTTCTGTCTGGACAATGGGGAGGCTTTATGGCTTCCCATCACAGAGTGGAAGCCCAAGTAAATAACCTCAAATTCTTTGAAAAAGAGGTGGAATAAATAATGCTTAGCTGTCCTCTGTGTGGACTGGGGATCAGAAACAGCATCAGTATGTGAACTGCAAAGATTAACTCTACGCAGCTATAGGACTGGGAGCCATGGTTTTTCATCATAAAATATTGACTGCTTTCCTTGTGGAAAAGGGAATTAAGGTGATGTCTTTTTGCTGCAGAGTCTCCTACAGCTTAACTGAAGAACAGGCCACTGCCAGGCCACAGAATAGGACTAGAGGGATGTAACGTCCCATGGTGACAACCACTGAGCTGACTGGCGAGATGTGACATCAAATAAGCTGAGTTAAGTGTAACACTTCTCACTTATTTCCTTGTAAGCAGAGAAGAAAACGTGTATTGTGATATTTTTCAGTCTGTCAAGCAAACCAGTCCTGTAAATGTACTTCCCCCCAACCCCATCTCGCACAAGTTCTGTGTGACCCTGTAAGGAATGGCTTTGCTGGCCAGCCAGCCAGCCAGTCAGCTTTTTCTGTTGTTTCCATGGAGGTATGGAGGTATGGAGGTATGGAGCTATGGAGGTATGGAGGTGTGGAGGTATGGAGGTATGGAGGTATGGAGGTATGGAGGTATGGAGGTATGGAGGTATGGAGGTATGGAGGTATGGAGGTATGGAGGTATGGAGGTATGGAGGTATGGAGGTATGGAGGTATGGAGGTATGGATTTTTTTCATTATTCTTTGATATCCCAAAACTACATTTTGTATGTTAGCCTTGGATGTGGTTTTCACTTTGAAGTCCTGTTGGGATATAGAATGGCCTAGGTGTCACCCATAGGCTGTCTTTACTTTGCAGAGTCTCCCTATTTGTAAGGTAGATGTTTTGCAAGAGACGAGCGAGAATTGCATTTTCAGAGCAGATAATTCCCAATAGTATTTTTAATTGTTTTCTTCTGGCAGAAGATTATTATTATTATTTGAAGCAGCAGCTGTGGAGTATTGCCATGTTCAAAGCAGAATGGAAAAGGAGACTGGGTAGAGATGCCCAAGAGCAGTGATGTTCATTCAGTGTCATATTTGACTTCAGCCAGAGTTAGTGGAGGGGGGTAGCCCCCAAAGGAGCTGCTTTTAAATGGCTTGTAGTTTGGCTCCTCTCCCTTTGCTGTGGTCCCATGTTTCCCCTCTTGGGGAAGGGGGTGACTGTGACGCTGTTGAGTTGGGGTGGGTGGTGAGGAGGAGTGCAGGAGAAGGGTGCTGGAAGGAGGTGGCAAAGAGCAGTTCAGCAGCAGGATCTAGCTCTTGCTCAGCCATCTATTGGGTGAAGCACTTGCAGCTCTTATTCCTCAATAGAGGAAACAGTGAATATTAAGCAGAGTAGACTGTGTTGAGAATTGCAGCACTATAAAGAGATGGCTTTGCTTCCTCTGTTAGCTGAGCCGTGCCGTCGACCCACGCCGACCTGTGTCAGAGGCTGCTTTGGGTAGAGCAGTCGGAAAACTGTGTCACTTCAGCCCAAGAGAGCTGTCGGAAGAGAATTGTGGTGATATATTAAAATTACATCAAAGGCTCTGGGAGATTTTAATGAGATCAGCCCTGTATTTATTTTCATGCTTAGGAGCAGAAATAACTGCAGAATGTCATGGAAATATTCTGGCATGAGGAGATGTAACAGCCCAGACTGTATCTAAGCTGGTCAAAGGCTTCGTTAGCTCCAGCAAGCTGCTTCGATTTTGGGTATGGAGAGCTGACAGATAAAGGGTTTAGGCAGAGCAGAGACATGGTGAAGGTCCCAAAATGTGACAGTCAGGTGAGCGGGGTGGAGTGCTCCGTTCCTTAACTCTCTGCATCAGCAGCCTGGCTGAGTCAGCATTGCTTTGGGCTGTACCCTCTCTTTATCCTATGACTCCCTGTTACTCTGGACAGTGAATGAAAGCAGGCTGGAGCTGCTCCTGAGGGTGGCTGGGCCCCTGGTCCTTGCCCTAGGCTGCTATGATGATGGTGGGTTACCCCATCTCCCCTCGACAGGACCTTTCTGTTCCCCAGGGCGGGTCTCTGTGTGGGTTTTTCTTAGGGGATAGCTTTGTTCTGCAGTGGGGTAGCTCTGCAGAAGCCTTAAAGTGATTCGGGGTGCCCCATACTGCAGGGGAATGGGTGCTTTCTTTGTAGCCCCTGGAGGATGCCCCCAGCTCCAGCTTACCATCCTCTCCCATCTTCCTTCCTCCCCCTGAGCTCCCCCCAGCTCTCAGCAAAGCTCTGGGGGCTGCTTCGTAGAGGGGAGGCTGTGGGGGTTCAGGGTGCTGCAGGAGGTCTGAGATGAGCTGTAAGTGTCCGTGTCGGCAAGTGGTTCGTAACCGTTGGGTTTGAAAAGATTCCTGCATAGAATCATAGAGTCATTTTGGTTGGAAGAGACCCTTGGGATCATCCAGTCCAACCATCTGCCCTACTCTACAAATTCTCCCCTGCACCAGGTCCCTCAACGGGGGATGTTCACTTGCATTTCCGTGCCCTCCTGGGCCCACGTGTGCCATCACAAGCGCTGTGCATTTGCGCAAGCAGGAGCCTAAATATTTCCCCTGAGCTTTGCTGAAGGAAAGAAACTTTTTTGAATGGCATGCATTTATTTTATTGGCTTTGCCTAAAACGAAGGGAAATGTCAATTCTACTGGTTGGAGGTTTACTGGAAGCAGGGCTACTGTGTGGGGGGCTGTGATGGAGAGGGACGTACCTGATCTGGCAGTCTGGGTCCTGCCACCGTGAGGGCACTTTGTGGCTTGTGGAGATTATCTCAGCGTGGCATTTTAGGGGCAGCCAAGGGTTTAGGTCCTGGAGTTTGGGCCTTGCTCCTACAGTCTTGAGGAAATGCATCAACTCCCATTGGATGGGATGGTGGATGCATCCCAGAAGAAGCAGGGAAGCCACAGACTGAATCAGCAGTTGAATGTATTTGGCAATACGTTTGCATCTCCCAAATTAGTATTGAGAGAGTGGTGGCTTGTGAAGATGTGTATGTTAATTGGAAGAGGGGAGATTTAGATTAGATATTAGAGAGAAATTCTTTGCTATGAGGGTGGTGAGACCCTGGAACAGGTTGCCCTGAGAAGCTGTGGCTGCCCCATCCCTGGAGGGGTTCAAGACCAGGCTGGATGGGGCTGGAGAGGGGTGGGATGGAGATGTCCATGCCTTGCAGTGTAACCTTGATTGCATCCTCCATAAGCTTGTGAGAGAAAGCTTGTAATTTAAGATTCAGGCTCTTCTAAGGTCTTGGTGGGCTTAATCTCCTGTGTCTGCTGCTGGTACTTTCTTTGTGCACATGGTGTGTTTGGAACTCATAAGAGTATTCCCAGATCTCTTGCTCATACACCAAGTGAGGCCTGATGTTACCCCTGCTGTTTTGGTGGCTGACATTATACTCCAGGTTATACTTTGCTGCATCTTGCTCTGTTCCCCCCACACTTGTCTGCTGCCTGCAGTAAAGCACTGATGTTAGCCTAAAAAGAATGAACAGATACCCTCCCAGAGAAGATGGGGAGGGAGGAAGCTCTCTGAAATGTTATTTGGCTCCAAACACGCAGAATCTTTAGGCGCCTGATTCTCATGGACTTTGAAGGGAGCAGTGAATCCTAAAGTGCTTTTGCTACTAAGATGTTTTTTGGGTGTTAGCCCAGGTCTTGTATGTAGACACAGAAGAGAATTTCTTCTGAGGGCTGGATTGTCCTTACTTTGTCCTCTTTAAGTAATAACGCTGTTAGATATCGTATTCTGACCCTGAAAAAATAGTCTGACCTCTACCTGCCTTGCAGCGCAGGGGAGATGCTTTGCAACTTCCAAAATGCTTTAATTGCCTTTTATATTGTCTCTTTGTGGCTTAAATTGAACGCTTAAACTTACCACTACCAAAACCTTGAGTCTGCAGGCTCTTTAAAGTACAGTGTGAAGGTTTTCTTCATGCTGAAAACGCGGTGTTACACTTCGATAGAGGATAATAAAATGTGACTGCCCGAGATGAGCAGTTGCTTCGTTGTGCATGACAGAGCAAATCAATTTTCCTCCCATTGCTTTTCCTCTTGGGAGATAAGATGCCAAGGTAGTCAGTGCCCTGGACTGTGAAGGTTCAGGGTTAGACAAACAGTGCACTGAGGTTAGTGGGGTTTTTTTTCCCTCTTTCTTCCCCCACCTTCCATTAGTGACTTAATTAATTTTGCCTTTGGAAGTCTTAGCATAGGATTTCAGGTGTTCTAAAAATATGTCATGTTTAGTGCTTCACTAAAAGATTTCTAGTTGTTTGGTTTTTACTCCTGTCATCTTGGAGTAAAAGTAACTTTTTTTTTTTTTAATTTTGCAAGCGAATTAAGAAATGTGGCTGTCTTAAAAGATTTAAGGTGCTTGTGGAGAAGGTTTGGCTCAGCTCTGTGTGTTTTATTCATAAAGAATCTCTTCTGGAAAAACACAAGCCTCTCTCGTTTGCTAACATTGCCAGTACAGCCTTATACTGTTGGATGAATTATTCAAACTGTTGTGGCGAACTGGCAGCTGTACCCTCCCTGGAGGAGAGGGAAATGAGATACAAATCACTTCAATCTGCCAAATTTTTGTGTTGTAGGAAGAGTAATGCAATCTGACGGGAGCCCATGTGAATCCTGAAGGGAGGTAATACAGTATGGAAGCAATCAGTGCATATTTAAGAAACCATGAGATGTGAACCATTGTGAACATGTAGGACGATGGAGGGGTAGGTTTTGACAAGTGATGGGGATTTTTTTTTTGCTTGTTTCTGGTAGTCCAACATGCCAGTAAAGGTATTTAGGTTTTCAGGATGTCTTGAGTGCTCCTGCCTTGGGAGGCTGTCTCTCTGTGAGGGGTCAGTTTGAACAACCAGGATAAAATCTGAACAATATGAGCCACAGGACGAGAAGGGACTTACTTGAAATCTGAGGAACTATCTTGGCCAGTGGCATGGCTGCCTGCCTGTGGAGCTCTGGCTGTTTGGTTTTTGGGGGTTTTATTTGTGGTTGTTTATTGTGGTTTGTCATTCAGGTTGGAAGAGACCCTTGGGATCATAGAGTCCAACCGTCAGCCCCACTCTGGGCTCCTACCTAGAAGGTGGGAGCTAAAAGCAGACAGTTTGAGTAACTGTCTCATAGCTACTCATGAAAGCTCTTGATGAACAGTAGGTTCTGTAGATGGCCAGAACACCACTGTTTATGCCTGCAGATGTCTGATTTGTAATAATGAAGTTACAACAAAGTATGTCACAGATGTTGGTTCCTGAAAGTAACACACTTAAGGCGTTGTCTTGGATTCCCTGAGATTCCATTGTCTTGGATTCCCCCCGTTTTGCACAAACAGGAGGATGTATGAAACTGAAAACAGTGCATAGGGAATGATGGACAAAGGCTGCTTCTTCTGATGTGTCAAGCAGTCAGCCTTGGCTTTGATGTATGTTTGTAACCAGGTCTCCAGCTGAGGGCAGACCCGTTAGTGAACTGCAAGGACAAAATAGACCTTGTGGTTAAGCTACATTTAACCTGTGTTGGCTTTCTGGACCTGGTAGGCTGCAGGATGTTGATTATCAGATGAAGCTGAATTTCCTAGAAGGCTGGGAGGTTCTGTGATGGCTTCAGCTTGCACAGTGCATGCTTGACAAGAGAAGTTAAAATCAGCTGGACTTTGGGACTGGCAGCTGGTGTCTGATAGTGATGCTGTATGTTGTGATAGTCAGACCTACAGGAATGGAGCAAAGTGAATCATGCAGGAGTGAGAGTTTGAATTGTCTTAGAAATAGTCCCTGTCTTGGAGACTGTCTCGTTGGTCTTTAGATGGTAGGCTTTCTAAATATGTTGAGAGCATTTCAGCTCCCAGTCACTCAACTTCCTTCCTGGACTGAGGGAAAGGGGAAGGCATCACCTGATTTTCTTGGTGCATCACATTTCATATAGACTCTGTTCTGATGAGAACATGCCTAAACATGAGCTTCAAAGATGTTAAAGAACGTGACCTCTATTTAGACAGTCTCTGCTACCTACATTGAAAACTTGAGACATCAGTGAAGTGACTTGGCTCAACATAAAGCCTGCTTAGAAGAGCCTCCACTTTCCCAGATAATTGCCAGATATCTGTTTTGAGACATCTGAAGCCAGCATAACTGCTGAAATGGGCTGTGGACTCACTAGTCCATGAGCAGAAGACGGTGTGTGTGTGTTTGTGTTATGCTGACAGTCTCCTGGCCTGCTTTGCTGGTGCTTGGTGATTCTAATCCAGTTGGAAGACTCCTGGTGGGAAGTGATCCTAGTGTGCCTCCCAGTACCCTGTCTGTTCAGTTAGCTTATCCAAGTAATTTTTTAATGCCGCCCTCACTGGAGGGAGACCAACACCCCATGAAGATAAAAGCTGCTCTCCATCTGGTTTACGTGTAGTCATTAATTAGAAACTGATGAGAGAAACGGACTTTGGTTCAAGGCTGATGGATTCTTTTTCATAATTTAGGCTTTCTGAGCACAGAGACACTGCTGCTGTAGAACCAAGCAGAGCTCACAGCTGAAACTAAGATAGCTGGCTGGCTTTGGTCACACAGTGATGGAGGGTTTCTACAAATTATTTAGGTGCTCTGCTTCTGGTTGCTTGCAACCAGAGGCTTTTGCAAGGATTTTTGAGAGTTCAGTCTTCATGTGTTTATGTGCCTTAATCCTCTGAATGGGCTGGTGAAGTAACTGTGTGCTCAGAGCCCTGGGGTTTCAAAGTGACTTCTACAATTTGTTACAAATAACTTTTCCTAAATCAAAATAATTTAGAATCACGAGGGCGGGGGAGGAGATTAATACATTGGTGCAGTTGGTTTGGTTTGTGACTTACTGAGCTATGTTGGTAAGACACCTACTGAGCCTTTCTGGTGGAAAAGGAAGGAAATGAGTAGGTGTCTTTGTCTCCTGGTATGCCTGTGCCAAGTAGAGGAGCCTTTGTGTTGAAGGCCTACCCTGGGTGTCTCCACAGACCAGTCGTGGTGGAGATAACAACTATCACGTGTTCTCTAATTACAGCGATGCATTCAGTGTTTTCCATCCCTTCATAGCCACACAGAAGGGGAAGTTAGTCAGTCTCCCTGGAGGATAAAGAAAACCCAGGCTTGGTAGTCAGACAGGGCATGATGTTCCTCTGGTGCATCTCCTTTCCACCCTGGCTTCTCTCTTACTGTCTGTCTTCTGTCCTTGCACTCTGGGTGTCGTTGAGGAAACGAATTTGCAGTGCAATGAGGCAGAAGTGTATCATTACCTTCTGCACCCCCACTGATGCCACTGAACTGGTGAGCTCTGGTCCCTCCCTGCAGTCTCTCTGGTCTGCAGAAGCATTTTTTGGTTTTGTTGGATGTTTACCAGAGTGGGACCTCTGGATTCCTGAGTTCAGTTATTCAGAAAGCGTGGTTTTTGCTGTTGCATGTCTGAGGTCTTCTGGAGAAGGTAGATTGGGAGAGATCAGGAGAGATCCTGTGAGGATGCAGACACAATCTGGTTTGATAAGCCATTATCTAAAATGGACAGAACCTGTTATCCTTGGGAACCTGTCTGTTTTTACAGGCTAGAGAATGGGTGCAGCTACTGAAAATGTGGGTTTTAGAGATAAATAGCTAGGCTTGACACTTGCATGGGTTGTGTACTGGCTCTATTTAACTTCTTTCAGAAAGATATTCTCATCCTAGTGCTTTTTCCAGTTCTGGTGCCCAGGGTACTTCCCAGCAACTTCTGACTGTAAATTCTTTGTGTCTGTGAAAAATACAAAAGCAAAGGCAGGAGCTGCCTAGTCTCTTTAAAGTGAGGATAGTCTCCCATCAACAAAACCATTACTCTGAGCCATTGTGGTCTTGCTGCTGCTGCTTCCATTGTGGTCTTGCTGCTGCTGCTTCTTGACCACAGTAGAAGTCAATCCTCCACCGCGTTGCTGCAGCGTGCTACCTGCACGGTGCTCGCAGTTCTTGGGATAGCCTTGCAGGATGCTGGCTTCACTGGGACTGTGAGACCTCCACCTGCTGGGTGACACATGGATTGTCACGTGGGAAAGTGTTTTAATATGTTCAGATAGCTTTTANCTTCCCAGTAATAGTGGTCAGAGCCTGGACTGGGCTGCCCAGGTGGAGTCCCCATCCCTGACTGTGTTTCAGAGTGGATGAGATGTGGTGTTGGGGGATGTGGTGTAGGGGAGAACTTTGTAGAGTGAGGCTGATGGTTGGACTGGATGATCCCAAGGGTCTCTTCCAATGAAAATTGTGATTCTGTGATTCATTCTGTTTCCAGTTGTGCCAAGCTTAATGAAGCTGCCCAGTGTTGCTAAAGGGGCATTTGGGTTTATGGTTTGCTGTGACTTTACCGACCACGAATGTAACAATTTTGAGAAGGTCAATGAAAATGCTTAAGAAAGGTTAAATGCTACCTTCAATTTGGCATTACAATCCACACCAGCCTTTCCAGTTCTCTAAATTACATAGAAAAGAACAGCCTGGCACGCATAAACCTAAGATCTAATCCAGTTGGGTAACTAATACTGGAACAGTTTGAGTCAGATGGGGGCTCCTCAAGATGTCTGGAAATGTCTCTGCTTATGTTGCCTCTAATTTTTGGGTTTTTTAAGCGGCATTAGGAGTCTCTGTGAATAAGATTGTCATCTAATTCTCTTCCCCTTTCTAGGGCTAGATAAGGGAACACAAAAACTGGCACAGTATCTCCACCTTTGTTATTTAGCTAGAGTCATACTTTGAAAGGCACTCATTAGACTTTTGATCAGTTTTGATGGCCATTCAAGCCGTTCTTTCCAAGGGCTTCCAGTGTCCAGTGTGATACCTGGTGGCCACAGACATCTGTCTGCTCTTTGCTGCTCCTCTCAGTCCAGAGACACAGTTTGTGGGAACCATGGCCTGCAGGAGCACTTGCTGGTTCAGGCAGAAATCCAGCCCATTCCCTGTCCTTCGAGATACTTCCATAAAGCTGCTTTGCTGGGTAAGCAAAACACTTTTCTGAGTAGGCACATACCCAGTAAGCATCCAAAGCCACAATGTTGTGGCAGACAGTCCTGGAGGTCAAGGGTGTCCTTCAGGTGAACACGTTCACAGCTCTGAGCCTGCAGATTCAGCAACTGCAGTGAGTCGAGGTGGTTACTGTGACATAGCAGGAAAATTAAGCACAAAACCCAAACAAATATTTTCTCAGGCTGGTCTAGAAGAACAATGTGATTTAAGGTGAAATGAGAAAAGCTGCCTCTCTCCTCTTCTTCATTTCAGCCTGTGCTGTTATTTTATATGTGTGGTCTCAGTAGTGCAGAGGACTGTCAAGGGTTAGAGAAACTGTACACCAGCGGTTCCTCTGTGTGTTGCTGAGAAGGAACCAAATCCTTCTAAAGGTTGCTGGGCCCAGTAGCAACACTGCAAGGAGAACATCTTATTTCATGTTGGTGGCTAGAATAAGTTCAGTTGACCATCCAGGGTGGATGGAGATGTCGTCTTGTAGATCATTTTGCGTCTTTGAGTTGAAAACCCTGTGGGAACTTGGGGCTTGTTAGAGTGGAGAAAGACTAGTGGGACGCTTCTTTTGATGCTGTTGATGTCACTTGGAGGGCAGGGTCTGTTGCTTGGCAGGAAGCGTGTGTTTGACCTTTCACAAAGCTATGGTCTTCATGCTGGTGGTCATTAATTCCATTACTTTTAAGGCAGTGGTGAGATTATCTTGATGTCTGAACCTTCCTTGGCTCCTGCCGGATAGCACTGACCTGGGTGTAGTCTGGAGCCCATTCATCTAAATGTAGCTATCTTCTTCTGGCAGGCCATGGAGATCCAGTGTCTGTTCTTGTATTGTTTGCTCTTGTCAGCTGTCTCTGACACACCTTTCCTCTTCTCTATGGTGAGACCTAAGCAGCTCTGGCCTTGTGTGGCTTCATTTTTCTCTTTGGTGATCCCCAGAGGCTAGTGTTGAGTAACCCTTCTGCCCTGAGACTGCCCGTCACCTTTGCCATGGTACCAGTGTACCCAGAATTGAAAGAGGTGCGGAAACTAAACCTCCTGTTGAACTGCTCCTTCTCTGTTTTGAACAAACATGCTCTAAAATTCATTCCACTTAAGCTCTGCTGAAAGCTGCTTCTCTATTGGAAGTGTTGCATTCTTTGGTTTACTTGGTTGGCTGGTCATCTGGGGCTGCTTACCTGAAATCACCCTATGGAGTGTGCTTCTCCTGTCCTCTGTTGGGATGAGTCTTACTTGGATCAAGCACGTTGTGCATGTAGAGAAGGTGGAAGTTGGTTTAAAGCCTGTTGTCAGGGATAACCATTTTATCTTTTCCTCTGCACCATTGGCATTCAAGTGTCCCTTTCCCAGCAGCAGTCCCTGCACAGCTCTGACAGGGTCCCTTGTTCCCCCAGCTTGGGTGTCTGTTCAAAAATGGTAGGAGGTCAAGCCTCAGGGGTTTGGTTGGCAGAGGTGACAAAAGCTGGCATCCAGACAAGCATGTTTTGTTCAAACTACATGTCACACAATCACAGAATTGTCACAGTTGGAAAGGACCTCTGAGATCACCGAGTCCAACCATACACAAAAACACAACCCACACCCTACCATTGGCCATAAGTGCCGAGCCCTGAAGTGCCACATCTACTTGTTTCTTAAATCCCCCCAGGGATGGTGACTCAACCACCTCTCTGGGCAGGCTGTTCCAGTGCCTGACCACACTTTTTGTTAAGTGATTCTTCCTCATATCCAGTCTAAACCTCCCCTGATGCAACTTCAGACCATTTCCATTGTCAGTTGGACCATGGTCGGTTGGACCACGTCCATTGAGATGGCTGTGGTATTGTGGTGTCTGCTGCTGCTCTGAGGATCTCCTTTTGGGTTTGTTTGTGGGGTTTTTTTGGTTTGTTTTTTTTTTTTCCTATTTGCAAGATTGTCTCTTGGTATTTGGAACTTATCCCGAGCTTCAGGTTATTGTGTTCTGTTGTATAATTCTGTGATAACGCTATCAGTTGACACTGCTTGCTTAGACACTGACCTCTGCAGGGTCTAAGTGAGGGTGAAAGTGCAGTTTGCATCTTTGCATCGTGTACTGTGCAAGTAGTTTTTGATAGGACTGAAGCAACTGAGTGGCAAAGTGAAGGCTTAGGGTACAGCTTGCCTCTTTTGCAGCAAGGGATGGATGTGAGAAGTGTTTAGAGATCACTTTGAACTTGGGTGAAGCGCTGCTGATGTGGAAAAAGGTTCTTGTCCCTCTGTAATGGTCCTGTTCCTCTGGGGCAGCCATTCTCTAAATGATCATTGCTAAAAATTCTTTGGTGGCTATGAAATGGTGTAAAATGGTTGTAGGTGCCTTGCCTAAAGGTAGGAAGAAGCACACCTATAAATTGTCACCGGGCTATAAAGCAAGCATCTTGGCAATCATCTGCTTTGCAAGCACTGACCCTACTGACTCAAGTGTCCTTATTTTGCAAGTTCAAGGCTGATAACGTAGGTGCTGACTCTGAGTTCCATGGAGATGACTCAGGCACGATTTCTATAAATCATCAGATAAAATGGATATAGCGGCTATAAATAAACAGGAATCCATTCCGCTTAAAACAGGGGAATTCAGAGTTTGAATGCAATTGCTGCTCTTGGAGCTTTGCCAAGGTCCTAGGTAAGCCTAATGAGGAACCATAATAAATATTGCAGGTTTAAATTCACCTTTAGTCCTGGGTACAGGATGGAATGTTGGGGATGGAGTGGGGAAAGGAAGAAAAAGCAAGTTGCAGGAATTTAGGGACTACTTGGAAGCCACCTGCTTCTTGGGTCTGTGGAAAATTACTGTGAGAATATACAGCTTCTGCGCTGTAAACTGCGTGCATTGGTTCAGTGGTGAAGGCATGCACTGAGTTTGGGACCATCATATGCTCAAGGGATTTCATGGAATTGCACATGCAAATAATCAGTCCATCCACGGAAATGATGGGGCTTAATTCTGCCCCCAGACTTGAACAGCCAGTCCTGTAGGAGACAGAAGAAGGTGCTCTTGCTCTGCAGGCTACTTCATGGTCTTCAAGTAAAGGTATCTGAAGTGTCTTTCTGCTCTAGGTTTTGTAGTCAGACAACTCTCTTTTCATCCTAAAAATAATGCAAAGAGCAAGAAGTGACTGCAAAGTCACTAAAAAGCAAAATAGTCTTAATTTGACTTGTGCGTAGTATCTATGATGTCAAGGAATGAGTTCACGTAATAATTACCCTAGAGCTTAGGATGGAAAAGGTCTGGCAATCAACTGTGTAGGTTAAGGATGCATCTCCTTAACTTACAGAATGACTATTGATGAGGGATAAGCAGGGAAAACTGACCCTCTTTAACTATTTATTCCTCCTCTTTACCCTGTAAGATGTCTTTGTGGCTTTGCGCTGGCTTTGTTGCACAGTGAAACGCTGCCTGCGAGCTTGTGCTGAGTGTGAAGGTGGGAGAGGGTGAAACCTTGTGTACTTCACTTGGTAGGATGTTCTTCAAATGGTTTAACAGCTCTTCTCCAGCAGTTCTTCCTACTTGCTCTGATGCTTCAGTGGGAAAGGCAGTACTGAGGAGGTGAAAGGTGCTAAAGAACTTAAGACTCATCTGTTTGCAATGCTTTGGAATTAGGGAAATTTCTCTCTGCTTCAGCTTCTCTGCTCTTTCAAACCACTTGGAGGGAATTACGTCAGTCATGCACATGTGCTCATGTTTAAGACTGAGCTGAGGTTATGATCACGGTCATATTCTGTTGGGGCAACTTGCACATTAACCCTGCTTTGATATCCCACATCAAATAAGAAAGCGTATTTCATGCCTTTCTGGACACAAGTACAGCAAATCTCCTCATGTTCTTTTCCATCAGGGCTGAAAATCTGCTCTGACAGAAGCCTGTCCCAGAACAAGTAGTTGTATTTCTAGCAGCTTGGAGACTGGCTCTTTTGGCCTCTCTTGCTTGGGAGCATGGAGATGGTCTGAATTTTTCTCTGACTTGACAACAAAATCAATACTGATCTTATTTTAATTTTGTCCACAAGAGGAAGGAGGTGATGAATCTCTACCTTGAAGCTTCCGGACTGGTTTCAGTTTCAGTGTCCTAAATGCAGTTTGGCCTGGGAGCTGTGTCAAAATGCTTGGACAACCTTGTTTGCTGAAATGAGGTGGTTAATTTTATGCTTGTGCTCCTGAGAAATAAAACCACTTTTTTCATTGGTTAATGGGAGACAGGCTGGTGTGGATTTCAGCCTTCCACAGAAGGCAAGGTAGCGATGTTGTTTCGTAGGCATGAGGTTCCACCTCTTCCTTTTCCCTTCATTCCTACAAATTTCTCCTTTGGTAGAGAATTAGATCTTGGTCACAGTCATAGCTGGTTATACTAGGAAGCCTTTTAGTCATAACTGACACAGCTGCAGGGACACCTTCTGTTGCGATTGTCCAAGCTGATGTTTTGATAGCCCAGCTCACAGAACATGTTTCCACATGTGTGTTCTGACACACTTAAAGCGGCTCTTCTTCATGAAGTTACTGATTAAAAGAAAACAAAAAGTAAGAGAGTCCTAAAGTTTCAGTGGATGAGATGTCAGAAATGGTTATTCTTCCAAGAGTGGGGAATTATCAAAGTCACTTGGCCTACGTTGCACTTAAGGACCTGTTTTTTAAACAGAATTAGCTCCATGAATTTTCCCTACTTGCAGTTGGCCTGTTGTCCCTGTTGTGTGTTCAAATGCAGCATGTTCTTGTGAGTTGTTTGAATTCTGTAAAGAGTTATGGTTGGTATTATTTCCTGAATCCTTTTCTTTACCCGCCAAACACTCGGCATCATCCCTGAAGTACCAGTTGGACCCCACAGGAGCACTGGAGCTTTCCAGCTTGGCAACGGTCTGACACAAGTCAGCAGGGAAGTAATGAAGACCTCTGAGATTTGATGCTAATAGAGCATTGTCCTGACCTTGTAAATCCAAATTTCAGAACAAATACCTCCAGTCAGCCTCGGCGTTAATTGACACAGTTGCTGTTGGTATCATCTAACGGGAATAATCATCTCCTGATGGGCTGGAGCATCTCTGCTAACGTTACTGCTAATTGGTAGCTGGGTTAGGCAGAGCGCTACCGCGGGGACGTGCACTCGGTGAAGCGTGTTCTGACACTGACAGCCCTTCGTGCTGGAGAGGAATACTCTATCCCTGTACAGGAGCGTGTCTGCTCCCCTTCACTTACCTTGGTGCCAAAATTGCCTGAAAGAGGAGCCCGAGTGGGAGATGATCCTGACACTGTTGTATTTTTCTCGTCGTAGATTGCCTGTGCAGGAACACAAAGACAGCAGATACTAGTCTCTGCATGCTTTGCATTGAGACTCTTACCCTTTACTGGTCTTTATAAACCAAACTGTGTTTGGGTTATGTGTGCTGAGCTTCCAGCAAGGCAGGCCACAGGGCTACTTGGCCAACTGGTCCCCGTGGCAGCCCAAGAGGAGTAGGCTTCCCCAGCGTACAGACAGCAGCTAAACTTGCTCCTCGTGCCTGGGAAATGCAGCCCCATATCTTCTCACATCCATTAAGGAGAAGTTTGGGGTAATTAAGCAGAATTCTAACTGGTTACTTGCCTTTTTTATTTAAACCTGGGGCCATGTGAGCAAGTTTTTTTTTTTCTTGCAGGGTGCTAACTGTACCTGAGAAACTGATGAAAAACAAATCTAGAGGTCTTTGTTGCATGGCTGGTGCTGCTAGGATGGCCTTTCTGCCACTGAAAAATGGACTTTAGCTGTCCTTTTAAAAACAACAAAAAAACAGTCTGTGGGTCTAAAACCAACTCGTCATTTCTTCCTGAAAACCTCAGCATTTAGACCAGGCATCTATTCTGCACGACGCACGGTGATGTGTCCCACCCAGTGCCTCGTGGAGGCAGAAGCAGGTCTGATGGGACTCCTTCCGTGGTGGCCGTGCTGGCTCAGCTTGTGCTGGGCTCAGGTGAGGGCTGCTCCGAAGCTCCCCAACATCCCAGTAAGAAACCTACCCATGGGGTTTGGTGGGGTTTTTTTGTTTGGTTTTGTTTGTTGTGTTTTGTTTGTCCTGCTTGGGCTGTCATTGTCTTCCTGCCCATGAGTTGTGTTGGGGAGCAAGGTGTTCTGTTTTCCTGGGGAAAAGGAAGGGGAAAAGGGGCAGAACTGCAACTATTTTCTCAAAAAAGTACCCGGAGTGTTAAAGCTTTGCTCACCATTGCACTATTTGCTGGGCCCTGTTGCATTCCCACAGCTTAACTGGGACTGTAGAGCTTTTATTAGTAATTAGCTCGTTGTGGCTTTAGGGCTTTCAGACACGAGTAGTTGTTTTCATTGGGGGGTATTAATTATGAATCACAAACCTGTAAACAGCTATAGCCAAGAATGTGCATGTTTGCAGATATGACTGTTTTGCTGTTCAGCCCTGGGTTAGCTCTGCACTGCCCTCATTGTTGTTGCAGAGAAGTGTATGGAAAACATGTTTTTAACCTCCTAGATGCTATTGAGTTCCTGCGTAGCAGCCTGTAAAACTGTGGGGGAAAAACAGCCAGCTCCTTCGCTCTCTAAGCATTCTGGTTTTAAAGAATGGTGGTTTGAATGAGTGGAAGCAAGGACTTGGAGAGGCCACTTTTCAAAAGGCCCTGCTTTTAAGATCTTCTTATAAATACTCTTAAAATTATTTGACTTAAATCTTTGTGGGGGGAGAGGGGGGGAGCAGAAGGAAGTGTTTACACAGGACAGTCTTACCAGCTCAGTATCACTGTTGCTGGCTTTTTTTTCCTTTCTAGTGCTGTTTTCCTGATTTTCTACAAGCAGCAAAACCTGACAAAGAGAGCAGATTAAATTCCCTTCCTATCAAAGTTGACAGCAAATCTTCCTTTTTATTCAGTGGACCTTAGATTTTTCCTATTTAACGTTGGGAGAAGCTCGCTCACCACTCAAAGAAAAAGGATCCTTATATACCAGGGGTCTTGGAAGGCTCTTGACAGCCTCTTGTGGCTGTTGTGGTTGAGCAAGAGAGAGTGGATAGCAGGGACTTGGGTAGCTAGTAGAGATGGTGAGATATCTGGATTTCTGCTGTGGAAATGGTCTCTGACCATGTGGGATGAATAGCTCTTGACCACTGGATTCATAGAATTATAGAGAGGTCAGAGTTGGAAGGGACCTTAAAGATTATGCAGTTCCAAGCCTCTGCCCTGGGCAGGGACACCTCCCACCAGACCAGGTTGCTCCAAGCCCCATCCAGCCTGGCCTTCAACCCCTCCAGGGATGGGGCAGCCACAGCTTCTCTGGGCAACCTGGGCCAGGATCTCACCACCCTCACAGCAAAGAATTTCCTTCTAGTATCTAATCTAGATCTCCCCTCTTTCTATTTAAAGCCATTGCCCCTCATCCTGTCACTGCACTCCCTGACAAAGAGTCCCTCCCCATCTCTCCTGTGAGTCCTTCAGGTACTAGAGGTCTCCTTCAGGTGCTATAAGGTCTCCCTGGAGCCTTCTCTTCTCCAGGCTGAACAAGCCCAGCTCTCTCAGCCTGTCCTCACAGCAGAGGTGCTCCAGCCCTCTCATCTTCATGGCCCTCTGCTGGATTCCTTCCAACAGGTCTGTGTCCTTTTGGTGCAGAGAACTCCACTGCTGGACAAAGTACTCCAGGTGGGGTCTCATGAGCGTAGAGGGGTAGAGTCACCTCCCGTGGTGATTCATCAACAAAAGAGAGGAAAAAACACAACCAAACAGCCCTAAAAGAGGATAACTGCTGCTTATAATTCTCTGGTTATGAATTGTGGGAAAGCAAGAGCAGTTATTTTAATGCATGTGTTGCTGGTGTCTGACAAAAAGAGCTGCTGTTTGGAGAAGAGTAGTATTATCCTGGCTGTCCTGTCCTCAGGAGAAAAGTGGTATCTTCTCTCAGACTCTGCTTTATGTGTGGTCTGTGGGGAACTCTGTGCTAGACTTAGGTTGGTTTTGAGGGACACAAGAAGGCTAATGGGTGGTGCTAGGCTTGCTCTTCTCCCCAGCAGGTTCCCTCCTCCTCCTCCCCTCCACTTGCTCCTCTTTTGATTTCTACTAAGAACTCTCCCAGTACCTGTCTAACAAGGGGAAAAAAACTACCCCAACTTTGACAAATGAGTTCTGCAGAGTTAATGAAAGCTGAATCATAAGGTGGCTTTTGAGAAGTAATTTTCTTGGGCAAATTCTTGATGCACCTTCCTTATTGCTAATTTCCTTTCTTTAAACGTGTTTTGCAGTGGGATATAGAAGGAAACACAGATGATGTACGTTAGATAATTTGGGTTTTATTGCAAGGGTTTTCTCTGCTTTAGATTTATGTAAAAGGACAGGGGAAAGTGTTTTTATCTGATCTTCTCTCCTCCCCTTCCAAGTTAAGAAACAGATGGTCTGACCTGTGTAAGGCTTTAAGTGTTGGAATTGGCATCAGTGTCTTCTTAAGGATTATTTTTGAAAAAACAAAACCCAGGAAGCGCAGTGTCTTTGCTCAGTGTGAAAGCTGGTCTGTACAAAAATAGCAGGCTCACAATATGGGACTGAGATGATTCTCCTGACCTAAATAAGGAAAGCCATTACCTGGTGTTTGGAACGTGGCTTCGCTCCCTCCTGCCGCCGGGCAGTACTCCTACCTGCCTTCCCTTCCCCCTGCCCACCAGCACGTGCTTCTCGGTGGTCTTGCAGCTCCCAGTACCTCATAATCCAAGCACATCTAAGTCCTGGCTGTTGCTTGAATGGCAGGGTGGGTGGCTGAAATGGGACCAGTTCAGTAGTTATGCGTGCACCAGGGAGGAAACCGAAGGAGAGCTGGTGGTGGTGGAAGGTATCTGCCACAGCTCATCTAGGTATAGGTGGCCAACAGGGGGTTTAAGTTAAGCCTAGACTCGTTTCCTTTTTTAAGCTGACACTTCCTGAAAATAAAGGTAAGTTTATTGCTCTTCTCCATCGCAGGCAGTTAGACAAATGGTTTTCTCAATGTGATGGAGCCCAAGCCCAGCAGAAAATAGACTTATAACGTTTTCTGTAAAGAGCACATTGATTCCAGGGGGTGATTATTGTAGATGAGGAAGAAATGATCAAAACTGGAATCTGTTTAACACCTGTTAGCTCTTACTGGAGTTGTCTCTTCAGTTAATGAGATTCTGGTTTGGATCTTGGAATCAAATCAAGCCTTCTCAGTACAGCACAGCTAAGGAATATTTTGGTGTATTACTTGTGCATAATTATTGTGGTTAAGAGAAAGGAGTCCCATGAAAATAGGTTGTAAAACAGCGTACTTCAATAAAAAAATGAAGATGTCAGCCTTGCTGAGCAAACCCCGGTGGAATACCTTTGGAGTGGTCCTTGTTTGCATTTGTCATTATGCTTCTTGGTAGTCTTTATGGATGTGGTCACTGCCTTTACTGAGTGAAATTATTTTAAGTCTTGCTTCTGATTTTTGCTAAACTTCTAAAATTTTGTTTAACCATTGCTGTCTGCATGGAGATGTTTGACCTGTCTTGGCCAGTGGCTAGACAGATCCTGCATCAACATACATTTGGAACATGCATTTGGTCCTACTGCTTGCGCTACAAAAATAGGAGAAATGTTGTGGGCCAAGTTGCTGTGTGGTGTTGTTGATACACCAGAGAGACAGGATGCCATCCAGAGGGACCTGAACAGGCTGGAGAGGTGGGCCCAGGAGAACCTCATGAGGTTTAACAAGAACAAGTGCAGGGTTCTGTACCTGGGCTGGAACAATCCTCACTCTCAATACAGACCAGGGGATGAGGTGTTAGAAAGCAGCCCTGAGGAAAGGGACTTGGGGGTGCTGATGGCTGAGAAGCTGGCCATGAGCAGGCAGCGGGCACTTGCAGCCCAGAAGGCCAATCCCATCCTGGGCTGCATCAAAAGGAGCGTTGCCAGCAGATCCAGAGAGGGGATTCTGCCACTTTGCTCTGCTCTGGTGAGACCAGACCTCACCTGGAGTGCTGTGTGCAGGTCTGGAGCCCTCAAGAGAGGAAGGACATGGACCTGATGGAGTGGGTCCAGAGGAGGGCCACAAAAATGATCAGGGTGTTGGAGCACCTTTGCTATGAGGACAGGCTGAGGGAGCTGGGGTTGGTCAGCCTGGAGAAGAGGAGGCTCCAGGGAGACCTCATAGCAGCCTTCCAGTCCCTGAAGGGGCTACATGAAGGCTGGGGAGGGTCTGTTTACAAAGGCCTGCAGGGACAGGACAAGGGGCAATGGCTTCAAGCTGGAGAAGAGCAGCTTTAGATTGGATATTAGGAATAGGTTCTGCACCATGAGGGTGGTGGACCCCTGGAAGAGGTTGCCCAGGGAGGTGGTTGAGGGCCATTCCCTGGAGATATTCCAGGCTGGAGGAGGCCCTGGGCAACCTGATCTAGTTGGGGATGTCCCTGCTGACTTGCAGGGAGGTGGGACTAGAGGATCCTAGAAGTCCCTTCTGGTCTGGACCATTCTGTGATTCTGTTAATAGCTGGACATCACCTTAGCCCATGAACTGAGCTGCTGGGGGCTGGAGGAGCATCCTTGGGAAGGCTGCTGAGTGCTTGCTCTGTGCTCTTACACCCAAGGGAACATTCCAGGGGAGAGAAGAAGCTCTAGGTTGGGGGGATCATTGATCCCACCTCTTACAGCTCTTTCTCCACTCAGCTCTGCATCAGCTGAAGCTGTTGGTGTAACTCTGCTCTGTTACTGTGGTTGAAAAGTGATGTCATGTGCTCATTACACAAAGCTGTGATGGCAGCGCAGGTGGAGAACAGGGGTGGTTTGCTCATTATGGCTGCCTTTTAGAGGAGAACCTAATAAGAATAATAAGAATCGACAATGGGAGTGTTAATAGCTGCTTCCTGTCCTTTCCAATGCATCTCTCTAACCTACCGTAATCCCCGTGCTCTGTTCTGACTAAAGTCTGTCGTGTCACTTCTGTCCTAGTCTGTGCATGCCATCTGTGGACAATTATCTTGCCTGCAACTGCTTCACCTCTTGGCATTTCCTTAAACGAGACAGTCTGTGGAGAAGTGTTCATTTTCTTGCTGTCTCCTTTTTTATTTTTCCCTTTTTTTTTTTTTAAAAAAAAGGGAATCTGGCACATCTCTGACCAAAGCCAAACAGCTGTTGAGCAGGATGAGAACTGTTGGATCTTGCTTGTGTTGCAGTGGTTGCTACCCTGAGCTGTTACGCTAAGAGCATCCCTGGCGTTTGTTTCTGCGTGGCAGGCCTACACAGGCAGGTAACGGAGAGGATAAATAACATGCTAATTGCAGCAGGGCTCGACCCTCCAGCAGGAGTGGAGCTGGCTGCCTGGTGTGCTCTGCCAGCTAAGAGTTTCCATCTAGGCAGTTACCTCAGAGGAGTTAATGAGCTGTGAACACACACCTACCTTGCTTGGAGTTCATTGCTTGTGTCACCACAAGGCCATTGGTGTAGCACTCAAAGAATCACAGAATCCTAGAATTGTCCGGTTTGGAAGGGACCTTTCAGACCATCTAGTCCCACCATCAACCCAACTCTGATCAAACCCATCACTAACCCATGTCTCTCAGCACTGTGTCAACCCGGCTTTTCAATCCCTCCAGGGATGGGGCCTCAACCCCTGCCCTGGGTCCAAGTCCCAGGCTTCACAGCCCTTTCCCTGTCAAAATCATTCCCAGTCTCCAGTCTGAATCTGCCCTGGGGCAAATTGAGGCCATTCTCTCTTATCCCATTGCCTGTGACTTGGGGGAAGAGATTGACCCCCCACCACCACTCGGTATTCTACTTCCATGACTGTCTGTATGATTGTCCTCATTTGCAAGAAGCAAGTGCTTGGTGTGACTTAAAGCCAGTCTTGGTTTATATGGGAGAAGTCCTTCTTAGCCCCTCTTTGTCGAAGAAGCAAACCATTTTACCTCAACTTCAGTCATGTTGTAAGTTTAATTTTGTTTTGTTATTCTTCACCTTAGCATAATACGTCTTACTGAAACCAAAAATAACCTTTGTAAAGACTGATGCAGATGGTTATCTGCTACTCCAGTCCAGACCTGGTGGCGAAGGGTGAGATTCTTGCAACCACCAGTTCCTGCGATTCTGGTTCCTGGCTGTAGAGAGACAGCCACAACCAGAATATATTACCTTTGAAACGAAGTTTTTAATTTAATGTGACGTATTTCTGTCTAGGAATATGTAGGACTGTTAAGGTGCCTGTGGTGCTCATGCACAGTGATGCCTGGTTGTGTGTGCAGAGACTTTCAAATCCCTCTGGTATTTTGAAAGCCTGCATGTCCAGCTTTATAGATTCTGTACCCATGCGGTGTTTTGTTGGGGAATTTGTATCTCTGGGGCTGTGGGGCTTTTGCATGGTTTTTTTGCAAGCAGATTAGCAATGAGAAGGCATTCATGGTGCTGAGGAATAGCTTTCCCGGAGGAGCCTAGTATGTGCTAATGAATCTTGGTCGTGGAACCATGAGTTCTCTAATCTCATCAGGCACAGCTAGCAGGTCTGTCTTGGCAAAATTAACTATTCTGCCAAGGTTTTGAAGTCACTAATGTGTTTTGGTTTTTACTCTGTCTTTACTTACCCTGTTACACATGTGAAGTTCCTCCTCATGTTTAGACAGAACTTCTCATGTTCAAGTTTGCGCCCGTTCCCTCTTGTCCTGTCACTGGGCACCACTGGGAAAAGACTGGCCCCAAATGAAAGGCTCGCTGGTCCCCTATGAAATGCTCACGAGGAGGTGGAGCTTTTTCTGTGTCTTGAATGAAGCCTGTGACATCAACTTTGAAGGGGTGGTGAAAATGAGATGAAATTGAGAGGTCTGTCATTTTACAGTCGGTGTGAGCTTTTCTTTGAGTCTCCTGGAGGTGGGCCAGGGACAAACCATGGAAGTTTTCAGCAGGGCTGGCTCAGCTGTTTCTTCCGTTTTGATGGAGAAATGGCCCTTGTGTGCAAGGCTTCTGCTGCAGAAGTTCACAAAGATTCCCTGTTGGAAAAGAGCTAAGAGCGTCACCGTATAATTAGTTGAAACACTTTAATCCTCTTGCTAGACTGCCTGCAGATATGCCTTCAAGCGAGGTACGTGCTCAGCTTCGGCTGGGAGCAGGTGTTTGGGAAAATTTAAGATGATACAGCAAGTGTGACAAAGCCAACCACGTCCTGGGCTGCATCAAAAGAAGCATGACCAGCAGGTCACGGGAGGTGATCCTACCCCTCTGTTCTATGCTCATGAGACCCCACCTGGAGCACTGTGTCCAGCTCTGGAGTCACCAACATAGAAAGGGGCCCAGGGAAGGGCCATGAAGATGTTCAGAGGGCTGGAGCACCTCTGCTGTGAGGACAGGCTGAGAGAACTGGGGTTGTTCAGCCTGGAGAAGGCTCTGGGGAGACCTAATGGCCTTCCAGTACCTGAAGGGGCTGCAGGAGAGACGGGGAGGGACTCTTGGTCAGGGAGTGGAGTGACAGGATGTGAGGGGTAAGGGCTTTAAATTGAAAGAGGGGAGATTTACATTAGATACTAGAAGGAAATTCTTTGCTGTGAGGGTGGTGAGACCCTGGAAGAGGTTGCCCCGAGAAACTGTTGCTGCCCCATCCCTGGAGTGGTTCAAGGCCAGGCTGGATGGGGCTCCAGACCTTCAGTTTGCCCCTCCTGTACTGTTTAAATTACAGTGTGTTCTTGCAGAATTACTAATTAATGTTTTCTGCTGAATTTATACTGCTGTGACTGTAAGGACTTGGATGGGAGCTACTGCTGACTCACCTCTGCAGCGGAGGAAAGATCCACAGACCCCTCTTTTTGGAGGTTCACTGCAACAGCAGTTCAGATTTTGGATGAGAAGCTACAGTGCTACAATAGCTTCTACTTAATTTCCACAGGAGCTACTTTCTAATGCTAATTTCACGCTTGATAAGTACAGTCCCTTGTTGCCTAGGCAACAAGTTACGGCACAAATGTTCATTACTGCACTGCTGGTTAATGAGTCTCTAGTGTTCTGAAAAAAAACCCCATCACAGCCAGCATTAAGTGAGTTTATTCACTTTAATCTTAAGTCACACCCCCAGCCTAAGAGACCAAACTGCAGAGCGTTTCCAGTTAAAAGTGGTCCCCGAGCGCGACGGTGAGAGTCACCAGAAGAACGTGCAGAAGCGTGTGGTACGGCAGTGCCATGGTAAATACACCCGTCCTGCTTGGTTGTTCTTTTAAAGGTCTGCTGGTTTACCAGGGTGACTTGGTTATAAACAGCAAAATATTTAGAAGTTTACAATGGAGGGATCTTCTTATCACCATTCAGGATCTGTCTCGGTGTGGTCTGGCTTGGCCGAGCCAGCCTGACAGTCTCTGAGCAGTTTCAGAGTCAAATTCTTGTGTGCTGACAGAGCTTTGCATCCTGTCGTTCCCAAATTTATTGTAAAACAAATGAGGGCATATTTGATTTGATGTCTTGAGGCAACAGTAATATTTTCCGATACGGATATGTCAAGGGAGCTTTTGCTAGCGGCTGTTTTTACTACGGGTTCTCACTTTCCTCTTTCTTTTTTGTTTTTTTCAGTAGAAGGTTTCATTTGTAAAGATTTGTTCAACTTTGATTCAGTTCACATGTAATTAAGGCAAGAATTCCTTGGTGCTCTGTTGGTTGAGAGGGGGCTCTGCTTGTTGACCTTTTGCTTTGGTGACTCAGCGTGGAGAACTCAACACTTCCCTGCCGGGCAGCGACCATTGTTAACTTCTATCCCATTATTATTTTTCATTTAAAAGCTAATTCACTCTTTTGCCTTCAATCCCTGTCATATGCATTATTCCAGCTGTTAAATAATATGAAAGTTTGTCTTTGGCAGGCTGCACATGTCATCTTGCCTTGGGAAATCAAAAGGGGAGATTACATAACAGCTGACAGTAAATTTGGCTCCAGAACGTCATTAAACTAATGAACGTTGAGTTTTCTTTCCCAGTCACAATATTCTCAGAGTTCAAAACTTAAAACCTCCTTTTTTATGGGAAACCTAGAGTTTCACTTGGGGGAACTGCAGAACCTGGGGAGCTTTCTCCTCCTACTCTGTGGTTTGAAAGTTGGAGATGCGACCCAGACACGTGGGGGGAGATCACCCCAATCACTCCAGCAATTAGGAATAATGGAGGTTTTTAATTTTGTCCATCTCTAAAGCAACCATTGCAGTTCCCTAAACTGGATGTGGGTTGGTATTCACCCTCTGAAGGGATCCCAGACTGCCTGTTTGAATGCCCAAATGCATTATCTGTCTTCACTGGTAAAAAGCTTAAAAAAAACCCAAACAAACAAACAACCTTTTTAGGATTTGATAATTATTTTTTTTAAACCAGTTCTATTTGTTATTGTTGAAGACCAAAGAGTTCTAGGACATAAAATACCTAAGAGGAAAGAAAAGGCAAATGCCTAGGACAACCGCTTATTTATTACAGGCTTTTAGAAACTCAAAAAGACTCAGTTGCTGGTGTATGTACATACCTATTTAATTTTTAATTTTAGCTTTGGCTTAGAGTGGCTAAATTTGCCTTTTCATCATTGCAGCTCCTTAAGGACTTCTTCAAGACAAGGGAAACGATTGCTTTTTTAGTTGAAAAGCATAGTTTCTTGTGAAAGGAGTTTTACCACCTCAGAACCACCTCTTCCTTTGATCTTTATTGTAAGAGCATCTGCTTGTGGGAGGGTGCTGGGGTTGTGCTGTGGCTACAGTCCTGTACTACGTTAGAAGCTGCTGCCACTGCTGTACCACCAAGCCAAGTCAGAACATGTCATTTGTACAGTAAACCCCCTAAAAATTCTTACAGTATTACATTGACATTCAGGGACCTGCAGGAAGGCTGGGGAGGGTCTGCTTACAGAGCCCTGCAGGGACAGGACAAGGGGCAATGGCTTCAAGCTGGAGAAGAGCAGCTTTAGACTGAATATTAGGAATAGGTTCTGCACCATGAGGGTGGTGGAGCACTGGAAGAGGTTGCCCAGGGAGGTGGTTGAGGCCCCTTCCCTGGAGATATTCCAGGTGAGGCTGGAGGAGGCCCTGGGCAACCTGATCTAGTTGGGGGTGTCCCTGCTGACTGCGGGGAGGTGGGACTGGATGACCCTAGAGGTCCCTTCCTGCCTGGAACATTCTATGGTTCTGTGACTCTTCACATGCTTGAATATCTGCAGCAGGAAGGAGGCTGGGCTTCTATTGTGTGAGGTTGGTTGTTGTGTGGTTTGGGCTTGGTTTTGGTTTTTGGTTTTGGTTTGTTTGGGGTTTTTTTTTTTAAACCTCTTCTCTTTATTGGGCTAACAGTAAAACAAGTTTCCAAATCAGAGGAGAATATGGTTTGGGATGCTGTTTACTGGGTTGCACTTGATTTACTCCTTCTTAATAAAAGAAACTTGTTCAACTCCTAATTCATGCTGTAAACTTTCTTGTTGCCCGTTTGAAGAAACAGACTATTAAATGTGTTTAAGCACACTTTACCTTTTCCTGTATATATTGAATCAAAATTGCCATTCTGGTGCTTAAAACGAGCCTGTTACAAAGCAAGCCACACACATGATGTGAATAACGATGCAAGCTATGCAAGTAGCCCACTAAACTACCAGCTTGAGTAGTCTCCAGTGTAGGTGATTTGGATCTTCATGTCTGTGTGTTTTTAATAACCCTCCTATGAATAGAGTAACTTTTTTTGAAGTGGGGCTCTCGTTGCTCAGCTCAGACTTCAGACTTTCCCTGCCCAGCAGGGAAGTCTATTTTGCAAAACTAATTGGGATCCCAGGGCAGGTGAGATGCTGAAAGTTCTGTTAGGTACTTAGTACTGGGTAATGTAGCCCAGACTTCAAGGACAGATGATCCTTGTGGATCAAGGGTGGCCAGATTACTTAAAAACAAATGGAAATTTGTATGGATTGGTTAACGTCATGAACCTGATGCAGAAGTGGAGCCTCTGTGAGTCACAGCCATTTGAAGGAGCACTGTATTTCTTTTTCAGTTACAGGGTAATTTCCTTAAGAGCAGGCCATTTGTCCTCTGAGGGCTGTGGTAAAATCAGGCTTCCCATGGCAGTACCTTCTTGTTGATCTAATGGTACCTTCAGATTTGAATTGAGTCTCTTTCAGGAGAAAAGGTCCTCATTCCTGCTTCTCCATCAAAAAGCTGTTTTGTGCAGGATCAAGGGAAGTGACTAATGTTCTCTCAAAATCTATTCAGAATCTGCTTAAAATTAAGAGCAAAATAAGCAGCACATGCTCCTCTCAGGTACCTTGGTGCTTGGATAACCTGGTGCTTGCAATCTCGCTGTGGGCAGAGGGGGTCATCCTTGGAACTGGAGTTGCCACTGAAAATAGATGGTTCTGTTTATTTGATCTTCAAACCCATAGGCAAATTGGATTTATTAGTTCTGTTTTCTTATGTATAGCCTGCCCTGCTCGGTATTCAAATGCAAGAAGTGTATTAGCACTCTTATGGAACATTTTGCTCTGGACACGGTGTTCAAGGTGCTGACCAACTATACAAAATGTTGGGGTTTTTTTTTCAAGTGTTCAGGCCCACTGCCTTGGGGAAAGCTATTCCAAGTGTACCAAAGCAAGATGGTAAGCTGTGGCACAGGAGGGGTGGGCAGTCAGCACTGGCACAAAGAAGGCTGAGGCAAGGCCTTCAGTTGCAGACCCTTCTCAAGGAGTGGGATTTCTTCATGGGACCCACTTCACCAAAGGGATGTCACCTTTTCCTAGGAAAGTCCCTAAATTGCAGATATGTGATGGGGAATATCAGTAAGAAGAAGAACATACCGATCCCTCGGTGTTAGCTCTTGACTGCTGCTGGGAAGAGCGTGCTGGGCTAGGTAGACTTCTTGTGGTTTGACCTTGTGTGGCTGTTCTGGAGTAGTCCCATCTGGAGTACTGGGTCTGGCTCTGGGCTTCCCAGTTCAAGGAGGACAGGGAACTGTTGGAGAGGGTACAGCAGAGGCTACAAAGATGATGAGGGGCCTGGAGCATCTCTCTGATGAGCAAAGGCTGAGGGACTTGGGTCTTTTCGGTCCAGAGAAGACTGAGGGATGCACATTGCCAGAGGGACTGTGGGCTGTTTGCACAAAGCAGCAGCAGCATGTTGGCTTTTCCCATGCTTATCAGACACTGCTGACATTAAATCACTGACATCTCTGTCCTTAAGTTGCCCCTTCTGGTTATTGTCCCTCTCCTGTTCACGACACCTGATTTGCACAGAACTTACCCAGAAATAAGTGAATAGCTTACACTGGGTCTAGTATCTTGAATTTAGAACTTGCTCATGCAGGGTGAGAATAGACAAAATGGGATCCTGCAGGGACAAGACAGGGCTTTGGCATGACCCTCTCACCTTACCTTGCCATTTTGGTCATTTGGGGAACTGTGACCTGAGTCCCAACACTTACAGAATCACACAGTGCTAAGGGGTTGGAAGGGACCTCTGGTGATCATCCAGTCCAATCCCCTGCCAAAGCAGGTCCCACAGGAATGTGTTCAGGTGGGGTTTGAATGTCTCCAGAGATGGAGACTCTACCACCTTTCTGGGCAGCCTCTGCCAGGGCTCTGACACTCTCAAAGTGAAGAAATTCCTCCTCAGGTTTAGATGGGACTTCTCTTAAATTCTTCTTGTCTTGTCACTGGGCACTACTGGAAAAAGACTGGTCCCATCTTCTTGACACCCACCCTTGAAGTATTTATGGGTGTTGATCAGATCCCCCTCAGCCTTCTCTTCTCTAGACTGAACAGACCCAAGTCCCTCAGCCTTTCCTCATCAGAGAGATGCTCCTGGCCCCTCATCTTTGTAGCCCTCTTTGCCAGTTTCCTAACTGTATTCTTTGGTCATTGGTATCTCCTCCTCTGCTCTCTCTTACCTGTCATTGAAAACAAAACTGCCTTTGGGCATTTTCAGCATGTTAATTAAGTGCAGCTGGTGGAGAACCTGGTGGTTTGGGCAGAGGTAGCTTTGGAGCTGTTGGTGGGGTTGGAGCGGCCTTACCCTGCCTCAGGAGCTCTGGGTCTGTGTCTGACCCACTCAGAGCGCAGCAGAGAGCTGGGTCTTGCTGATGAGTGAGATAAAAACCCTCTGCTGGTGTTAAACTGTTCCTGTCGCTCCTTCCTCGTGAACTTCCGATGGCTTTAATTGTGTAACCTCTGGGAGAGCCGTGTTCTGTTGCAGCTGTGACCTTTTTTTCCCTTAAAAACAGTTGTGTGGTTTCTTTTCTATTTTATTTTTTTTTTAAGATGGAAGTCTACATTAGTTTTCTGTCAGCAGGCGAGATTGTATTATATCCTGTTTCTATTTAAAAAGCAGTGAATCCTCAACTGATTCAAAGGGTTTTTCCCCTTTTAAGTAGCACTGTTGTGTCTCCAGAGCTTTACATGCCTGTTTCTAGGAAGAACGCCTCCTGCAACACACATTTCTGCTACTTGCCTGGTTTAAGAACGTGGACTTAGCGTTCCCACGTGGGGACAAAGACTGGTTTTTAAGCCTGGTTAGGTATGACTGTAATTAACTCTGCATTCAGCTTGGGGTAACTGTCTGGGTTTGGTTTTGGTTTTGGTTTTTTACATGAGAACAGGCTGAAATCACATTTCCCAACCTTATTGGAAAGGATTTTCAAAACCAAGATGAAGGGTCTGACAATAATGAGAGGGGGGAGGACCAGCTATAGCCCCGGGGTTGCAGTGCTTTGTTTGGATCTGGTCGAAGGGCTGAGTGTGAACTTGCAGTTCCCACCCACTGGGACCCACTGACCTGCTTCTGAAGCACAAGTTGTCTTCTGTACCTCGGGGACCAGCTCCTCTGCCACCTTTGGTGCCACCACCGCTGGCACCGCCACTGCTAGCACCGTGTTAATAAACCTGGGTGGCTTGATGAAGCTCGATCCAGTTGAAGACATGTCTTAACGTGTTTGCCCAGTCCCAGTGTGTGGAACAGCTATCCCAGTCAGACTGGGGGCCCAGCCCAGGTACTATTTCTAGTGGCAGCAGAGAACAGAGGTCTTGAGGATAAAAGAGCAGGGGGTGTGTGTAGTTGTAGGTCCCTACTACACCTCTCTGCCTCCAGGCACCTGTAGCTGTAGACTTTCCTGAAACCAAAGCACCATCCTTGTATGTAGCAGCCTTGCATTGCTTTTCCTTTAATCCATCCAGTTTATTCTTTTAACTCATTTTTATCATCTATAGTACCCTGTGCCAAGACATCCTCATCCAGAGCTCCAGTGCAGATGGCTACTTACCTCCTTGATTGTTTTGGCCTTTCTATCAGTTCCTATTCCTTATCATTTCTGCAGGAAAAGAGCATGAGCGATGCTTTCTTTGCTACTTTTCCCATGCTGCTGGGTTTTATAGACCTGCAGAAGCCAGCACGAATCTGGAAGTGCTTATTCCTTCAAACCTCTGATCCTGATGGTATGGTGTGAACGTACAACCGGTGAGAAACTGGTCCGGCCGGACCATGGCTTACCAGCTGACCCACAGGAGTTGGCTGCTTCTGTCAGGTTCTTGTTGCCTGTTCTCACCCAGTTGGTTGACTTGGGTTGGTTTGGTTGTTCTCGCTGTACTGTGAAGGTTGTTTGGCAGCACAGAGCGACGCTGAGTCCAGAACCCAGTAAGGAACGGAGTGTGATGGAGGCCTGAAGCTGTAGTGGAAGCTTTAAATGGCAGACAGTTGTGGTTTTGATCAATCAGAAAGAGGGATGATGGCCCCTCTCTTGCCCCTCTAAGAAAAAGTGAGGAGAGGAAGGGATTAAAGAGATTTAGGTGTTCACAAAAGAAACTAAATAATGAAAATATAAATAATAGAACTTTTTTTTTTAAAAGAGGGGAAAAAAAGTNGCCATTCCCTGCCCTTGGCTGTTCCAGCCATGAGTATGAGCCAGGGCCTCTCTGCACCATCCCTTGGGGTGACCGGGGCTGAGCACCCGGAGAGGGAGCAGTTTGTGAAGAATCTGCTGTGAATTTCAGAGTTTAGCCACGCTAAACAAAGTTAAATTGTAAAAGAGAAAATTGGTTCATTTTACTTCAAACCAGGACACAGACTCTACCCTGAAATAACCATGCCAGAAGAATGGGGTCTCCATGTATTTCCCTCCCTAAGACAGGCAGGGAAAGATTTAAATGTCATGAAGATTCAGGCTGCATGTTAGGGAAGAGTAATGATAGGGCAGTGGGACAGATTAACTGGGGAAGTTTTGGAGAGCTCTGGGAGATGAGAACGTGAGCAGTAAGATCAGTGAGAAGATGGAAATGGTACCACATTTGCCTTATTAGATCATTTCTCTCTGCCATTGCAGACCTTGGGTAGAGGCAGAATTTTGAAGGGATGGGATTTCTCACAATGAACTGGTGCCTTCTATTTGTCAGCGAGGCGTATTTTCCCCCTGTGAGGAATCTCCCCTGGAAACTGTATCTCTCCATCCTCAGAGATAGAAGAAAGAAGGTTCATTAACACCCTAATAACCTCAGAGTGGGGAGGCTGCTGCGTAGCTCAGAACGAGAGCACGGTTCACCTGACGATGCTCTGCTTAGATCAGCTTAATGCTTTGCACAGATATTGTGGTTGTAGCCAAAATTGCAATGTGCTTGGTTTTAAAAAGAGCAGGGAAATAGCACTGCTTTTAGAAACGCATTTAGGAAGGCAGGGTTTGGAAATAAACTGAAGTGACGGAGCTATCTTGGCTCCAGAGGGGTTCAGCCTCTAGCTTGTACAGTGCCCGCTTCTTTGCACTTGTGTACTGGACAGCCAGGTTCCCTTGATAGTCTGTGTTGTTGCCACTCAATGTGGGAGAAAATGCTATTTTAGAAATAATTCAAAGGTGTGCTTTAAACAAATATCCAAATGTGAGCATCATAGAATCATAGAGTGGTCCAGGCCAGAAGGAACCTCTAGGGTCCTCTAGTCCCATCTCCCTGCAGTCAGCATGGACCCCCCCAACTAGATCAGGTTGCCCAGGGTCTCCTCCAGCCTCACCTGGAATATCTCCAGGGAAGGGGCCTCAACCACCTCCCTGGGCAACCTCTTCCAGGGGTTCACCACCCTCATGGTGCAGAACCTATTCCTTATATTCAGTCTAAAGCTGCTCTTCTCCAGCTTGAAGCCATTGCCCCTTGTCCTGTCCCTGCAGGCCTTTGTAAACAGACCCTCCCCAGCCTTCCTGTAGCCCCTTCAGGGACTGGAGGCTGCTCTTAGGTCTCCCTAGAGCCTCCTCTTCTCCAGGCTGAACAAGCCCATCTCCCTCAGCCTGTCCTTGGAGCAAAGGTGCTCCAACCCCCCAATCATTTTTGTGGCCCTCCTCTGGATCTGCTCCATCAGGTCCATGTCCTTCCTCTCTTGAGGGCTCCAGACCTGCACACAGGAGTCCAGGTGAGGTCTCACCAGAGCAGAGTAGTTCCAGTATCTTAAGTAAAGAGTGCCCACTGTTGTACTCATTCAGCCCACCTGTAGTTACCCGACCACTCTGGCTTGTCCGGATGGAATCCTCCTCGCCTCCCTCCCTCACTAAATTAAAGTTTCTTTTCTGAACAGAAGATAAGTAACATCTCCCTTTTTATTCATTTCCTTCCCCCTTCTTTTTTCCATGCCTTTTAATATCAGTGTTAATGGCATGCAATAATTAAAAAATCCTTGCTTAGCCATGATTGCTTTATATTGTCTTCCTGGAGGACTTGATTACTTGTCTTAAATCATGTAGAGCGTGGACATAAGACTATGGTTGAAAGGAGTGTGACACAACCTATAGCAAGGTTTAGCTATGTATTGTTTGTCAGAGGATGGGATGTGTTTATACCAGCAGTTACAGAGAGAGCTGAGTTGACTTTCCTCGGGCAAATCTTAAAAACCCAAAAAAAGGCAAGAGCCCCCTGCGGAGATTTCTGTGACTGCCTTGGGCCTGAAGCTGGCACATCCCGTCGACCTGTGTTCCTCTGTGCTGCTGTACTGAGGCTAATGAGCTGGGGGGTCTTGCAGATCTGTCCTGCACTGGGTTGTCTCTGTGCTGTAGCCTGTCTTCTGCTTTAGACGTGCTCTGTGCACGTGCCTGATGGATACTTCCAGTCTGCATACTGGATCCGTGACTGGGAGTACGGTGTGGTAGGGCTTTTCTCTTGGCTGGAGGCAGGTGGTGATGATCATTTCCCTTCATCTTTCCCCCCACAAGACTTTGTGTCTCCATGTGGTTTTCTGATGAGCCTCAAAGTTCTGACAAGTTTGATAATTTATGGTTATTTTGAGTCTCCAGGGGTCCCTCCTCTACTTCCCGTCTTGATGAGCTGGGAATAAACTTTGTCTGTGTGTTATCAAGTGTATTTGTTTCTTGCTTTGCCTGGCACCATCCTGTGTTCTTCAGGGGGATGGTTGATAGCTTTGAAACCAAAGCAAGCTCTTGCTGACCTGTGTTTCTGCTGTGTATTTTTATCCAGGGCACGTTATAGTCAGGGCACCACAAGTGATGTCTCCTCTTTCTATCTGGAAATACCATTCTGCTGAAAGTTGACACTGACTTTTATCTAGGTTTTCTGAAGAAACAGTAGCCTATTCCTGGCCGTTCTGGATGTCTGCAATCTTTTTTTCTAAAGTATACTGCACTCTTTGTGCCTGTATTGCTTGCCTTTCTGGCATTGTACCTGAATGATAGGGGTGATCCCAGGGTACTTTGACCTTTGTTGAGCAACCTTTGCCTTCTCCATGGATTTTGAATGTGTTCTTTGTAGTAATTCCGCTGTTGGGGTGTTATTTCATCCTCTGGTAGCTACTGCAACATTAAGTATGTAAACTTCTTTTGGTGTCAGAGGAAAACAGGCTCTGAAAGCAGAACAGGGAGGTCTCAGATGCGTGCAGGGGAAAGATGATGCTTGGTCTCTTCACAGGATGGATTATGTTTCAGTGGGAAAACTTGCCTTGGACCAGATAAGTTCTGTTATCTTTTGAGCTATTCCTGAGGCAGCGTCAGACCACAATACCTTTCCAGGTGCATGTTCTTGTTCTCAGCCAATTCTCCCCTAATATGACCTACATTCTTGTTCTGCCACTGCTGGGTTCACTACCTGCCATCTGAGAGCCATAATGGAGAGACTGGTGAAGTCAAGAGCCTAAAACACCTCTGAGGGCACTTCTGCTGTATTTATTCCAGCAGCCTGGGTGGGTTACCCTAGAACAAGGTCTCATGCTGTAAAGGTACAGCAAGCACAGTTAAGGTATCATGACTATGAGCCAGCAATAGGCCCTTGTGGCCAAAAAGGCCAATGGCATCCTGGGGGGCATCAGGAAGAGTATGACCAGCAGGTGGAGGGAGGTCATCCTTCCCCTCTGGGCTCCCCAGTTCAAGAAGGATGGGGAACTGCTGGAGAGGGCACAGCAGAGTCTACAAAGCTGCTGAGAGGCCTGGAGCATCTCTCTGATGAGGAAAGGCTGAGGGACTTGGGTCCTTATAGTCTGGGGAAGAGAAGGCTGAGGGGGATCTGATCAACACCTAGAAATGTTTCAAGGGTGGGTGTCAGGAGGATGGGGACAGTCATTTTTCAGTGTTGCCCAGTGACAGGACAAGAGGGAATGGGCTCAAATTTGAACAGAAGCAGCTCTGTCTAAACGTGAGGAACCTCTTTTCTGTGAGGGTGGCAGAGCCTGGGCAGAAGCTGCCCAGAGAGGTGGTGGAGTCTCCATCTCTGGAAACATCCAAACCCTGCCTGGACATGTTTCTGTGCATCCTTCTTCGGCAGGGGGTTGGACTAGATGATCTCCAGAGGTCCCTTCCAGCTCCATAGCATTCTGTGATACGGCATGCAGGATAATGACCTACCTTGGCTTCCCAGGGTACAATCTCTGTGGGCTGGGGAGCAGGCAGTAGTATTTGACTCCATAGCTGTGAGGAGGCTTTTTGGAGCAATGGTTATCACAATTAGGGGTGGTGGAGGGCCAGGCCGGTGGATCACATGAGAAGAGGGAGCAAAGAAAGATGAGGACACTGCATTCAATTCAAGTAGAAGCAAAACTGTGAAGCTTTGAATTGCTGGTGTCTTCTGTTTCTCTGCTTAGCTCCTCTCTGCTGTCTCTTGTGGCTGGGAGGAAGGAAGGTGCCCGGTGTCTTGAGTGGAGCCATCAGGTGGTCTCACTTGTCCCATTCAGAGTGTGATGACAGCTGGAATGAGACGTAACCTCCTTCCCTCCTACACGCCGGTGTGGGGGTCCCCATCCATACAGCCTATCTGGGCTAAACATGCAGTGCAAAGGACACCTTTCAGTGTCAGCTGTCCTCACTTTGCATGCAGGGTCCCATATGTATTGCCAAAACCAGCCTCTGAATCTTAGGTGGCATCTAGCCTGGCCTCACTGTGCCTCAAATCTCACATGCGTGATGTTTGGTGAGAACACCAGGCTTCCAGGAAGATGTCTGGAGCAGACTGGCTGTTAGTGGCTAGCTTTGTGAAAACATACAGATTGGAATATGACCAAACTCTTCATTCTGGTCATAGAGGTCCCTGGAGAAGTAGGTTGGAAGTAGGTTGGGATGAATGTGTGCCTTGTCCGGTTCCTCCCCTCCTCTGCAGAGAGGAACTCTGCTTGAGGGGGACGATTGGGATTGCTGGAGCTTGTGAACTTTGTGGGGGGAGAATCTGACCTCAGTGATAGCTCGTTTGGGGGGGGAAAACATTCTCTCTAGCAAATTTATTGTCCCTCTGGAAAATACTTGGATTTGCTTTGCTGTCTAGAGCTGTGCTGGGGCTGGGGCTCTGCCTCACTTGTGCAGAACGAGCTCAGGAGAAGGAATGGACTCTTGAGCAGAAATCTGCCTGCAGGAACTGCAGCATCCCTTGTGGAATTTTGCTGTTAACATCAGACTGCTTTGGGGGGTATTTCCCTTCCAGGTGTCTTATTCCCATCTCTTTTCTAACTTCTCCTGTGCCTCCCATTTTACTTTGTGTTTTCTTTTTCTAACTCTTTCATACACTCCCGTTTGCTGTTTTCCACTTGGCCGTTGCCTGGCTTCTCTCTTCTTAATTTGTTCCATTCAGCATCTTCCCTGTCCCGCTGTGCCTTTGTGCTGTGCAGTGCTGGTGACAGTGCCACAGGCAGAAAACACATGCTCTGAAGCCATAACTGTGGTGGTTAAAAAGCTGAGACCTTGTATACTTCAGTAATCAATGAATTTGAGGTGTCCACAGCTGAGAGTGTCTACAAGTTTGCTGCCTGTTATATTTCTCCTAATACTTTTGCTCTTTCCTCCTCTTGCCACCACCTTTTCTTTCCCCTTATTATATAGAAATTGGAAGGTTTTGGGGTTGAGGACTTCATCTTCTCTGTTCTGGCCAGTAATCAGTGCGGTGGGTTGCTCTGGCAAGTCTCTTGGGTGGAGCACAGCGCTCCACATTCAGTCTGCCTCATGTTCTCCCAGTGTTAACAGCGAGGTGGGTATCTCCCCATGTTCCTCATCTGTGACACCCCCTTTGCCCCTTCCTTGCCCAGTGCAGCTGTGATCCAGTGGGTGAGTGAGGCTGTGTGGTGCTGCAGGGGAGATGTCCTGTAGCATTTGCCATGTGGCCAACCACGTGGAAACCCACCTCAGTGGAGGGGGGAAAAGCTAGAGACCTTGGAAGGATCCCAGTCCTAGGACAGGGGCTCCAGGTATGTTCTACAGCACCGGAATTCAATGATAAAGACTAGAAATACCTATCATAGAATGGTTAGAGTTGGAAGGGACCTTAAAGATTGTCAAGCTCCAACCCCCTCTTGCCCTGGGCAGGGACACCTCCCACTACACCAGGTTGCTCAAAGTCCCATCCAGCCTGGCCTTGAACCCCTCCAGGGATGGGGCAGCCACATACCTATATACCTATAGAATATAATTTGTCCTATAATTGCTCTGTGGTATCTCTAGCTCTTGATGAGCAGTACCATTTGACAGCAGCAGTTTTCCTGGTGGCAAATCTGGCTCCCTTGTCCTGCAGAGAAGACACTGCACTCCCTGAAGTGACAAATTCCTGGTGCTGAGATTTTTTGCATGCAGGGAAAGATGGGCTGGGAGGATAAACCAGGGCTTGTGTGGTTTGGGTTTTTTTTTCAGTGACATTTTACCTTTACAATATGTGTTTGAATGAGAGCTTAGAAGTGTCTTGAAAAGGCATGGAAGGAACTTGGTGGCAGCAGTGTGAGATGTGAAGTGGAGAACGTTGTGCTCAAGGCTTGATCTGGTGAATATCTAAATGAAACTGCCGCCGTCAGCCTCCCTGGAATAAATAATTGACAAGATCAGCACCTTATACTTTAAGGTGAGCAGTTTCCATGTCTCCGTGGTGTTGAGTAGCTGTCTCGTGACAGTCTCTGTAACTGTTCATCGTGATAATGGGTCGTATTTTTCAATTCCTACCTCATTAGGCTCGCTGTGGGTGAGACTGTTACGTGGTCTGTGCCCTGCTCTGGATTTGGTGGGCTGTGTGGTTGTGCCCCGGGGCTGGGTTTTGCTGCCTTCTGGAGGACCAGCTCAACCATGTGCTCATTCCCCATGTACGGGAATAGGAGTGGGTTCTGCAGGAGGAGGCGCTGAGGCAGAGACTTGACCTTCAGTCTGGCAGCCCTCATGCTCCCTGAACCTTGTCCCTAATTATACCCTGAAGAGCATAATGTGAAAAGGCTGTGTAATCCGGCCATTTTGTCCTGCTCTGTGCCTTATGGGCTGAAGTCAAGGCACTGGTACATGGGAAATGGCCAGAAAATGGGAGGCAATCTCTGTTGCGGGGTTCTGACCCTGTTTTATGTGGCTTTGGGGAAGATGCTTATACTCAATGTCTCTGGTTCTTTTCCTGACATTTCAGTAGGTGTAATATTGATAAACCCTTGACTTATGGGAAAAAGCCTGTGTGGTATTTGATAGGACACTGTAGAGAGGTTGGTGCTGGTCTCTTCTCACAGGGAATTAGTGATAGGAGAGGGACTGGCTTCAAGCTGCAGCAGGGTAGGGTTAGGCTGGCCATGAGGCAAGAATTCTTCCCAGCAAGAGTGGTCAGAGCCTGGACTGGGCTGCCCAGGGAGGGGGTGGAGTCCCCATCCCTGACTGTGTTTCAGAGTGGATGAGATGTGGTGTTGGGGGATGTGGTGTAGGGGAGAACTTTGTAGAGTGGGGCTGATGGTTGGACTGGATGATCCCAAGGGTTTCTTCCAACCTGAATGATTCTATGATCTGCTTTCCCAGTCTTCAGAGCACAGAGAAGCCCCAGGCTGCCACCTTCAGCCCCAGTGACTCGCACAGAGGCAAGAGCTCTGCCGCTTTCTGAAACTTCAGACTCTGTTGATGTCCTCGTGCCCTTAGGCCAGTGGTGACCCAGTCAATCCACCAGCCAAATGAAAGTTGATTGCATTCAAGAAAATTCTTTTGCTGTTGAAAGGCCAGCAGCAGACCAAGTGGTTTTCTTGGAAATGTGTTTCATACCTGTTGTGTCTTCTTGGCCTTCTCAGGCAGTTCAGGCCAGAAAAGGAGCACAGTGTTCCAGGAAAACTGAAGAAATTGGGCAATGCAGAATGCTGGTACATGCAGCTGTCCCTCTGGAGCTCTTTTTTTAATTGTGTTAGAGAGGTAGGATTTATTTTTTTAAAATCTGCTTTATTCCTCTGTAAATCTTCAGGCTTCTCCCCTCCCCCCTCCAGTCTAGTTACAAAAATAAAACCAGCTATTTTGAGGGATTCTGTATGATTCTTCTGCTCTAGGTAGCCTGGGGTGCTCTGCTATGTTGAAAATACAGTGAATATTTATAATTGGAGCAGTGAATATTTATAATTGGAGAATTGAAGAAAAAACAGTCCAAGGGATGACCATGGGAATGAGTTCATAGTCTGATAACTGCTGGCTCATTAGAGAGGGAGCAGAGAGCAGGCGATTGCCTACGGGAAAGACATGCTTGGTTGGTGTCCCAAAAAGATGCTAGACCTTTTCCTCTTCAAGAAAGGGATGGGGGACGTTCGTTGGCATAAATAGCTCATTGCAGTAACTGGAAGGGACTTTGATAAGGGCTAGAGGGACAGCCTGGAGGTGTTCTTGGTAGCTATTTTGGCTCATCACTTTTTGCTGGTTCACTGAGCGTTTAACCATTCACTCTTTTCCATCTCAAAACCAAGTTCTTATACGTGTAAAAGATTTCTCCATCCTTAGATAGATCCCTTCCTACTCGTTCTTCAAGCTCTGGTCTTTGTCTTACCCATCCACTGCCACGCTGTAACAGCATTATCTTGGACAGCTTGCTGCTGTAGATGGTACCCTGTCTGCAGCCAATTTTCCTGAACACTCCTTTGTTTTTCTGGTTTTAAACCTCATCCTTCAAGGAATGTTTGAACCTGTGGGGCAGAGGAACGTGTGTTCCTGTGTGTTTCACAGGAACAAGTATCCATGACCCATTCCTGGTGGCGTTTGTCATTCTCGTGTACAGACAGCTGCCCCTCTCGAGCAGCCTGTTCCCGTTAGTTTTAATGGGTCAGAGGCAAAAACTCACTGCTTTTCTGGGCAGTGTCCATGGTAGCATGGGGCTTTTTTTCTAGAAACAGCCCAGCTGGGCCACTGAGCTGTGACACATGCCCTGCAGGAATCAGCAGTGCTCATTTAGTGCTGTTAAAGATGGCTTTCCTTTACCCAATATATCATAGAATCACTTTGGTTGGAAGAGACCCTTGGGATCATCGAGTCCAACCATCAGCCCCACTCTACAAAGTCCATGCCCTCGTGTGTTTCCCAAGCTCTCCAGAGCCGATGGGTACGAAAGGCACTGGTTTTCAGGGATGGAGAACTTGCCATGAGTGCCGTCCAACACAGCTTTTATCCCACCCTTGTCACCCAGGCCGGGCGACCTTTGGCACTGTCATTAGCCTCATTCAAAGGGTGCATCCCAGAGGTGCAGGTCCACCTGCTGATCCCTCGTTGTCCTTATATTCCCCTTATTCTCCTGCTGCATCCCCTTAGCTCTGTGAAGCAGCAGCTCCCACTCAGTCAGCACCCCCCCACACCCCAGCACAGGCGCTGCTGAGGACCCCAGAAAGGCAAATTCTGCATGAACTTTGCCAGAGGCATGGCTGAAGCTAACCTCCTGCAGGTGAGGGCAAGGCAGGTGACTATCCCTGTCAGGTCAGAGTGATAACTGCCACTTGAGTATTCATCAAGGGCTCCATGCATCTCAGACCACTTCTGCCTTGCCTCTTTGAGGAGGAGGCTGGAGCCCGCTCTGCTCCGAAGGGCTAATGCATTTGAGCCGTGAATAGTAAATTCTGGGGATTAGTGGATGGGTTTAATCCCACTACTCAACCCAATCACCTCTAATCTTATTATGGTGCTCAGCTGATTAAAAGGAGTGGTGATTCCGGTGGGGATACAGCTTTCCCTAACCCATTTGCAGATCTTCGTGGCCACGGTTTTACATGCTGCCCCATGCTCCTGTGAGGTGCTAGGTGATGCACACCTCTGCTCTGCACCTTCCACAGTTGAACTGCAGCGTGTGAGCATCACTAATAAGAGTTTTTAATTGACTGGAACAATGCTTGGATTTAACCTTCCTACTTTACTGTAATAAAATCCTTGTTAATTGGAATATGCTCCCATGGTCTGTCTTGTATGTTTAAAATCCTTAAAAAGGGAAAAAGGGAGTGAGTGTGTTTATCATGGGGAAGAAGCTCCCTGGCCTGCCTGAAAACACCCCCTCTAGAAGATCAATAGATTTTAATAGAAAAAGAAACACTGCCTGTGCTTGCTCTCCTCTTCTATTACTGATGACCCTGAGATGTAACTAATGGATTGGTGCTATGTCTTGTCAGGAGAGAGTCCCGGGGCTAAATATTGCAGTGGAGGTGCCTACTTGTTAGTAGTAGGTGTGACAACGATCATCCATTGGCCAAGCCCAAGCATCCCTTGGTTAGGCTCGGAATTTGCCAGCGCCTGTGTAGAGTGAAGGCTTTTCTGTTCTCTCATGCTTCTCCCACAAGCTTGTGGAGGCTGTTAAGTGCAGTTCTGTGCTAAGATAAACTGGTATCGGTGCTTTGGATGGACTGAAGAACGTGGGTTCTGGAGGAAAGGGGACTTGCCCAGAATGGTGATGGATCAGCTGGAAAGTGGGAGCAGAGCTGAGATCCCCCGACTCCTGCGCTTCGTTCTATTGCCTGACTGTCCCCTCTACATTTTTTGTAATGATTTGAATGTACGGGCCCAGCTTTGAGTCACTTTAATCCCTTAGAGCTCATCTGTTTGGGAATTTTAACTATGACTGATATCCACCCCCTACTTCATTTCCCAAAAAAGCTCATGGAATTACACATTCCAGTCTCTGTAGCCAGAGCCGTGCTTCCCGCAGTCTGCCTGGCTGCCGGGAACACAGCTCCACGGGCTGCCTGCTTCTCCAGGGGAGTGGAAGGACTCTTCCCTCAGTCTTCTTTCCACAACTTCTCTGGAGTTGTGGAAAAGTTCAGTTCTCTGATTTGGAGTGATCATCCCTCTTGATGCAGGGAAAAAAAATAGTAACTGTATTTTTCAACAAAAAGACCCTAAAAAGCCTCCCAAGTCTTATGACTCCAATATGTCCGTATTGGGTATTGCCCCATTGCCTTCATCTTCATGAAATGCTCTGCCTCCGTTTGGCCCCACCAAGACTCCTCATTTCGTTCTTAAGAGTAGAGGCTAACTGAACAGATCTCAGACACGCTTTCAGGCTGGACAAGACTAAAATTGAACTTTTTCTGTTCTTCCTTTTCATCCAGATGAGCGCAGCTTTCTCTGATAGGTCAGACAAGGAAATGTCTGCCCCATTCCCTGAAATCTCTGTTAAAGAGAGACTGAGGGTGTTGAGGGCCATCTTCTCCTCTCACACAAAGTCAAAATATTCTCAGGGTGTGGTAAATCATAGACTTGTCTAGGTTAGAAGGGACCTTTAAGATCATCTAGTCCAACCAGCAGCCTTAACCCTGAAAAAAACCATCACTAACCCATGTCTCTCAGCACTGGGTCAACCCAGCTTTTCAATCCCTCCAGGGATGGGGCCTCAACCCCTGCCCTGGGCAGCCCAGGCCAAGGCTTCACAACCCTTTCCCTCTCAAAATCCTTCCTCATCTCCAACCTGAACCTCCCCTGGTGCAACTGGAGGCCGTTTCCTCTTGTCCCATGGCCTGTGACTTGAGAGAAGAGACTGACCCCCCTGGCTCCCCCCTCCTTTCATGGAGTTGTAGAGAGCGAGAAGGTCTCCCCTCAGCCTCCTTTTCTCCAGGCTGACGACCCCCAGCTCCCTCAGCCTCTCCTCAAAGGACTTCTTCTCCAGAGCTCTCACCAGCTCCGTTGCCCTTCTCTGGACCTGCTCCAGCCCCTCAATGTGTTTTACGTGATGAGGGGCCCAAAACTGGACACAAGTCCCCAAGGTGGGTCCTCACCAGCACTGAGTAGAGGGGGATGATGATCTCCTGAGCCCTCCTCCCCACGCTGTTTCTGATCCAGGCGAGGATGCTGTTGGCCTTCTTGGCCACCTGGGCACACTGCTGGCTTGTGTTCAGCCCACGGTGGACCAACACCCCCAGCTCCTTTCCTTCCCAGGCAGCTCCAACCACATTGCCCCAAGGGGTTAGCGTGACCCAAATGCAGGACCTCAGAGGTCCGTTACCTCTGGTCTCTTCTGGAGGTGGGTTGTGGCTACTCCTCAAACTATGAGTAGCCGTGTCCCCTCTGCAGCAGAACTGTTTGGGGGATTTGGATTTTATTTTTGTTTTTAACCATTAACCTCTCAGATATATGCTGAATCGTGTCAGTCTGTGCCCAGCAGTAGTAACCATCTGCTTTTGTGTATGTGCACAAAAGCCATGGGATGTTGCGTGTACGCTGAATATGTGACAGTATTAAGGTTTCTTTAGTGTGTTAAAAACTAATTCAGTGCAAGAGTTATGGCTGTCTTCCATCTTGCTGGGCATAAATGACGCAGGCCTTGAGGAGTGAGTAGTTTTTTTCTGGCTGTTTGGTAAGAATCAGTCTTCTGGTGAGTTTCCCAGCTGTTGGTAATGGACTCGTGACTTGCTCGGTGCGGTGATGGTGTTGTGGAGAACCTTCTGGTGAAGTACACTTTGGGGCACTGCTGTAAAAATTATCACAGGCAGGGGCAGAAGTCTCCCTCCCCGTGCAGCTGGGATACTCTGTTTGAACCCGGATTTCTCTGTTCCAATGAGATCCCTGTGTAAGATGGGATTTCTTTGTTATCAGCCTTAAAGGAGCATCTGAGACAACTTGCCTGTTTCTGCTGTACCTTAGAAGATTATATTAATCGGAGGATTTGGTGCCAGAACAGAACTTTCTGCCAGCTGCAAGTTGCTGGGCTCTTTGGAGCCGGTGATCGCAGCGAGCCTGTGGCCCACTGGTCTTTGGCCATTGTTTCCCCTGGGGGCTGACGTAAAATTAACCAAGGGAGTGAGAATGAGGGCAGCGTACTTGGGGAGAGAGAAGGAGGAATTATGCAAGAACCTGGCAGATTTTCTAGAGGAGAGAGATCAAACTAAGGAGCTTTACCAACACGCAGCAGTGTCAGGGTTGCTGACCCCTGCCAAGATATACGCCAAGTCCGCGGCTGGCTGGCTGCCCGTGGTATTGTTCTGATGGATTTTTCTATATAAAGCACATTTTCATTAAAAACTGTTTGTATTATATTCAGAGCTGGCTGCAGAAATATCTATTATTTTTTAAAAAATTAATTAAAGAAAAAATTCAGACTCAAACCTTTCATGTTGTACTTAAGTAGGATTTTTGGTTGTGGACCAGCATATTCAAGTAGTGGTAGCTGGTCTAAATGAGACCTACGCTCATTAAATAGTCCCTGTACCCTGCTGAAGTTTTAAAGTCACTGAATTTGTAGAGGTTGCTGGCTGAGTGCTCAGAAACAGAATTAGTTTGAAGAGGTAAAGCAGCTTTTGATGACTGTAACGTCATAGGTGGGTACAGAAAGGAATACAGAGATGCTCCTTCAATTTCTGGAACTTAGTGACCAACTGAAATCAAGTTGGAATTGAAAAAAACAGGGTAAAAATGTAAAATAAGTCCATCCATGAACAAAAGAGCAGGAGTGAGATGATGGCATCTGCTAGTTCCCAGAGCTGATTATCATAGACTTCAGACAAGTTCACTTCCTTTGCTGCAGACAGAACCTTCTCTTTCATGGAACAGTTTTAAAATGCAAATCATGTCCAGGTGAACGTAAACACTTAAAAACTATTTATCTGATATAGTTAAAAGGTGAGTTATTAAAATAACCATAAATGCTGTCACGTTTTACATGTAAATTCAAGTCTGCTTTCTCTCTAGGTTGATAACATTGTCCGTGTTTTTAAAAGAAAGCACACCACCACCTAACGCTGTTCCATGACAGGAGAAACCAGGAGGAGTGAAGTGGGGTTGTCTCACTCCTTAAAGAGGTGTGGTCTGTGTTATCAATGAACCATCAGGCTTGTGTGTTGGGACAGGATCCCCAGCCCAGGAGAGGGAGACAGGGAGTGTGCCGGGGACAGGAGGTTCTGCTCAGCCTGGCTCTCCAGTAGGTTTAAGGTTCAAGGTTGTGGGGTTTGGTTTTGGGGGGTTTGTTTTTGTTTATATGCCACCCAGGCTGGAAGCAAATACTAGACATCTATGGCAGAGAACCTAGTTTTGTGCTAAAAAGAAGTTCTACCTGTATTTCTTTAGCTCAAAGAAAATGGAGTTTCAATTACTGAGGTTCTTAATAGGAATTTGAATTCTAAGTTACGTAGCTTTGCTTCCCTGTCTGGAGTCCAACCTGATGATAGTGGCTGATGCCTTGTGAACTGCTGAGGCCAGAAACCCCTGCTTTTATAGGCTCTGAAAGCAGGTCTGAAATCCCAGCTTTCAAATGGTCTGAAGCATTAATCTCGAATTGTGGAGCAGAAGGTGAACAAGATGCTTTGTGGCTTTGGTTTAAGGTCTGATATCTTTTTTGGGGGGTTTTTTTGGTCATGATTTGAAGTATTTCAAATGATCTTGAAGAGCACTGCTCCGTTTCTAAGTGTTTGTCCTACAGTCTCTGAGGAGACCTTCTAAACAACCTCTTCCATTCACATGTTCTTCTCTGCTGTTGGAAGAGCTCCTGTGGGAGGGTCCGCATGGAAACGGGTGGTTTCAGGCTGTCTTGTGCCTGCTCGCTGTGGGTTTTGGTTTCCAGAGACCTAGAGGGATGTTGGACAGTGATTGTAGAGCGTGCAAGTATTACCTGTGGGTCTCAGAGGATTTTTTTTTTGCTCTATTAATGCATGTTTGCATCTTGCAGAGAGAGCTGCGAGCTTTCCTGCTTGTAAACAACCATATGATACTGAGGATGTGATACCTGAAAGACCCTGTCTTATCATCTCCTTTGGGGTCTTGACTTACAAATTTGGGGTGCTTAATGTTAGAATAGTGTGTTGTAACTGTGGTATTGTGGTTATTCTGCAGAAACTGATACGTAAGTAAAACCTGTTTCTCTGCAGAAGGCATGCTGCTCACTGGAGGCCCATAAGAACTTCAGCTTTGCTCTCAGATGCTGAGCCTGATTTGCCTGTAAGCTCTTTTCTTTCTCGTTATCTTCTGCCTTTTGATTTGTAGAGTATTCATAGAATCATAGAATTGTCTAGGTTAGAAGGGACCTTTAAGATCATCTAGTCCAACCAGCAGCCTTAACCCTGAAAAAACCCATCACTAACCCATGTCTCTCAGCACTGTGTCAACCCGGCTTTTCAATCCCTCCAGGGATGGGACCTCAACCCCTGCCCTGGGCAGCCCAGGCCAAGGCTTCACAACCCTTTCCCTCTCCAAATCCTTCCTCATCTCCAACCTGAACCTCCCCTGGTGCAACTGGAGGCCATTTCCTCTTGTCCCATGGCCTGTGACTTGAGAGAAGAGACCAACCCCCCATGACTCTCCCCTCCTTTCAGGAAGATGGAGAGAGCAAGAAGGTCTCCCCTCAGCCTCCTTTTCTCCAGGCTGAACACCCCCAGCTCCCTCAGCCTCTCCTCAAAGGACTTCTTCTCCAGAGCTCTCACCAGCTCCGTTGCCCTTCTCTGGACCCACTCCAGCCCCTCAATGTCTAGTTTATGGTGAGGGAGCCCCAAACTGGATACAGCCCCTGAGGTGGGTCCTCACCAGCACTGAGTAGGAGGGTAGCAGAGGGGGATGATGACCTCCTGAGCCCTCCTCCCCACGCTGTTTCTGATCCAGGTGAGGATGCTGTTGGCCTTCTTGGCCACCTGGGCACTCTGCTGGCTCACATTCAAAACACCCCCAGGTCCTTTTCTTCCCAGGCAGCTCCAGCCATTCTGCCCCAGCCTGTAGCGCTGCTGGGGGTTGGTGTGACCCGAGGGCAGGACCCAATTCAAAACCATTTAGTCCCCCCAAAAAGGTGAATTGCCCTGAGGCAAAGGTACAAGAGCCCTTATTTTCTCTGCTGGTGAGACCCAAAGCAAGACAGCTGAGGGCTCAAGGGCTTTTCCTACTACTTTTCCATGTGCTCACAGACCCACACTGCTCTGCTTCATAACAGGGTAGGAATGTGTAGGGGTCAGTCACTGTGTCCCAGCTGAGGAACAGGGGACTTCCAGCTCTGGGAACAGAGCCTCCTTCACCGCTGTAGCGCGGTCCTTTGTAACCATCTCATTAAACTCTGGGAGAGCAAGTACATGGTGGGATTTTGAGTCATAAGACTGATGTAACCAAATTGACAAGTAAGTGCCCATTCCTGTGGTCAGTCGAGTATATTTAACCAGGCAAAGGATATTCTCTTAGCAGGAAAAAGTTGGTTTATGGAACTGTAATATTGTTTCAAAGCTTTTTTTGCAGTGTCAGGACTTCCTCCCCATTCTCACTTAAATGAAATTGTTTTACTCATCCCACACTGTTTTTTTTTTTTAATTTTATTTTTTTTTACTGAAATGGCTGCATCAAAAAGGCTGGGCTTGTGGGGAGTGCTTGTGTTGTTCCCAACGTGTACCTGTACAGTGAGTCAGTGCTGCTTCTGTGCAAAAACGGCCCCATGTTTATATCTTACCTCTCCTGAAACAAAGGCTTGTAAATGAAAGACTGTGGAACATCTTCCATGACTGAAGATGGCACAGAAAACTGTCCTGATAAAAAAACCTGTGACTGCTGAAAGCCTGCCTTGTAGCACCAGATTAATTTCTCACCGATATCCCTGTTTAGGTGTTTTGGAAATGCTGGAGAACTAATAACTGATGTAATTCAGTGATGAGAACCCTTTTTACCGTTTCACAGAAAAGTCTGCACTCCAAACCCCAGCTGTTCTGTTTAAATGTTCTGTTTACCTGGAAGTGAAAGGCAACTGCTTGCATAGGTTCCCGAAAAATCCTTAATGTTCCCCAGATGTATGAAAACGACAGATCCCATCAGTGGAATGGAAACACTGGCCAATAAAGTGGGATTAAAGTTAATTTAAAACAGGATCTTGTAATTAGGAAATTCCTGTAAAGTTGCATGAACTTGTCATCGTAACATCTTCAGGCTACAAGCATGGTTTGACAGCCCTGCTGGGACAGAATTTGAAGTTCTTAAGCTTCACTAGAACACTTGTTTTTCTGACAGCTCAAGGAATTATATCTATAAAAGGCAGTGTGTAAAGGTTCATAGAACGGTCAAAGTTGAAAGGACCTTAAGGATCATGGAGTCCAACCCCCCTGTCCTGGGCAGGGACACCTCCCACCAGACCAGGTTGCTCCAAGCCCCATCCAGCCTGGCCTTCAACCCCTCCAGGGATGGGGCAGCTTCTCTGGGCAACCTGGGCCAGGGTCTCACCACTTTCAGAGTGAAAAATTTATTCCTGGTATCTAATCTAAATTGCCTCTTGCCATGATTTGGGCCAAACTGGCCACGGAAACCATGCTCCCCGCCACCTCTCCCTCTTCCAGGTTGAAGCCATTAGCTATCACTACATGCCCTTGTATAAAGTCCCTCTCCAGCTTTCTTTTAGGCCCACTTCAGATACTGGAAGCTGCTATAAGGTCTCCCTGGAACCTTCTCTTCTCTAGCCTGTCTTTGTAGCAGAGGTGCTCCAGCCCTCTCGTCATCTTTGTGGTCCTCCTATGGACCTTCTCCAAGAGGTCCACATCCTTCTTGTGATGAGGACTCTAGAGCTGGATGCAAATGTTCTGGGCCAACCATGCCTGTTCTTCTTCTGTTTGGCACCATTTTGTTGACCACCCTGTTCTGTGAGCCCTGTTTGAAGCTCCTCCTCCTCTGGGGTGGAAGGAGAATGGAGGGCAGTGCTTTTGTATTTCAAGGTGCCCTTTTGGATCCAAGGAGACAAACTATTCATCGAGTGAAGCTGCCTCTCAGTTTGGAAGAACTATTAGACTATTGTCTGTTCTCTTTCTCTAAATGGAGTTGAAAGGGAAAGAGAAAAAAGCAGGAGACCTGAACATCCTTCAACAAATCTATTTTCATAAACCCACTGCAGCTGGGATTAAAATGTACTCACCCATAAATCCTTTTAGCAGACGTAGTGCCATTAATTTATTCCTCATCTCAATATTATTTAAAGAGCTCTTACAAAGAAATAAAAAGCCCAAGGTTAGTAATGATAAATTCTCCTTTTAAAACAGAAAAGAAAAGAAACCTCAGCAATGTGAAACTCTCTCTCAGAGCTGCTGTAGAGCCCCCGCTTTGGAAATGAAGGTCTTAATGCAGCTTTAGTGGAGCAGAAAGCATTCTCTAAGGGTGCTTTTGAGTAAGATCGATGCCAAATGCATTATTGGCCTTTACGAGCTGCCTGAATCTTTAAGGTGTTCTGGAATGGAAAAGCGTAATGCAAGGTTAGTTAAAATTATTTTGGGAAGTGCTGCCTTGCTGAAATGTGTTCATTTTGTTCCTGAGCTTCCCTGTGGAGCACTTGGTGCTTTACATTCCAGGGTATGCAGTGGCTTGCACGGGTTTCTTTTTATGAGGGGCAGGGAAGGTGGGCTGAAAGTTCTGACATGATCTATAATAGGTTCAGGCAAGTACATTTTGAATGTCCATACAAGGATATGTCCTGTAATGGTGCCATCAGCTTTTGGCACAGGAGGTCAGGCCTTGAGGCTGGTGTATGTAGACAACGTGCAAGTAACCGCAACAAGAACGGACTGGAGAGAAGGTAATTATAACCTCATGGAGTTCCCTCTGTCTGGACTCTTTGGGGAAACAAAAATAGCTGTACTTCAAGTACTGTTGGGGTAATGGACCCTGACCCAGGTCTCACGCTTGGAGTCTAGAGACTCTACCATCTGCTGTCGAGACACCTCTCCTGATGGCACGAGAAGCCTGTCCCAGGAGCCTGTATGTCTGTCTGCTCAGCTGTGCCAGTGTCACTGTCTGTAGGGCGGTACTGCAAACTCAATCAGGGAGTGGAATTGGATTTAAGAAATCTCCCTCCCTGATGGTCACTTCCAAGTGCAATCTGTTCCCTGTGTCACCCCACAGCCCTCTGTACTGGTACAGCCACGGGAGCCGTGCGAAGGCAGGCACCTGGGAGGGTGGAAGCCACCATTGTGGAACATCTCTACAACCATTGTCCCAGCTCCTCTTTAAGCTGACATGCAGAGTGATTTTTTCCCATTAAATGACCTGTCACTGCATGATTTTAATTTCAAATTGTAAGTCCTTGTTGGCAGGTCTAAAGGGTGAGGGCCGTTGGATTAAAGATGGGAGCAAGCTCCTACAGCTTTGAAAACGGTGCAGCCCTGTGGGAGACAGTGAAGCTGTCAGTGTGTGTCTTTGGCCATGTCACTCTTGGACACCTCGGAAGAGCTGAGTTGGTGCATCAGGTGGTGATGGTTCATGGCCATATGTTGTTCAGTGTGGTCCAGGCAGCTGGAAGTGATGATTTCTTCCCCATGTAGGTCCTTTTCCTTAGGGAACTTGCTCAAGGGGGAAATGACAGTGTAAGGGTTGCCCCAGAGGAGGTTGTGAGGGTGAACACAACGTGCTGAGGAAGGTGGAAGAAGCAGCAAGGATGGGGCCCATGGGACTAACAGCAGATCTATTACCCAGTGGTAACTAAATGGGGTGGGGAAGATGCCATACTGGGGCGTGATACTGAAAACTGCAAAATCCCTGGCAGACAAGGAACCAAGGGCTGCATATCTACAGCCATTGATGGACAGCTTCATGGAGCTTTTGTGATGGCAAATCCCATCTCTCAAGCAACAACTTACTGGTAGTAAGTGGCAGCAGGATAGGAGGGAATCCTCCTATGGCTATGTTTAAGAATCAGAGGTAAAGATGCAACGATCAGTTTTCTCAATGAAGGGAGTTATTAGTGAAGCTTTCTCTTTGCTGTAGCTGATAATATTACTCTACTCAAGAGCAGTAGAAACCTGATAGAGGTGCAGAAGGGCTTTGTGATAGCGAGTCATGTTACATTCATTGAGGAAAGATCTCGAATGAGCTGGTGATGGGCTTCAGAGCTGGCTGTCACCAGTGCAGGTACGAGATGTGGGAATAATAGCTCACTCCGGCGTGTGCCCACCCTGTTTCACTTAGCCACGGTCAGAAGCCAAGTCAGTGTGGGATCTAAGTGCAGTGGTGTGCCAGAGGTGAGCAAGTAGAACTCTGAAGTTACTAGAAAGGTAGGTGTGGTCTCTGGCAAGAGGGAATTAAGGCTTCAGCACAGTAGGTACTTACAGAAATCTTGGAAGCAGCCTAGTTTCCGAGAAGAGTTTAGTCTTAAACCCAGGGTGATGCTGCTTTCCAGCAAATCCCAGTGCCAGCTGCAGCTGGGTGGAGGAGGGCACATAGGCTGTGGTCAGGGTATAGACGCTGACAAGTGTGTAAGGGAAGCATGCCCTTCCTGTGGAATAAGCTGGTCTGCATGTTTGGTATCTTCCCAAGGTTTTATTGAAGAAACAAGCTTCCTGCAGTTTCACACTCGGTCATTAATTGCGTGGAGGTCATACTCTGCTCACTCAGCGCCAAGAGAATGTGCTTTCCATTAAAGAGCCACAATTTTTTGGCATAAACTGAGATAAGTTAGATTGAGGATTTGACAGTTCCTGAGAAGCAACTTTCAGGATCTGGTGGAGGAATCCAGAAGTGCTACCCACTCCGTCACTCGTGCCAGGGGTGTATTGTCAGTCTGTGAACTACAACGCTCTCAGACAGCTGGACTGGTGATCCTACCTGTCTCCCTTGGACTACCAGTGTGACTGTGGGGATGGAGATATGACCATCCGGTCATGGAGCTCGAAACTTGAACTAAGGGAACTTGAAAGCTTGCCTTGTTTAGTCCAGCTAAACAAAGGCTGAGAGTCAATATCTGTGAGGAATAATAATAAGGATAAGCATCAGAAAGTGGGAAGAGGCGCATGAGGTAAAGGGCAATACTAGAAGAATAACAAGTTGGTGTAAAACAGCTGTGGATGTATTTCTACTGGATGATTCCTTCATCTTTAGAGCAGTCAGGCCTGGAATGTCAATGCTGTCAGTCATGGGAACAAGAACTCAAGAAGGTGGTGCTTATAAAAGAAGTTATAAAATAATTTGTTTGCAGCAAGTGCCATTTGATAGCCTTTCTAGTCCTGCTACAATGTGAGAAGGCAAGATATACAAGCTTTAGTTTGAGGAAGAGGAGGCTGAGGGGAGACCTCATCACTCTACAACTGCTTGAAAGGACATTGTAGAGTGGTCGGTGCTGGTCTCTCCTGACAGGGAATCAGCGATAGAAGGAGAGGGAATGGCTGCAAGCTGCAGCAGGGGAGGGTTAGGCTGGCCATGAGGGAAGAATTCTTCCCAGCAAGAGTGGTCAGAGCCTGGACTGGGCTGCCCAGGGAGGTGGTGGAGTCCCCATCCCTGACTGTGTTTCAGAGTTGATTAGATGTGATGTTGGGGGATGTGGTGTAGGGGAGAACTTTGTAGAGTGGGGCCGATGGTTGGACTGGATGATCCCAAGGGTCTCTTCTAACCAAAATGATTCTATGATTCAATGCCCAAGCTGTAGATAAATCAGTCTTTAGAACGATGTTGTCACCTTAGTAGATGGGAAGTGGGAAATTAATTCCTGTTACTTAAGGGGTGAGTTGCATACAGAGTTAAACCTCCCCGACAAACACAGCCTCATTAGAGCTATGCTTGGCTGCTTATTCACTTGTGGCAGTTGTGATTAAACGCTTAGGAAGACAAGGCTCATTTAGGATTCCCTGGTGGGCGCTTGGTTCAGGCGTTATGGTTTTGACTGAAAAGCATCTGTTGACCAACAATGAGTTTAGCTACTCTGGAAAAGATAGAGTGATCACGAGCAGTGGGTAACAGCAGACTGAAGGACAAGGTAAGGTCCTATCACTCCTACCAAGGAGGAGCTGGGAAACACTCGCTTTTATTTCTCCTTCATTACTTGCTCATAAGTTCCTGGGTAGCAGCCACCATGTGTTTTTAGCTGAGGCTTGGGGTCCTGCTTGGATGACTAGCCTGCCATCTGTGATTACCACTTCAAACCTTTCTGAGATGGGTGCAGGAGCCTTGTAAACGTAGAGATACATTTACCTGCCCCTTGAACTATGCTGAACCTAGTAATAGGTGATAAATACAACTCTGAAGTGTTGGGTTCTTGAATTACTGTTTGCATTACTGCTGTCTGATGTTACTGGATATCCTCTCTGGACAGATGAGCATCCATCCCATTTTTTGACTCTTGATAAAGCTTTGTTCTTAGAGAGCAGTGTGGCTGGGGGGTTAACAATATAAGTGCTGGTTGTCTATAGAAAAAATGTTGCTTTTTTGTTTTCATAGGCTTTGAATTTACCTGATTTCTTAATTTGTCAACACCCTGCTGTTATCATCCCCTTCTATCTCATCCTATATCACCTTCTGTCCAATAACTTTTTAAAGTCTTTGTTTGACAGCTGAAAAAAGGTCTTCAAAGCATAAAATTCCTCTAAGTTCTGGGTAGCTTGAAGTGAGGAAGGTGATGGTGGTGGTGGTGAAACCCAAAGCAGACATTCCCCTGGAGTGAAGGCAGCGCTGTCGACTTCATTGTGCATCTGTTTGCTTTGTTCTGCTCGTCTCACTGGCTGTTCAGATCAACACCCACATCTCTGAGCCAACCATGGCATGTGCTGTGCCTTGCCCAACTTTGGAGGATTTATGAAGAACCCGAAGATGCTGATTGGGAATATAGATGGGAAGGTGCTTAAAGGGAGCAGAGGGAGACTAGGAGATAGAAAATACCAGATATAAGCAGTGAGGGAAGGGGGAAACGTGCCTTGTTTTCCATAGTTATGTTTCATTATGTCTAATAACTCTGGAATGGCTCATATTGTGATAGGAAAGTAGTAGTATCTATGTAGTGCTCTGAAAAAGGGCTGAATTCCCTTTTGGACAGTAAGGTTTATTCCTTTAAATGGAAAGGATACAGAATTAAGATCAATCAGTCTTTTGGCATTTTGGTTTGTGTGTGTTTGGTTTGATTCGGGTTTGTTTTGGGATTTTTCTTTTAATTGTGTACTGGCCTTGGGTTTGGTTTTTTTCATAGAAAAAAACATAGTTTGGGTGTGAAAGGACCTCCCAAGATCATCTAGTCCACCCCTCTGCAATGAATGGGTGCACCTTCAATTAGATGAGGTTGCTCAGAGCCCCGGCCAACCTGACCTTGAATGGTTCCAGGGATGGGACATCTGTGACCTTTCTGGGCAACCTGTGACAGTGCTTCTTTACCAGCCTCAGCAGCAAAAAATTTCTTCCTTATATCTTAGTCTGAAGGTACTTTTATTTGTTTGTTTAAAGCCATTACCTCATTTTGTTTGGTTGGGGTTTTGGTTTTGTTTTTCAGTTTTTTTCAGTTATTTATTTTTTTTCAATGGGGTGAATGAGATTACTGCACAGGCATAAACCCACGTCATATCCCAGTTCTGCTGATCTGTAAGAACTGGGATAAAATCTGGGCAAACTGACAGTTGATGAGACAGAACCGGGCAGGGTAACCAGGTGCTGCAAAATGTTCTATTACAACATTTTGGGGGAATTAAATTTGAATTAATTTTCATATTTCATATAGGCTGGCCATGAGGAAAGAATTCTTCCCAGCAAGAGTGGTCAGAGCCTGGACTGGGCTGCCCAGGGAGGGGGTGGAGTCCCCATCCCTGACTGTGTTTCAGAGTGGGTGAGATGTGGTGTTGAGGGATGTGGTGTAGGGGAGAACTTTGTAGAGTGGGGCTGATGGTTGGACTGGATGATCCCAAGGGTCTCTTCCAACCTGAATGATTCTGTGAGTCTATAATGTAAGTGCAGAATTGCTCAATGAACTGTGTTGGCCATATGGCTACTGACCTGTGGTGCTAAAGGCTGCTGGAAGCAGTGGTAGGCTCCCATGTGTTAATACCAAGATACCTGCGGGTATAAATCTAGTGTTATATCACACTACCTCAGGATGTCTTTAGAGTTTTTTAAATGGAGCGGGGTTATTTCTGATCAAGGGTAATCTCAGAACTGTGGGGGGTAGGGTGGGTATTTTCCCTCTCATTTTACTCCAAGTTACAGGATCAGAAGTTTAGTCGGTGCCGATGTTGCAGACACAATGCTGATAGAAATCATCTTTCCTGGTGGTTGAAACTGAAGTCCTGTTTGTAATTTTGAAGCCTTTCTGTTAATCCTAACCACGCGCTAACCTCATGTTTATCTTCATTTTCCTGTGCAGTTTCAGTAGATAACATCCTTATTTCCACCTCGTAATAACCTGGTGCACACTCTAGTTGGGAAACTGCTGCTTTAGATGCAGATACTGAGAGCATTACTAACAGCAGGAGTATTAAAGTGGCTGTGATGCTTCGATACACAATTAGGCAAGGATATCTCTGAGGTTCTCTCTAGTGCTTTCTGAAATTCATTTTCCTTTTAAAGGTCTCAAGCTCAACACTTATAAAGCCTTGGCCATAATTACTCCGGTGGGAAAGTTGCAGAAAATCTGTATGGCATCTAAGGACAAAGTTTCACCCCTCACCAGTGAGAATGGTGCATCACAGGCAAAAAGACTTTGGTGGTTATGGGATGCTGTGATGAAATGCTCATCACGTAAATCTGTACAGCTGAGAGGCGATGAAATTAAGAAGCAGCTGGTGAAAGGCACCATAGGTTGAATTTGCTGCTAATAATTAGGAGGCTTTTTGAGCCAAGCGCTTTTCCCCTTCACGCATGCCTTGGGAAGTGTCAAACCAATGAATTATTCCTCTTACCAAGAGCAAAGGGTAACTACTACTACTGTATTTTCTACTCAGTGTGTTTTTATTGGATGTAAAACAGTCGCAAAGAAAGTAATAGAAATACCACACATGACTGAGGAAAAGGAATCTGCAGATTTTATTGCATTCACCCAATTACTGACATTGCGGCCCCGATTGTAAATCTTTGGACACCCGCTGGCTTCTGCTGAGGTTTCTCAGTTGCCTCCCATAGGAATTGCCAGACAAGGTCATACTCGAGGTCTGTCCAACCCAGCGTCACGTCTTCGACAGTGCTCGGGACCAAGTGCTTCAGGAAAACATGGAGCAAGGATCTGTGTGTATTAGCACCCATCTTCCCACTAGATCCCATCCTGCTCCACAGCAGAGAAGGTTGGATGTACACAGCCTTGTGCTCTCCCATTGTTTGATGCTGCTGTCCCTACTCAGCCTTCTGGATAGTAAGGCAGGCACCTTGCTGGTCATTTAGGTCCTCTCTGGTGGCTCAGTACGGACCTACATTGTTTTAAGCTTGTTTTTTCCTGAAGGGGTATTTTGGATAGTGGTACAGTGCCATCTGTAGGGAAGTAGTCGAAGAAGCACAGAAAGGCATAAACTGGAGCGACTGTGTGGGTATAGGGATGATCCCAGCTCAGCCATTGCCTTACATCTGCACTTGGAACTTCATGGGAATAAACCACACTCGTGTCCTGGAGCAGCGCTGGTTGGGCTCGGTGCTGCTCAGGGGCTCCAGGATACCCTGTGTGCCACAATCCAACAGCCAACCTGAACTGAAACAGAAGGAGGTCGGGAGCTGAAGGGTTGGTAAATGAGGCTGGAAGTTCTAAGTGCTAATAGTTTCACTAACAAAGTATTTGTGTGGCTGATTTAAGTGAAGACAGTCCAGGCGTTGCTTTGATTCCCCTGGCAGGTCCACGCTGAGTGGGCACCTGAGGGCTGTTTGTAGGTTTTTGAGAAGTGCAATAACCCAGGGAAGAAAGTTTCCACCTAGTGCTGCTGGGACAGATATAAAAGGTGCTAAATAAAGAGGAACATTAGCTGAGATCATCCACAGCCCAGGAAACAAAAATTGCTTTGCAACCACGGGTGACATCCAGGGTTTCTCATTTGAGAACGTCTCTTTGGAGAGCAGCCATCTCAGGAACTTCACTTCCCTTTTCCCCTTAACTATGTGGAAGGTTAAGACTGTACTTTCCAGACAAGATGCCCAATTTTTTCATTTGCCCAGGTGCCAACTTTGTCTGTTCCAGTTGATTGTATTTGCGTATGAGGTTCTGAAAACACATCTCATACTACCTCGCAGATCTGTCCCTTGCTTTTCGGGCAAGTCCTGCAAACTCCTGCCTAGGGCACATGAAGAGTTGATATAGAGACATGCTAGTTTTAAGTTTAGTGCCATTTAAAGAGTTCTGGTGGTCCCAGTGTCCTAAGCTGTGTGTTAAATGCTCTCATCGCTTTGATAGAGAACTCCTAGCATGGTCTGCGAAATTAATGGTAATCTTTGTCTTACAAGGAATTTGCCATCTTTGTGCACAGTGTGTAACTGTAAAGAAGGCTTCAGCGTGGTCTCTCTGGTCTGCAGTTAGAACCAAGGCATTTCAGGCTGTGTGGCTGCTGGTTAGATGCAGCCTCTCTGAGCAGCACAGAGGCCTGTCTCATGCCAAGGATGGAGTTAAGTACCTGGAGAGGTGCTGTCTGGACTCCAGGTTTCCTGGCTCTCCAATGTTTGGTGTGATTCAAGAAGACAATCCTTCCCCCTTGCTTGGACTCTGTCCCCTGCCCCATGTTCCTGTGCTGAGCTGGCACATTTCATCTGCTTTAAATAAGATGTTCTTGTGCCTGATGTTCCTGGAGGATTGGAGGTGGCTTCAGACAAGTTGCTTTCAGAGCTCTTAAGGACTTTCCCCTGGACCCTGTGAGGTAATTAAGCATTTGTTTTTCCAGACCTCCACAGGACCAGCTGAGGGTGATAGCTCTGGACCTCCTGCTCTTCCCTTTCAGCTCTCCTAAGGTCTCTGATAGTGGACTTCCAAGGGAGGAGCTTTGCACCTTGTGTAGCAGCATCGACCCTTGTGCAGAGTCATGTTCTGAAGGACTGAGTTCATGTGGACGTCATGAAACTCTTGTGGAAGGAGAAGCAGAAGCAGCTGGGGGAAATCTTCTACCTTCTAAGTAAAGGTGACTGAATAGCAGGTGGGAGCTCTTTGGGTGGGAGTGGAGGGCTCTTTTTGTGGAAAGAATTCTGCTTATGAATTCAGTTTCTTCAGGAGAACGAAGAAGACTGTCAGCTTCCAGGAAAATAAAATAAAAATCATTTTCTAGCTATTTTTTTGCCACTTGGGATTACCCAAAAGCTCCTGCTCTGGCAAGGGTGCCTGTGACACTGTGGACTCAAAATTGCACCATAGTGAAGTGTTGGTCTTGGGCAGTCAGGGGGAGGCAAGCTTTGCCACAGGGTTATGTTTTCCATCTCAGTTAAAGAAGGGCTTAGCAATACTAGTTTAAAACATCAGCAGTTCTGTGTTTTAACAACAGATCTCAGAGTTCTGCCCAAATCCACAGTTAGATATTTGAGTGGTTTTTGAGAGCCAGCTTTCAAGTTAACTGGGGATCTGCACGGGAAAGGGTTTTTTCATCTCTTCCACTCAGTCAGACCTACTGATTTCCCTGTTGATGGGATGTTTTATAAATTAGTGCTTTCTGGGAGACAGGGTCAGCAAAGAGTCAGCTTAGGTTTATGGTGGAAACTCGGTGACATCTCAGCTTTGGAGCGATTGCTGTTCCTCCCTCGTGAGATTCCCAGCGGGTCAGGGAGTGCGTTCTCCCGTGCCTTGTGGCACAGTGTCCCTCACCCTGGCGTGGGCACAGGACAGGCTGCAAAGGGAAGGTGCACATACAGACACCGTGCGCTGGGGTGGAGTCCTCTGGCTGGAAGGTCACTGCCTTCTTCTTGGAGCTGGGAGTAGAATGTCCCCGAGGTCTGAAGCCTCACCGCCTAAGGAGATGAGGAAAACAGGTAGTGCACCTTGACACCAGCAGTTCAAGACTAAATGGCTGTGAATGGAACAACTTATCGGCAACATTTTCCATTTGTGGCTCCATGTTGAGGTAATTAGCCCCAGTGAGCTCAAACTGCTGGAAAACTGCAAGAGCAATGGAAAATAAAAAGGTCACTGTGCATTGCAGGGGTTAAACAGCTAGACTTAAAAAGTGGCAGCTCTCTCAGTTAAAGGGGAAACTGCAGTTGTTCAGTAGGTCTAACACCTCGGAAAAGGACTTCCAAGATGCTTGTAACTTCTGCTCGTCTCTCAGTTTTGTTGCTTGAATCAGAATTGTTTATACTTCTCTTTAAGTTTGCCTTTAGCTTCATGGTTGATGAAAACTCATCAGGGAGGAATTGAGTGTACCCCATAATTATGCCTGTCAGGGCCTGGTTTCAACATCCACGCCAAAAGTAACAGAGCCCCCTCTCTACCGTCCCCTTCACCAGCCTCATGGCAAATAACTCCATTTTTTAAATAGACAGAGCAGTGTGTCTCCTCAGGACAAGCTGAGATTTCCCATCCACTTTCTGCTTGGAACTTGCTTCTTCAAAATACCAGAGCGATGAGTTTTGGCCCTGAATATTTGGTTTGACTCAGTTAGAAGATCTGGTCCTTAGCACTGGTAAGGTTGAGCAGGGGAGCTGGTGTAGATGGGTATGTCTGGGAGGTAGCTCTGTCTTTGCCATGAACTCTGGAGCGTTTCCCATGGAGGAGGCTGAGTTCACAGGTATCAGTTGATGCTGTTGCTTTCTGAAGCTAAGCAAAGGATTAGAGTAAAGAGGCTTTCAGTAACTGAGTGTAATTGCACTAGAGCCCTTCAGAGTAGAAATAGAAAACTGCTGAGGAAAAGCTGGGAGGGGATCGGAATTCGGAGAAACCAAAATCACCCGCACACACTCTCTTCCTTAAAATCCCTGTTCCTCTCTAATTCTCCTAAAGGGCCTGTGTGGGTGTTCCTGTTGGTTGATCTATGTCACTGTCACCATCACACAGAGCAGAGGCTTTCTGCTGCTATCTAAATTTACCTGGGGGGTGTGTTATTTTTGGAGAAGAGGTTGACCAGAGGTTGACAAGCGGCTGAACGTGAGCCAGCAGTGTGCCCAGGTGGCCAAGAAGGCCAAGGGCATCCTGGCTTGTGTGACCAGCAGAAGCAGGGAGGTGATTGTCCCCCTGTACTCAGCACTGGTGAGGCCACCCCTTGAGTCTGGTGACCAGTTCTGGGCACCTCAACACCAGAGAGATCTGGAGGGGCTGGAGCGAGTGCAGAGGAGGGACACGGAGCTGGGGAAGGGCCTGGAGAATCAATCTCATAAGGAGCCATTGAGGGAGCTGGGAGTGTTTAGTTGGAGGAAGAGGAGGCTGAGGGGAGATCTCATCACTCTCTACAGCTGCTTGAAAGGGCATTGTAGAGAGATTGGTGCTGGTCTCTTCTCACAGGGAATCAGCGATAGAAGGAGAGGGAATGGCTTCAAGCTGCAGCAGGGTAGGGTTAGGCTGGCCATGAGGAAAGAATTCTTCCCAGCAAGAGTGGTCAGAGCCTGGACTGGGCTGCCCAGGAAGGGGGTGAAGTCCCCATCCCTGAGTGCGTTTAAGAGTACGTTGGATGTGGTGTTGAGGGATGTGGTGTAGGGGAGAACATTGTAGAGTGGGGCTGATGGTTGGACTGGATGATCCCAAGGGTCTCTTCCAACCTAAATGATTCTATGAAGAGGAGCTAGCTGAAAGAGCTCCTGGGTTTGTTCACTTGATCTTTCTCTCCTTTGTTTAATATCTGTCTCTTCGCCTTTTCCCTTAATCCAACATGATTATTTATCACTTTAAATGTGTTCCTTACCATGAGGAGCTCTACAGTTTTTAACCTGGCTGTTGCCCACAGTAGAAGTGAAGAAGTGACCTGCATGCCCTTGAGTAGAGCCCCCTTTTGTCTCCCCTCATTCCTCTTCAGAGAGGACTGTTGTTTTTGGGGAGTTTGCATCTCCTCTGTGCCTTGTTTTTCCCTGCATGACAGACTTGTGACAAGCAATTCTGATCATTTCCAGCAAAGGATTGTAGGGGAAGGAAATTCATGTGCAATTCCTAATTCCCCAAAGTGGGGTTGGGGGGAGACAAGAGCTGCATGTACGATCCTGTTGGAGAGAAGTGAGCCATAGGAGGTTTCTAACCAGCTCTTAAATGGTGCCTAGAGTCCAGCTGACCAGCACCTCTTGCCTTGGAGTTGGTACCCACACTGGTACAAGTGGGGGTGATGGATGAATGATCATGCAGGGCACGTGGCCCACTAGACTGCAGTCTCTTTACCCCTGTGAATCTGTATCTGGGCAGGGAGTAAGGTGTCTCCCTTTGAGGACAGCAGCATGGCTACAGTGCAGCGTATCATATCCCTGCATTCAAAACCTTCTCTAGTTAGAAAACTGCAAAGAGAAGCATTGGAAAAGTTGAAAAAACCCAAGAGGCATCTTTCTGCATCATTTGGGGTAAAAAAAATACTTGCTCTGGTGGGATTTTCTATCCCTTTCTGTTTTGCCTGGTTTTGGTATACACACCAAACTTTGGCTGTTCTTAATGGGGATAAGAGAGAAGATCTGTTCCTCAGTAGGCTCCATTAGTGGTAGTTGAGTGGTTTGGTTTTGCTGGCCTAATGATATTAGACAGGTCTTGCATTTTGTAGAGCAAAAGCTGAAGGGGAGGGATTGATAAGGTAGGAGGATCCCAGGGCTGGCCAGCTCACAACAGAATCATAGAATAGAATTGAATAGGTTGGAAGGGACCTTTCTGATCATCTAGTCCAACTGTCAACCACTTCCCTGGCCAGCCCACTTCCAATAAAACACTTGTAGTGCCCTCGTTCTCTTTGCCCAAAGACCATGGGCTTTCACTCTATGTATGAGCAGTGTCCAGGAACATGTTGGAGCAGCAGAAGTCCAAAGCAGAAGACTCTCACTTGCCTTCATTTTAGGCCATTGAGTTCCCTTCTGCTTTGTCCTCATCAGAGTTAGCAGGCCAAACCCTTATGCTTGGGGTGATGTTTGCCAAACGGAATTCCTCCTTCCCGCAGATTCAGCTGTCTGGAGGGATAGTCCCTTATCACAGAATCACAGAATAGTTTGGTTTGGAAGGGATCTTTAAAGGTCATAGAGTCCGATGCCCTCTGCAGTGAGCAGGGATATCTTCAACATAGAATCAGAGAATGGTTTGGGTTGGAAGGGACCCTTAGAGGTGATCTAGTCCATGTACATAAAGAGCACAGCAAGCACCAAATCTCCACACTGGATGTCCCACCTTCCAGGCAACCATCTCGTATGTTGAGTCAGGACAGTTCACTGGAGAGCCCCATGGGCTGAGGCGTGGGCAGCTTTCAGCCTGGTACTCCTTGTGCTGGGGCCTTCTCCCATCAGGAGCCTCAGGTCACATTCCTCCCCAGCTCTTACTCTAAAGCAGGGGGCTTTGGTTGCCAAATAAGTCTTTTCACGCAGGAAGGAATGTTTTGTGGAGGGGATTTACCTGTTAGTGGATTAGGCTATCCCAGAGTCAGCGGCCCTGCCAGCTCCACAAGAACCTGCCCACTGCTGCGTACTTTGAAAGCTCTTGCAGCTCTTGCCACCAGGCTCTGCCTGACCCTGCTGCTCGTTGGCAACTTGCTCCTCTCCCCCAGGGGAGGTGTTGAGCAGGCAGGTAAACCTAGGAGGGGTACTCGGTCAGAGCTGCTGTTTTCAGGGACATAGTTAACGTCTTTGGGATGGGAGGCAAGAGTCTAACTTCAACAAGACTTTACAGCACGTTGTTGATTCTCAAGTTGTCCCAGGACCTCTGAGTGACCAACCATCAATTAACTCTGACCTCCTGTGGTTTCAGAATCTGGATCCAAATGCTGAGGTTTCACTCTCTCTGTCTCAAACCCCTGACCGCAGCTCCTATTTTTAAGCAGGGATGGGTGTGATCTTCTGGAATTCATTAACTTCTCCCCCTCCCCGGCTCCACCACTCTCTCCATCTCCTTCCCCTCTATCAGAGACATTGCTGTAGCAGTGCAGCTGACTTGTCCTGTCCATCTCTGCAGCGGTACCTTCAGGGCTGCAGCTTGGAGATACCGACGCTGCCTTCCTGTTGTGCTGGAGCATCTTGAGACAGAATCGGGCTTCATCGACTTACGAAGCAACTTCCAAGCCCAAACTGCCTGATCTTGGCGTTTCCTCCCTTTGCCGTGGCTCGCCCTTCCTCTTCTCCTCATGTTTTTGTTTTTCTTGGGAGCATCCAGCGGTGTGGTTGACCTCTTGTGGGTCAGGGTAGAGCTACAGGCGCTCCTGCAGCTCCTCGCTCACTGCCCGCCTGCCCACACCGCCATGGCTTGCCCGTGGCAGCCGGACCACCGGCCGTCCAGCTCGGGCTCTCCACCGGCTGCTCAGCAGAGTCCCCGGGGGCTTTAGCTCTCCTCAGGAAGCGTGAACTCGATTATTGGGCTTTGGATTAAAGTAAAGGCTGTGGGAGCAGAGCACAGATCACAGCGTCAGTCCACCGAGACGTGTGCTGAGCAGCAGGGGCGTGTTTCCTTCAGGGATCATATTTAGGTTAGAAATGCTTTCTTTTGGGGGCCAAATTGTCATTCTCAGACACTGTAGTCAGGCTTACCATCAGCCCCGCGAAGACTGCACGTCTAAAGGAAGTGACAGAAATAGATAAGTTTGTTTCCAAAACAAAAAAAACCCTTTGGTCCAGAGAAAAGATACCTACCTCTTGGGAAAGAGGAGAAGGCTCCCATCTCTCCTACTTGTCTGAGCTCAAGGTCTCTCATCCTTTGTCTTGGACTTGTTTCCCATCGCTTATCGTTTACTGGAAAAACATTCCAGCATGTGTGCAATGCTAGACCACCAAAAAAGATGAAGAAGAGATGGATGCACTGCTGCTTCTCTATTTATAGGAAGAGAGAGACGAACCAAAAATGATATGGGAAAATTCAAATCTTTAAATACTCTGGGAGAGATGGATGGAAAAAGGGCTGCTTGCATTGTTCACAGGGTTCAGGAGACTTTCTCACGAACAGCTCTGGCGTAACCCCTTGGGCAACTCGCTTGTGTGACCAGGGGGGTTTCTGTGCACAGCCCCCCTCTTATTTCTGGAGTATCTTATTTGCTTCAGCAAGGAACTGCTACAGCAATTGTACCTCCTTGTCTTGGTGTGCTCTTAACTTTCCTTCTGGCTCCTTCCCATGCTTATCCTCTGGTGTACCTGGCAGGCTGATATTAGCACTTCTGATGGTTTCACTTGTATTCGTGCTGCTCTTTCTACCCTAGGCTTGCACATTTTCATTCCATTGCGTTTCATAGTCCCTTAAACATCTGAAAACATTCCCTGTCTCCTTTGAGAACATTAGGCTGCTCTAAGAAGTCTTTTTCTCCTGTCAGATCAGGGAAATACCTTTCTCAAGTTACTTCCTTGCTGTCTGTGTTTTCTCATGCCGATTCTTAACCTTGGTCCAGAAGCACTGCCATCTATTCTCAAACCTCCTCTGCTAATCAAGTTCACTACCCCTGGTGTTTTGAAAACACACCTGCTTCCTTCATCTTCGGCAAAGGAATGGGTGTATTTGCTCACAGGTTGGCAAATTGATTCTTGATTAAGGAGTTGAACTGTTTGCTCTCTGCTCTCACCTCAGGGATTGGCCCAGACCCCACCACGAAAGGGACAAGGAGCCATCTTCAGTTTGGATTTGTCAAAAGGGTGTTTCATAGCAAGGTGTTAAAGTGGGAAGCATGAGGCTGCCTCAAATGCAGTGAGGATTTCAAGGCACACGACCGAGGGTGGGAACTGCGGTCTCGCCGTCACAGGTGAGATGCAGCCTGAGCAAGAGTCTCCTATTTATTCTTGCACCCTTTAAAATGTCTCACCCCTGCACATCTGGAGTTGTCTCGACCTCAGCTGCACTTTCTGAGCTCTGAGCTCTTTTGCACTGCTCCTTTTGTCCATAAAACCTTTCCTAGTGTTAATCTGCAAAGCATTCCCCTCGGACCATCTCTGTTGTGACACCTGTAGGAAGCAGTCGTTTCGCAATGGCCAGACCAGCAGGCCAGCTTGTTGGTATTTATATCTACTGAAAAGGTACCTCTGATTGTCAGGGAATTGTGGGAGCTGGAAGGGACCTCTAGAAATGATCCAGTCCAACTCCCCTGCTAAAGCAGGGCTGCCCAGAGCACATCACAGAATCACAGAATATCAGGGATTGGAAGGGACCTTGAAACATCCTCTAGTCCAATCCCCCTGCTGGAGCAGGAACACCTAGAGCAGGTCACACAGGAACGACTCCAGGCAAGTTTTGAATGTCTCCGGAGAAGGAGACTCCACAACCTCCCTGAGCAGCCCCTGCCAGGGCTCTGACACCCTCACCCCAAAGAACTTTCTCCTCCTATTTCAATGGGATTTCTCATGTTTCAGCTTGTGCCCGTTCTCCATCATCCTGTCACTGGGAGCCACTGAGAAGAGTCCAGCTCTATCCTTCTTCAACCCACCCTTCAGATCCTTGGGAGCATGAAGAAGGTCTCACCTCAGCCTTCTCTTCTCCAGGCTAAAGAGTCCCAGCTCTCTCAGCCTTTCCACCTCAGGGAGATGCTCCAATCCCTGAGGAAACATGTCAGTGCTTGAGACAGTCATACTGTTCCTGCCATCATCTCCCCAGTCGTTCTACCTCCTACGCCCTTGCCCCCAGTGAGGCCGGGGTACTCTGGCCTCTCCTATTCCCCCGCTGCCATGGCTCCTGCTGTTGATTGTTGTTACAGGAGCAGGCAAATTACTAGGTAGTCTAATGAGCTGGGGCAGAGATGGTGGTTTGAGCACTGATTTAAGTGCTACCGCAGTGGAAATAACATCAACCTCATTTGCAGTTCCCAGAGTTCATCCGTTTCCTTCTCTTCCCCCTTCCCTGTATTTTGTTTCTGTTGATAAGTCTCTAAATGCTGCCTTTAAAAAAACCACAGCTGCCAACCACTCATTTCAGCTTTCCTTAGAAATACACCCGCGTGGGATTCAGGGCTCACTCGGGGTCCCTCCCAGAGTTGTTCCTGTTCTCACTTTCTTCCTCTGGGCAGGGAATCTGTTTGGTGATAGACTGCTCTGTGCCCTCCCTGTCCCGAGGGCTCCTCTGCTTTGAAGTTCTGTCACTTGGCCACTTGAGGTGGTGGTTGCTCTCCGTATTTATCACGTGAGCTCTTGCACTGGGGAAGAATATCTTTATTTTGCAGGGACCCTGTCACGATTTGACTGCAGGCTTTTTAAGGCTTGGTTGCATGGGATACGGTAAGGAAGATTGCTTCATATCTGGATGAAAAACTTCCAGAAAATAATGTGGTCTGGTGATTTTTTTTAGCTTGCGTCCAAGGACTTTTTCTGACGTCTCGGTAAAAGGTATCTTAAAAACAATAAGCCTCTTGTAGTAGAGAGCTCAGCTGTACAAGAGTTCTGTGCTCCCACTGAGCGTTTTTACCAGCCCACAATTTGAAGAAGGTTGAAAGCTATTGTTGCAGTCAATTTGGCAGATCGTTCCCTTTGAGTTGTTACACTGCATAAATATTTTGCTGTCCTGCCAAGAGCTGTTGTTCTTCCAGACATGTCATCATCTCCATGAATAATAGATCTGAGCTCCTGATCACTTGGGGTCGTAAAAGAACTTGGTGTTCCTGTTGAAGCTGGATAGGTTTGGAGTTCCTGGTCCCAGGATCTAGAACTAGTCTTGCCCTGTGGTAACCACACTGTGATCTAGTCTTGTTCTAGTCTTCCCTTGTACCATGATGACCCGATTGTTGGATGGGGGGAAGACAGTGGATATAATATATCTGGACCTTAGAAAAGCATTTGACACTGTCCCCCACCACATTCTCATGGAAAAACTGGCTGCTCGTGGCCTGGATGAGCGTAGGATCTGCTGGATCCAGCACTGGCTGGAAGGACGGTCCCAAAGAGCGGAGCTCAATGGAGTTCAATCCAGCTGGTGGCTGGTCACAAGTGGTTCCTCAGGGCTCAGTGTTGGGGCCATTCCTTTTTAATATCTTCATTGACGATGTCGATAGGGCCATAGAAAACACTATTAGTAANAATCTGATGAGGAGCCATTGAGGGAGGGAATCAGCGATAGAAGGAGAGGGAATGGCTTCAAGCTGCAGCAGGGTAGGGTTAGGCTGGCCATGAGGCAAGAATTCTTCCCAGCAAGAGTGGTCAGAGCCTGGACTGGGCTGCCCAGGGAGGGGGTGGAGTCCCCATCCCTGACTGTGTTTAAGAGTAGATTGGATGTGGTGTTGAGGGATATGGTGTAGGGGAGAACATTGTAGAGTGGGGCTGATGGTTGGACTGGATGATCCCAAGGGTCTTTTCCAACCTGAATGACTCCGTGATTCTATGTGTCTGAACCTATTTTAGAGCTGCTAATTTTCAGCTGGTGAGAAGATGGTGATGTTGTGAAGTGGGACAGGGAGCTGTACAATTTTTTGTAAAAGACCTTTGAGATTTCACTGCTCCGGTTGGGCAAGTGCATTTATTCGTCCTCAGTCCCATTTGCTTTTCTGGATATTTGATGCAACAGGCATTAGAGGAGGAGAGAAGACAGAGCTTAGCATCAGCAGCTTTTTGGTAAGAAGGGGATCTGTTATTTCAATAGCTTTATTGTATTTTAGAAAAATCCTTGAGCTACTTGTTGTCCAGGTCATCAAAGGGTTCCTTCTGTTGATGGTAATTGTGAAACCGCTACGAAAGTACCTGGCCTTTATTGCTCAACATTCTCCTTCTCATGGAAACCAGGATTCTGTACAGCTTGAACACTGAAACTGATTAGTCAATTTTATGTTTATCTTTGGTTAAATGCAAGAAATATGGTGTTTGGGAGACCAAACCACGGAGAAGCAATTAGAGAGTAAAATTCAAATCCCTCAGACTTGTGCAATAAGCCCTATGAAGAACTTTTATTGCCTTCATGTAACTATCAAAGGATCTTTATTTTATATACAGAAGGTGTGTGGTAGTGTGGAGCATCCCATAAGTTGGGGTAGTCATTTGAAATGTTTGCTCTAAAACAGCTTTCAATGCCCAGGACCTTAGTGAAGCTGATGGGCTTTTGTTGCCCAGGAGATGGGCGTTAGACCCCAAGAAGACCTCTTTGTGCCGCTCTTCTGGTTCACAACAGAGACTTTGCTGGGCTGGAGGAGAAAAAAAACCTCAAGCAGATGTGGGCTATATGTCTCTTCAGTAAGCTTCTTGGACTTGTCTCCTAGTTTGTTTATTTTGTTCTGCATTTCTTGTGTGAGAGAAGTTCTCAAGGGAATTTACCATTCAGCGTTTCATACGGAGATTGCCATAAATCCGGGAGGATTGTTTTGGTTTTTTTTTTTTCTAGTTTATGGCAAAGCTCCCTGGAACTCTAATTCATTTTTTTTGTCGTGTGTGACTTCAGTTCCACGAACTAATATTAGTTATACAGTGAGGAGACATCTATATATAAACACAGTCTTGTATGTTTCCATATATACCCATGTTTCTATATATAAGCAAAATGCTTTCAGAGGAATATTTAAAAATATTTGTCACATTTTGTCGTGTATTTTATGGTGGGAAAGTGTAATCGGAAAAAATGCATTTAGATCTTGTGGGACAGTAAGGTAAAATAGCTACTTGTGTGAACTGGGTCTTTTTTTAGATGCAGGCGCTACAGAAATAGCCAAGTGATAGCCCCACTGTGAACTCAAAATGCATTTCCTTTTCGCTGGGGTTCGCTGGTCTGTTTGTCTAACCCTTGTAAGGACAGCCATGCCGTGTGTGGAGCTGGGCTCCCGGCTTCCAGAAGGACGGGGGGACCTTCACGTGTCTTAACCTGGTGTGGGTAAAGAGGCAGAGCCAGCAGATCCTACGTAGTCCATCTTATTTAACCTAAGCTTGTTTGAGCTCCTCTGGGAAATACACGGTGTTTCAAGTCAATAAATTCTGTGCAGTATAACGTAGGGGTTTATTTAATCACTTTGTTCAAGGCTTTCTAGCAAATTTGGGTTTGGTTTTTCGCTTGTTCTTTTTTTTTTCCCTTTACTTTGTGGTGAATAAATGACAACCCCTTTCCTGCAAGTGGAAATGACAGCAATATTTTGAAGTTTGTTGTCTTCTGTCACTTGGCCAGGGGCTGGCATACGGTCTGCACTGATACTGCTATACAGTCACAGAATCATTCAGGTTGGAAGAGACCCTTGGGATGATCCAGTCCAACCATCAGCCCCACTCTACAAGTTCTCCCCTACACCAGATCCCCCAACACCACAGCTCATCCACTCTGAAACACAGTCAGGGATGGGGACTCCACCACCTCCCTGGGCAGCCCAGTCCAGGCTCTGACCACTCTTGCTGGGAAGAATTTTTTCCTAATGTCCAGAATTTTTCCTTTGTGTCCAGTTCTGGGCATCTCAGCACAAGAGAGATATGGAAGTGCTGGAGCGAGTGTAGAGGAGGGACACAGAGCTGGGGAAGGGCCTGGAGAATCAATCTCATGAGGAGCCATTGAGGGAGCTGGGAGTGTTGAGTTGGAGGAAGAGGAGGCTGAGGGGAGACCTCATCACTCTCTACAACTGCTTGAAAGGACATTGTAGAGAGGTTGGTGCTGGTCTCTTCTCACAGGGAATCAGCGATAGAAGGAGAGGGACTGGCTTCAAGCTGCAGCAGGGTAGGGTTAGGCTGGCCATGAGGCAAGAATTCTTCCCAGCAAGAGTGGTCAGAGCCTGGACTGGGCTGCCCAGGGAGGGGGTGGAGTCCCCATCCCTGACTGTGTTTCAGAGTGGATGAGGTGTGGTGTTGGGGGATGTGGTGTAGGGGAGAACTTTGTAGAGTGGGGCTGATGGTTGGACTGGATCATCCCAAGGGTCTCTTCCAATGAAAGGATTCTATGATTCTATGTCCAGCCTAAATCTCCCGCATCTTCTCCCTATGGGAGACATTGCTTGGATTTGACGTTTTGGGTGGGTTTGTGGTTGGTTTTTTTTAGATTTGGGATTTTTGTCCATTTTGTTGGTTTGGCAGTTTTTGTTTGGTTGGGTTATGTGAGTTTGTTCTCTTTTTTTTTTTCCTTGCCTGACCTAGTCCTCCACGGCTTCGAAAGTTACTGAGTTAGAAAAGTCAAAAAATACCACATTTCTAAAAGTTTCAGGAAAACACGGTTTGTGGAGAAGAGGAAATTTTTCCTATTGCTCCTCTGGGGTGGAGATGAAAGCTCAGCACTGACCCCTTCTGTGAAGGCAGCATCACGGAAAGTGAGGGGTCTAGAGAACAAGTCCTGTGAGGAGAGGCTGAGGGAACTGGCCATGTTTAGTCTGGAGAAGAGGAGGCTGAGGGGAGACTTCATTGCCCTCTACAACTACCTGAAAGGAGGTTGTAGAGAGGTGGGTGTTGGCCTCTTCTCCCAAGTGAATAATGACAGGACCAGAGCAAATTGTATGAAGTTGTGCAGAGGAGGTTTAGATTAGATATAAGGAAGAATTACTTCACTGAGAAGGGTGGTCAGGGACTGGAATGGCCTGCCCAGGGAGGTGGTGGAGTCACCAACCCTGGAGGTATTTAAGAAACATGTAGACATGGCACTTCATGGCACGTTCTAGTGGCCGAGAATGTTGGGTTGGGTGATTTGTGTTGTAGGTTTTTGTGTTGTCTTCTTTGTTCTTTGTTTTGTGTGTGTGTGTATGGTTGGACTCAATGATCTCAGAGGTCCCTTCCAACCATGAAGATTCTGTGATCACCTGACCAGTAGCTGCATTTATCAAGGGAGCTTTCCTGAGCAGGCAGAAGATGCGGGAAGAAGCCCAAGACCATTGTGGGCTGCAGGAAAGGGTCTGGGGGCAAGGTGTGGATGTGTTGCTGTTGCAATAGGAGATCAACAGGGGAAAGTTAAGGGTATCCAGGGAGGGAAATATGAAATGTTAGATCCATCTGTTTAAAAAAACAGCAGTAAACCTCCCATAAATATATATATAAGACTCTGAATCTTCATCTTCTCTAAACTTTCTCATGCCCCAGTCCTTGGATATTCTCTTGTGAACCACATACAGTGACACACATCCACTCTGCTATTGTTAATATGCTGGATAAATACTGTTTATATGTTTCTACTATAGATTTAAGGGCAAGGCCTCTGCGCCTGGTAGACTGGTTTTCTGGTTGGGGTTCATGTTGATGTTTCTGTATGGCCTTGCCCAGAATGTTTGGGTTTACAAGCAGTCACAGAAACAGCAGTGAAGCGTGCCTATGTATGTTGCGTGACCTAGTTGCCCATGTTGTTTCTAGGAGAATTTAGAGCTGGTTTACTTCAGTGTTTATTGGGATGTAGAGGAATTCAGCCTAATTCTAGCTAAAAATAAACAAATGCAAGGCGGAAGTCACGACAATAGGACACCATTGCTTTGAGGCCATTTCCATGGTTGGAATCACAGAATAGGCAGAATGCTATGGGCTTGCAAGGGACCTCTGGAGATCATCTAGTCCAACCCCCTGCCAAAGTGGGTCCACCCCGAGCAGGTCCCACAGGAACGGGTCCAGGCAGGGTTTGAATGTCTCCAGAGACAGAGACTCCACCACCTCTCTGGGCAGCCTCTGTCAGGGCTCTGCCATCCTCACAGGAAAGGAGGTCATCCTTATGTTTAGGTGGAACTTCTTCTGTTCAAGTTTGTGCCCATTCCCTCTTGTCCTGTCACTGGGCACCACTGGGAAAAGCATGGCCCCATCCTCCTGACACCTACCCTTGAAGTATTTCTAGGTGCTGATCAGATCCCCCCCTCAGTCTTCTCTTCTCCAGACTAAATAGACCCAAGTCCCTCAGCCTTTCCTCATCAGAGAGATGCTCCAGGCCCCTCATCATCTTTGTTGTCCTCTGGTGTACCCTCTCCAGCAGTTCCCAGTCCTTCTGGAACTGGGGAGCTTTACCGTAGCCCTCATCAGTGTTGCAGAAGGAGCTGGGTACATCATGGCAGTGGATCGTAGCCATACACGGATTATTTGAATGGACCCTTGTGAGCTGTTGCTGTCCTGAGATACCTTGATGCAATGCTCTTACGTGGTGTTAGTTGACAAGTCTGGGAGCCTAGGCTTACATAAAATCACAGAGATGCTGTGAGATCACATTTACAAACAAGGTGAACAGTCTTAAAGAGATGACAGAAATCTGTCCCTTGCCAGAGAAGGTTGAATGAAAAAGTGGTCTGTTTAGATCAAAAGCCCCATTCCTTCTGAGAAGCTGCACTACAAAAGTTATGCTGGAGTAAAACTGTCAAGATAAACAAAGTCCTAGAGGTCTGTTAAAGCTGAGTACGTGAGTCATTTGGGAGCAAATACATTCAGACTCATTTTGGATGAGGTTAAAATAATGATAGAGACTTCTGCAGAACTCCAAAATAAGCAGGATTGGCTCCACTACACCTTTCCTGAGCTAAACAGGCCCATCATGAAAGCAACACCGCCCTGGCAGAATTCCTGTTACGTCACTAACATATCACATCTCTCTTCTTTATGGTAAATATTTGACAAGAAGAATTTAAATAACGTTGTAATGTCAGTTTGTTGCGTGTCATCCTCTCACCCACACCCAGCAGCTGGAAAGCTCTTGAGCTACCCTGATCGATGTGCTGTGTTTGGAGTCATTTTGGCCTGAATTTTTAAATAAAACAATGAGCAGCCATTGCACTAATTCATTTTATAGCCATCTTGCTTCCTCAAATATCCATGCTTAACGTCTCTGGATTAGGAAAGTTGTGATAAATGTTATAGCAAAGTACTTGAGTAAAATTTGGGGATGAGTTCACCTGGAGTTGCATAGAAGAATCAAAAAGTAGACCTATGTAAGGAAGCTGCTATTACTGGTAGACTGTGGTCTCGGTTCCAATATGATTTTCTTTACAATCTGAGTATATCCTGTTGAACCTGAGTCTTCTGCAGTAGAGGATCTCTTGATGACAGCAAGAGATGATGGTCGCTCCAGTGGAGGTTCTCTGATCTGTGGCTTTGGTTCTGCCTTGATGCATTGGTACATTTAGGTGTGCTGTACCTTTAGCCTTTTAAAAAGTCACCTTCCATCCAGATGGTGGAAAGCAAACAGCCCCTTTCCCAGTGAATTTGCTGAAAGTGTGAGAGATGGTTCTGTAGCACCTGTTCTTAGAACAGTAGAATGGTTAGAGATGGAAGGGACCATAAAGATCATCGAGTTCCAACCTGCTGCCCTGGGCAGGGACACCTCCCACCAAACCAGGTTGCTCAAAGCCCCATCCAGCCTGGCCTTGAACCTCTCCAGGGATGGGGCAGCCACAGCTTCTCAGGGCAACCTGGGCCAGGGTCTCACCACCCTCACACCAAAGCATTTCTTTCCAGTATCTAACCTAATTCTCCCCTCTTTAAATTTAAAACCATTATCCCTCATCCTGTGGCTTCACTCTCTGACAAAGAGTCCCTCCCCATCTCTCTTGTAGCCCCTTCTGGTACTGGAAGGCCATTGCAAGGTCTCCCTGGAGCCTTCTCTTCTCCAGGCTGACCAACCCCAGCTCTCTCAGCCTGTCTTCATAGCAGAGGTGCTCCAGCCCTCTCATAATTTTCATATTTCTTGCATCGTTGCATCTCGTGGGACCTGACCCAAACAAAAAGCCAGTGGGAGAAGTTTGTGTTTCTTGTGCCTTGGAATTGCTGTGGTGTCCATTGTCTTCTGCTGAAGCAACTGGGAGTGGGTCTTTAACAGAGGCTGCCCCGCACGGGGCGGGCATTGGTGTGCCCTGGTTACCTGTTGGAGAAACAAATGTGTGGGGGCAGAGCATGAGTGCTCACGTGGTCCTGATCCTGCCCTCGTGTGAAGTCAAGGTCACCAGTGCCCGTTGTGGTTACGGGTGGGTTTATCCCACAGCTTTACTCGCTGTGAAGGCACACACATGTAGGAGGTTCTGGGGTTGTATAAATCCCACTGGGTGAAGGATGCCGTCACCCAGTTAGAAAGTATAACTGGACAGCTTTTCATTACACTTCTCCTGCTGCAATATAAATTAGGAAGCCTTCCACTGAGCTTGAAAAAATCTGATGGTGCCATCGACCAGCTGGGGTTTGAGCTGCTGGAATGGCGAACTGCACGTGATAGAAACGGCCTGAAGTAAAACAGGTCATTAAAATAAAATATTAGTGATCTAAGATGTTGGTAACACCAGAGCCCTTTTAAATTTACGTCCTAAATCACGAGCTAAAAGTAAACTACAGGAGAGGATGATGGTAAGTAAAAAGAAGAAAAAGGAGAGAATATATCCAGCTCCCAGTTCCTTTCATGACCCATGGTGCCAAGATGCTGCTCCTTCTTTTCAGCTCACGGGCTTTGCTCTCAGGGTGGTTTAGGTCCTTATGTAAGCACAGTGGCCTCAGCTAACCTCCTCCTAATGTCCACATGTGTTTCTCTTGTGCCTTCGAGTGCTGTACCTTTGTCTGGTATAAAATCTCATGGTGTAGATGCCAAAATCTCCCCAAATTAAACTCATTTTGTTCTAGGGTCTGAGGGAGGGAGGATTAGATTGGTAGGATTTTTGGCTGTGATGTTACAGAACAGGGCTGTTGTTTCTGTTGGTGCCATATTTGGGTTACCTGAACATCAAAGCCGTTCGAGTACATTGTTGTTTTGGGTCAGCTTCTATTTTTATTGCTCATAAACATCTCTTGGTGTTCTTGCTTGTAAGTCGGTGGGTAAAGTGTTGGTTAGCGGGAGCAGCCTGTTGGACGGTTGGAGTGATGGAGGAGACTATGGAGGTGACAGTTTGTCTCCTGTGCCTTTATGAAGGGCTCAAGAAATTGTCCCCCCGAGGGTAAGGGAGAGGGAGGAAGGTGGAGTGGGCCATGCAGAGCTACAAAAGGAGACACTGAACAGGCCATGGCAGATGTTGGTCCTGGCTGTGGAGCCCCAGACTGACGTATACATTTCTCAAAGGAGATCTGCTTGGATGCAGCAGCACCCAGACCCCACGGATGCCAGAAACCGGGTTCTGAACTGGGATGGGGAAGAGGTCTGGGATGCCGGACTGAGGTCTGGGAAGGACCTGGAGCTTTGAGTTTAGCCAACCCAAGGTTTTGCACTCCCTCTGCTGGTTGCATTTTTGCTGGCTGGTGCTGGCTCTTCATCCCTGAAGGGATGCTGAAAAGGGTGGGGACAATCTTGAACAAAGAGGGAAGTAATAAAATTAGCATGGCTCCTTTTTAGGGTTCTTGAACACCAAGAAAAAAATCCTTGCTGACCAAGCTCTGGAGGTGCAAGTCAGTAAGGAGATGAATGTCTTAAGTTTTACCTTTCAGAAGGTTGCCTTGGGAAGTGGAGGCACTGGGGAAATCAAATCAGCATTAAGTCACACCTCAGCACCTTCTGAAGCTGGTGTGGAAGACGTGAACCGTGACCAAGAATGACTTCAGTATCCTGTCTGCTTGCCTTAAATTTTATGTGAATTTTTTGTTCTGTATTAGCCCTAATAATGATAGGTCTCTCCCCAGACTCAGTATTTTCTCTCCTTGTTCTCCTCTTCTCTTGACCCAGCTTTGCTGCACTCTCTCAAGTATTTCCTTGAGCTGGTTTTTAAACTTCCAGCCTGTTCCTCATGTCAGGCTGCCACTGTCCTGATGCCACAACCTTGGACTCAGATCAGAGCCTCGGAGGTGGGTCAAAACCCACTTTGCTTTCTGGAGAGTTGCCTCTCACAAGCGTTATCTTTTCCATCTCTTCAACTCCTGCTTTGGAGCGAGTGAATACATCTCTAGGGTGTCACTAGCTTCCAGTTTTGGGAAGCAGCTTCTATTTGTCCATTTACCAAGCTGCAATCAGATCTTCTGGCCAACACTGGGAGCAGATCAGCAAGTGCTGTGCATTTTACACCCCCATGGACCTTGGTTCTTGTCAATCACAACCATATCCAGCCCAAATTCCCTACTGTCTAAGGACTGGGAAGCACTGGCACGCTGGCCATAGCAAGGGAATCGTTACTAATGTCCATAGAGTTTCTGAAACTACTTCTTTCCACTCCTTAGTTTCACTCTCCTTGCTTGCCTACACCTAGTGATAGCTCTCCTTAAATGTCCTTATTTCTGGTTCTTCCCCAAGATTTCCACTTTGGTAGCTGACCTCTGAGTTTTTCCTCACTCAAGTTATTCCTGGCTCCCAGCTAATTTCTTTTACTCCTGGACCTATGGTAACTTCTCAGCTTCTGATCCTGGTTTGTTGCCAGGTTCAGTTTGGTTGCAGGTAAAGCTGCAGCAGGGTAGCAGCTTTCTGGAGCTACCTTCTCATTCTCAGAAGCGACAGCGAAGCGAAGGAAGTTTGACAGCGTGTTTCTCACCAAGGTCTGAGCAGAAGGGATTGAAGGCCAGGCAGCAGCAGCGCAGTTGGAGAGTGGACAACGAGTGATAGGCTGCTGGGGATGGAAAATGTTAGCTCATCACTTCCCTTCCATCCGCCACGGGGCAGCGGAGAATTATCGAGCCCTTTCGAGGAGCTTCGTCCCGTCGAGTGTTCAGAGTTGCGAGTAGCTGAGCTTCTGCCATTTCCCTTGGGAAAGTATTCCTTACAAATACAATTCACTGTCAGGAAGTCATTCTGAAACTCTCCCTAATTTTTCCTCTTTTTTTTGTTTTGTTTTTTTTTTGTGTCCTCCCACTAGAATGGGCTTTAACACAAAGGATCTATTTAAAGCACTCCTTTTCAATTTTCCTGTGAAGGCTGATGTGGTTTCTAGTTCATGTTTGTAGGAGGCTGTGAGCTTTCTGGTTTAAAGGCAAAGAATCACCATATTCCCTCTGGTTGTGCTGATATTTTCACTCATTTCCTTTGGAGGGTCTGGAGGAATTTCACGTGGCTGCATTAAATGAATGCTAGTGAATGCTAAGCTCTGCAGAGGGACTGGGATAGACTGGATCCATGAGCCAACGTTAACGGCATGGGCTTCAACAAGGCCAAGTGCCAGGTCCTGCACTTGGGCCACAACAACCCCATGGATGGTTACAGGCTTGGGGCAGTGTGGCTGCAGCTGCCTGGCAGAAAAGGACCTGGGGGTGCTGGGTGACAAGCAGCTGAACATGAGCCAGCAGTGTGCCCAGGTGGCCAAGAAGGCCAAGGGCATCCTGGCTTGTATCAGAAACAGTGTGACCCCTGTGATTGTCCCCCTGTACTCAGCACTGGGGAGGCCACCCCTTGAGTCTGGTGACCAGTTCTGGGCACCTCAACCCAAGAGAGATCTGGAAGGGCTGGAGCGAGTGCAGAGGAGGGACACGCAGCTGGGGAAGGGCCTGGAGAATCAATCTCATGAGGAGCCATTGAGGGAGCTGAGACTGTTCAACTGGAGGAAGAGGAGGCTGAGGGGAGACCTCATCACTCTCTGCAACTGCTTGAAAGGACATTGGAGAGAGGTTGGTGCTGGTCTCTTCTCACAGGGAATCAGCGATAGAAGGAGAGGGACTGGCTTCAAGCTGCAGCAGGGTAGGGTTAGGCTGGCCATGAGGCAAGAATTCTTCCCAGCAAGAGTGGTCAGAGCCTGGACTGGGCTGCCCAGGGAGGGAGTGGAGTCCCCATCCCTGACTGTGTTTCAGAGTGGATGAGGTGTGGTGTTGGGTGATCTGGTGTAGGGGAGAACTTTGTAGAGTGGGGCTGATGGTTGGACTCGATGATCCCAAGGGTCTCTTCCAACCTGAATGACTCTGTGATTCTGTGACTGGGCTCCCTTCCCAAATACATACTAAAAAACGCTGGGTTTTGCTGCTGAAAAGAGCAGCCTCTAAAAAAGCCTGGTCTAGATGATGTTTGCGTAGCAGGTTTGTGTTTCTCTTGATTTCATGAAGGGTGCTGTGTTGTGGACCCAGAGGCAGTGTGGCCCAGTTCCTGTGGTGGGGGAGAAAGTAGCAGCCTCATTTCCCCACTGAAAATAATCAAGGTGCAAACCGTCTGAATGCAAATTTCTCCTAACAGAAGAGAGATTTAATGTCCTTGAAATGTGCTGCAGAAAAGAAATTGGGGAAAACACTTGTTGCTTCGGTGTAATTGCTTGCCAGGCAGTGCTGTTCTAGAGGGGATTGGTTTTAATGGTTGAATTATACAGCGTCCTGTAAAACGGATTGCTTTGTGTAACGTAGTGCTGAGCCTATGAATCTCACTGACACACCGAAGTGTTTACCTTTGTAGAAATCCATCAAAACCAAAACAGTTGCATAAGAATGAACTGGGAGATTTTTGAGAAGCAAATTCAAGGGCAGCTAAATGCCCCCTGGGATTTTTCTCTCTGTCATTGTAGGCGAGTTAAACAGTTTATAGCTTAATGCTCCTGGGCACTCACCAACGGCAAATGGACTCAGATTATTGGTTTTAACAAAAAACCAGCTGGCCTGATTCTAGTTTTACCACAAAAATGACTTAACAGGAATCTTGTGGTTTGTAAATGTTTACTGTAGCTTTGCTTTGATTCAGCACTTAATTAATGTTAGTAAATGGAAAGTGAGGGCCTTTAGTGAGATCTGCTCCTTGCTGGGGGGAGAAAACCAACACACCTATCTTCCCAGTATCTTCCCTGCACACTGACTCCACTGGGACATGGCACAGGTCAAGGGAAGGCACCTGTGAGCCTGCACTTGCAGCACTGGCCCCTAGTTTGGGGTTCTCTAGTACAAGACATTGACAATCTGAAGCAGTTCCAATAGATGGACGTTAAGATGGTCAGGTGCTGGAGCTCAGACACAGAAGATAAAGCAGAGGGAGGTACACTGGTTCAGTCCTGCAAACAGAAGGCTAAAAGAAGGGCTTTAGTAGGCTAAGGAGAAGACAAAGCTAGATTATTCATAGAGTCATAGAATTGTCTGGGTTAGAAGGGACATTTCAGACCATTTAGTCCCACCATCAACCCAACTCTGATCAAACCCATCACTAACCCATGTCTCTCAGCACTGGGTCAACCCGGCTTTTCAATCCCTCCAGGGATGGGGCCTCAACCCCTGCCCTGGGCAGCCCAGGCCAAGGCTTCACAACCCTTTCCCTCTCAAAATCCTTCCTCATCTCCAACCTGAACCTCCCCTGGTGCAACTGGAGGCCATTTCCACTTGTCCCATCTCCTGTGAACTTGGGAGAAGAGACCGAGTTCCCCTGGCTCCCCCCTCCTTTCAGGGAGTTGGAGAGAGCGAGAAGGTCTCCCCTCAGCCTCCTTTTCTCCAAGCTGAACACCCCCAGCTCCCTCAGCCTCTCCTCAAAGGATTTCTTCTCCAGAGCCCTCACCAGCTCTGTTGCCCTTCTCTGGACCCGCTCCAGCCCCTCAATGTCTTTGCTCTAAATGTATAAATACCTCAGGATCAAAGGGTGATTTTTTTTTTATTATTTTATATTTTTTTCTCCAAGTAATGCTCAATATACTGTAAGAGAATCAGCATTGCAAGCAATTCTTCCAGTGCTGCTCTGCATGGTCGGTCAATCACATGGAGCTCACTCCAGGTTCCCTGACTCATGCGGATTTTACTAAGCATCTTCACGCTTCTTAATTAGCTTAACAAATTAATCAGAAGTTGAGGTGCAGAGGAAAATCCGAGCTGAGTGGCGAGACTTTGAGCAGTGGGATGAGACTGGATTTGCTTTTTGGCCAAACTCCTTGGTCCTTTAGTTGCCCCTGAACGTAGCTGAGAGATCCGCCTTTGTCACTGAAGCTGTGCGCTCGTATAAGGCTCTTGCTGGTGTTACCCAACTGTTGCTGTGGATGGGGGAAGCTGGGGCAGGAGGCAAAGGGTGCCTGCCCATGGTCTTGGAGGATTGGTGGGTCAGAGCAGTGCCCACAGGTCTCTCCTGCTGCTGCGTATTACGCGGCATTCAGGTCGTTGCTGCCTTTATCGTCAGATCTGGCCCTGCTGCAGAGCCGCCTGCTTGCTAAATCTCACCGTATCCACACTTAATGCCAAGTGATTAAGGAAAGATTAATGTCACAGATGTTGGTGTGGTTAGAGGCTGTGGCCAGGAAAGCAGTGAAGTATAGAAAATTATTTCTATATTTTCCATGCACGCTTGCTCTCTCTGTTGAATTTGTCTTCTGCTCTCAAAGCCCGAGGAATAATAGAGACAATGCAGGTTTCCTTACCTGGGCGTTTACTGTATTCAGCTTCTTGTTGGATATCTATTGTGTGTCCTTAGCAGTGGGAAATGCAGTTAAAACCTCTCTTTCTCAGTTGAATAAAACAGTATGACAAATACCAGTAGCCTGATAAAATCTTTGAGTAAAGCTGTAGCCAATTCCTATTTAAAACACTCGGAGGAGTCATTATTTTACTCACAAGCCACTTTTCAAGTTGGGCACATGCTGTGCTCTGCTCTTTTACGATGTGTAAAGAAGTCTTTGCACTCCTCTGGCTTTTTCTTTAGCCTTTTCTGCCTTAATTACTCCCCTAGTGGAGGGTACTTTGCCCTCCCCTGTGCAGCAGTCGGAGAGGGCAGCCAGCCTGGGAGTGCGTCTTCACTCCATCTCCATCACCAGCACTGACACTTGTTCCATTGCCTCGTGATTTTTGGCAAACTATTGGATCTGGATCAAAATTAACCTACAGAGACCTTAAGAAATGTCATTTTCAAATCTCCTCTGTCTCACCAAGTGCCTGTATGAGCACTGGAGCCATGCAAAGGTAGGAGAAGGTTTTGGGAGCAAAAAGAAGCCTTTTAGAGGCAGCCCAGTTAGATTGGCCTAAGTTCACTGGACCCCCATGAGGTGATGGTTTCATGGAAGTCGGGAACAGGAGAACTTGACAGCCTAGAGGGAGCAAAGCCCATTGTCAGCCTGCCTTTGCAAATTTATCTGTTTTCAACAGATCCACTCTCTGCAACATACAGTTTTAATAATGAAGGTCGAGCTGAACCTCGATGCTACCCACCAAAAAGTCCAGTGACATCTGAAACTATGACAAGTTTCAATGGTCTCGATACTTTGGGTGATAATCTTTAATTTTTAGGTATTTTTATTTAAGGTAGAGGCAGGAAAAAAAAATATGTTTCTAGCCTTCTTTTTCATTGTAGAAAGTGCTAAATGTCTGGTATCCCTCCATCACTAATACTTTCCCAGCTGGCTCTGCACAGGAGAGCAGTAGCTGTACAGATCTTGGTCACTTGTCTCACGTGAGGTGCAGGGGTCAGGTCAGCCTGCTGTGGCTGCTAAAACAGGGAGAGTGTGATGTATTTTAGTCATCCTGATTTCTTGGTGGGGGTCACTCCGATGGAAAGGGCACAGAAGTGGTTTTGTGCCTGAAAGTCCTGCAGAGCTTCCCATGGTGTTACAGCCCCTCAGGTCTATAAATCCATAATTCTCTCCCGTTGCTTGTAGATGTGTCCAGGACTTTGCTGTTAGACAGACTGTCCTTCGTCACCTAGCTCAGCTTCATCACAGGCAGGACAGAAAGTGGAGGAGAAGCTGGAATTCACTGATCCTGGTCAAAGCAGAGACACACAGCTGGTGGCATTGCTTGTTGGGGTTTTTATTTCACTCACTTGTACAGATCTGAGCACTCTCTGCACTTACTAATGTGTGAGAACAGTGATCCACCTGAACGAGCATGTGAGGATTGAGCTCTTTTGGTCTGTGATAGAAACAGTTCTTGAAGGAGTTATGTCTTTTGACTTGAAAACAAATATACTAATAGCTGAGCACGCACTGGGAAATAAATTACAATAGTTTGGTTTGTCTCTGTGACATTTTTTTGTGCCACAGTTCTTCTTGAGCGTCGTTATATTGATAGGATGTAAGGGAAGTAATTGTTGTAGGGGAGCAGCAATGATAATAGTGCTTTAGATCTTTTATCTTTTTATTGTGTCGTGTCCCCCTCCTTTTTATTTTTTTTTTAAATGCTCTTCATAGAGCAGTAAAAAGAGCTGGAAATCTTGCAAAGAATGCAAAGAAATGAGCCCTGGCACAGCAAAAGACTGTCAGTGCAATATGAATGTTGGTCCTGTAAAATCACAAATCATCTTTCTGTTCATTGACTGTAGAATAAGGTCTCCTCAAGATAAGACTCAGCAGTGCTGTGGAGTTGGTATTTGAAGTATGTCCATCTGCATCTAAACGAGTAGCTCCAAGACAATCAGATTATGCGGTAGTTACTTTGGTGAGAATATCGCCTAAGTGGAATGGAAACTTCATTTTGAGTCTAATATTAGACCCTGCTTTGGAAAATTCCTTTTAAATGATCACAAGCTGGGAATAGCAAAAGAATTTAACTTTCGACAGACAGCACTCACCAAGAATTTGTTTTTAACTGCTTATGTTGGGTCCCTGGGAAAGCAGATGTGAAAAACTTACCAAAGTGAATTGACTTGACCTGATGCAATGTTTATATCAGTAGTTGATAAGTTTTCCTCCCTCGACTAATTTGTTCAGGATATTTTCATTCTTTAACCATGAGTAAGTCTGGGCTGGAATACTTTGAATGCTTGCTAGTCTAATAATCCAAATCTTAAAACATGCAGGCATTATTGCCTATAAAGGGGTCGGAGCAGAGTTGAACTATTTTGGTTGTCACGGGTGGGAATAAGTATCGGTTCGGGGACTAGCAAAGAATTTGGGAGCACGTTGCTTTACCTCCTGGTAGGTCAGTAAGCCTGTCGGTGTCTGCTGCATTTAGACTTCAAAATTCCACTTGGATGAGGTGAACCCTTTGAATGCATGTTCCTTTCTCTGCAGCCGTGCAGAGGACCGGCTTTCGATGGCAGCGAGGGCAACTGGCAACCAAGGATATCCAGGCAGATTCAAAGGGTCATGTTATCATCATCATCATCATTATTATTCCTGTGGCAGAAAGGACTTTTAAGAGACATAGAATACACTGTGAGAGATCTTTAGAGCCACTATAATTCATCTTAGCTTTTCTCCTTGTTGATCAGAACCTGTCACTTTGAATATTTTAATTAATCAGTTCCTAAAGAAGTTGTCCCCCCGTCCCCCCCGTGCTGTATGGAGCATGTCTCAATAAATTATTTGTGGGGGAGGGAGGAGGAAAAGAGAAACTCATGGATTGGGCTGACATCTTCAGCCCAGCTCTGCCCTGTCCACATGCTTCTGTGGTTCGGCCATTGTTGCTGTTGTTTCCGAGCTTGAGGAGAACATCTCCGGGAGCTCGCTGCAAGGGAGAGCTCCAGCCTGGCCTTCCTCTGCCAGTGTATGAGACAAGAAGTGGAACAGTCATCAACAAGATAATAGAAGGAATTCCATGCCAGGTTGACAAGTCTCACTGGGAAAGAAAGGGAGCGCTGATCTCTTTAGCTGTGCTAAAGCTGGATTTATGTGACCCAGGAATGCGTTTCTCAGACAGAAATCAGACTATGGTTTTAAGCATCTGTTCAACTTTACCTCTTTTTTCATGAAGCCCAACACCAATCATTTTATCTTTTTATTTGTAACTGTGTGTCTGTAATTCTGCTATAATTTCTGACCTTTGAGGAATTTCTAAAATGTCTAAATGTCTGATCTGTCTCCTTGCAGGCAAGTCTCACCTGGCCATAGTACAAAGAGTAAACAATGAAGGAGAAGGGGATCCTTTTTATGAAGTCCTGGGAATTGTCACTTTAGAAGATGTGATTGAAGAGATCATCAAGTCTGAAATTCTGGATGAAACAGATCTATACAGTGAGTAGAAATATTTGCACCTTGTTTATAGACGAGAAGGAAGGCTCCCTCAGCCCTTGTGTTTAGTATAGCTGTGTTTGGGATGTCAGTCACTGATTTTCAATCTCAATGGCCAAATGACCTGTGGATTCCTTGCGTGATCAAAGTAATTTTTACTTTCACAGCATGGGCATCTCACTCCTTTGTGCTGTGTTAGTTCAGAAATGGGACAGCTTTCTTTATTTGACCCCTCCATCAAGAAGGTTTACATCTGCTGCAACAATCTGGTCTCTCCTTTTGCCTGTTCTGCACTACAGTGGCCTTGTTAAACCTTTTTCTTACAGCACTCACAACCTCCCACATTTTCCCCTAAACTCTTTCTGCCTCAAGGGCCTGTAGTCCGTGTACTTCAGGAAGAAGGCAGGCAAGTACTGTAGCTCACGGAAGAGGAATGGAGTGTCTTCAGGGTTGCTCTGTCACTCATTTTCCAGGGCTGAAAACCAGCATGTCCTAAATAATCACCTGTCTATCACTCAGTACAGCTCCTTCCTGCCTTCTTGTGAACATTTGAGGGAGGGAGATTGTGCTGCAGGTCGAACTTTGCCTGGAACTTGAGAGATCTGAACTCTTTTCCTCCTAGTTTAGAGTTTGTCTCGTCTTTGGCCAGTTACCTGAAGTGTCTTTGCTTCTCTTCCCAGCTGCACAGTCTGGACTGGGCATACTGGACTGCCTTTCTGTCATTCTTTGTCTCTCTTACCTCTACTTTGATCACTTGGTGGCAGATGCTATTTTTTACTATGTGTTCCCATGTAGCACAAGGATGTTCCTGGAATATGTTGTGATAGAAATAGTCGAAATAATAATTTTAAATATCTTTAATGCTGTTCAGCGGTGTTTTGCTTGCTTCTTCATTCCTCATGAAAGGGATCTGAATGTTTCTACAGCCCCTTTTTCAGGCCAAGGCAAGCATCTTCACTCCTCCCTCCAAGCCAAACCAACACTTCATACCGTGGGACAAACTTACTTCTACTTTTCCGAATAGACTGTTACTGCCTGAACTACTTTCTGTAGCTGATCAGTGTTTTACCAGGGCTTATGTGCCCAGAGGTTCATGTATATCACAGCTGTGTTTTACAGTATGTTAAGCAGTCTATTTACTATGCAAACCACAGAAGTCCAGTTCATACCAACTTCTTTTCAAACCTCTACAAATGAATCATTGAACTAATCAGAGACCACAGGATGCTTTTACGGGCTTAATTCAGACTTTCTTTTATTCACCAAAAAGACCCTGCCTTTGTCTCATCACCCTTGAGATAGTTCCATGTTTCTAGGAGTGAAGAGGCATTGCATAATGCTTCTCAGTGAGTTTTTTTCCCCTGTTTGTTAAGAGACACCACAAAGGTCATGCTGTGGTGTTCTTCAGGGCACACAAAAAATGGCTTTGGCCATTAATAGCATGTTAGAGGGCAAGGAAACGAGAATTTCATTTTACTATATGAAGACTTCCTAGATTATCAAAATAGAGCTGGTGAACGTGAGTTCATTTGAAACTCTCCTTCTTGGAAAGGTTTTAGTGTTGAAAACTCCTGGTTCAGAATAGGAGGGAAACTTCCTAAGCTGCCTGGAGGATACTGGAAATTTTGAGTGGTGGCTCCTGTTATGTACCGTGAAGATGAACTTCAGGTTTCTTTCTGAAGCGCTGGAGTTCATTGCCCTGTTTAGACTGAAGGAGCTGTAGCAGTAAAGGAAGAGCAGAAACCTGGAGAAGGTGTGAGGATCACAGGAAATGTAATGTGTTGGATTTGGGCAGACTGATGTGCTGTGACCACTTCCAATTGGTGTAGTGATGGGAACACGCTTTGGGTTTACTGGAAGTACCTTATTGTCCATTATATGTTAAGGCAGCTTGGGTTTGATGTTGATATTAGTGTGTCAGTGCTAGTAACCCCATCTAGTACTAGAGTTCTCTCATGCTGGTTGTAATAGGACCAAGCACAGCTCAGACCAAGCCAACCTTAAACTTTTGGACTGCTTTGCTCTGTGCTAGGTGTTAACTTAAAAGCAGACCTTATGACAAATGTTGGCAGTGCTGTCATGCCTTTGTTCTGAAGTTTAAAAAAATGTTTTGTTTTGCCTTGATGGAAACTGGAAATTTGATGAAATGGCTGACTTTTGGTGTTGAAGCCGTGCCTTTCTGCTGTTTCCATGAAAATCCATTTGAACTGTGTTAGGGTAGAAGCAGTTGTAAATGGATAGATTTTGCTGAAAGCTGCTCTCACTGCTGAAGCTCCACAGCTGAATTTCAATATATGCAATTGGGTTGTTTCTTCAGATTGCTCTAGTCTGCTCTGTCTTGGCTTGCAGAGATGTTAGGAGCAAGGAGAAGAAGAGGGGAGCAAGAAAAATTGTTAAAAGTGTGTGACCTCTCAACATCTGGATAGACTGAGTACTTCTGAGCATGAGACTTTGTTTTGAGGATGCTGATGGGGTGGAGAGGTTTCTGTCCTCTGTGTTTCTGGCACAGGTAGGCCCTGGCTACTTCTCAGCCAGTGTGACAGTGAAGAGCTGTCAGTGCACTTGGCTCTTAGTATTGGCAAGCTGGAGTGTGTTTTCATGGGTGACATAATACAGGCATATGTCCTGCCACTCCGGTAGCCCTAGCCATGCTGGGAGGGCATTTCTCAACCTTCTCAGAGGCCCCAGAGAGAAAGCTGTGTGTTCTGTGTTGGTCTCAAACTGCAGAGTCCACTTGAGTAGCATGGAGTTCACTGGTCTGACCTGAGTTTGACTGGTGGCCTGTCTCACGGTGATATTTCTACAAATGAAATATCTTAACACACCCTTGTGCACTTGTTCTGCATGTGGCAGGTAAATAGAATCATAGAATCCTAGAATTGTCCGGGTTGGAAGGGACCTTTCAGACCATTTAGTCCCACCATCAACCCAACTCTGATCAAACCCATCACTAACCCATGTCTCTCAGCACTGGGTCAACCCGGCTGTTCAATCCCTCCAGGGATGGGGCCTCAACCCCTGCCCTGGGCAGCCCAGCCCAAGGCTTCACAACCCTTTCCCTCTCAAAATCCTTCCTCATCTCCAACCTGAACCTCCCCTGGTGCAACTGGAGGCCGTTTCCTCTTGGCCTATGGCCTGTGACTTGGGAGAAGTAGTTCAGTTGCAAGCAGCAGCTTACATTGCATTTTTACATACTCACCCTGGTGCAGCTCGGGGGGTCACTCTCAGGCACTAGGACCCCTGGCAAGCCCAGGCTGCAGGGACATTCAGTGCCAGGCCACGGGGCAGCTCCTTAGTTGCTGCAATGGCTTTCCCCTATTGATTTGTTTTGGCTATTGGGACTGTATTCTTGCTAACCTTCTGCTTTCTAGCACAGGTAGGCTGCAAGAACCACAGCCCTACAGGAAGCTGTTTCAGGCTGGTTCAGAACTTCAGGTTTAATCCTGGTTTCTGTTAGTTGCCAAAGCATGTGGGATATGCAGGGCAACCTGGTTTTCCCAGCTTGGGATAGAAAGAACTGGCAAAACTAAGCTAGGTCATTCCTAAGCTGTTTTTTTGGTTGATTTTTTGGTTGGTTGGTTGGTTTGGGGTTTTTTTGTTTAATGAAAGAAACTCATAAGCTTTAAAAGGAGAGGGGGTGTTAGGCTGTCAGCCTGGGTGTGTGCCTCACTGCAGATATCTTTAGATATCTATCAGTGCAGTGTTGCTGTTGAGTCTGGGGTAGCCTTGTAGTGGGGGCTTGTCAATAGGGAAGCTGAGGGTCTAGGTGTATTCATATCTAAAGGGCCAGGTGACTTGGGAAAAATCTTCCTAGATATCTGTTACTTACCAGTATTGTTCATTTCCAAGCCCTAAACTCAACTGCTTTTAGCCTCATGTAGTCTGCACCATATATTTGGACACTTACGGGACTCCAGACCTCAGTGGCTTCCTTAATATAGTACATGCCCTTAGTCATCTTTGTGTGCCCAACTCAAAATCTGGCAACAGCTAACTGGGAGTATGGGTGAGGTTTCACTGTGTTAGCATCACCTACACCTCTCTGTGTACTTGCCCGAATTCTCTGCAGTGAATCAATGTACCAGCATTGTCTGTGGGCCCTCAAAAATCCAGTCATTCTGAATCAATGACATGGGGTCTGATGGACAAGCTGGTTTAGTGTTTTCAGAGTCTCTGCCCCACTAAAGCCCTAGTATCTGAGCCGTGCCTTAAGTCTGAGGGGCTCACAGTAATTGCCCCAAGACTTGCGTTTCCTGCAACATATGGTGGAGCTCAGAGCTGTCTGACAGCGTTCTGCTGCTTCTAGCCAGTGCCACCACACACACGGTGTCAGCAGAGAAGAGCAAGACTCTTCTCCCTGGAATCGATGAATACCAAACCCAAACACACCTAGAGCTTTCCGCCTGTCTGATTTCCTAGACGTTTTGGGAGATGAGCTCAGTGGGGTGGGTGGTGATAACTGGGTTCTTTGTGCTTCTGCAATTCTGTCTCTCCTGTTGTCTTTCACAAGAGGGGATTCTCCACACCTGAGCCTGTTTTAAGACACAGGCGAAACAAATGGCAAGTATTTAGCTGAATAAAGGAGAGGAGTCCATGATCCCAGCAGGCAAATATCCGTATCTGAACTCCCAAGCTACTCCACACTTCATTCTGGCTTCAGAGCCTGCAAAGAGGTTGGGGATTCCCACCTGCAGGCTGTCCACATTGCCAGCCTTTGCTGAAGTTCAGCCAGGACAGAAACTGCATACGCTAGCCATTGGGAGCTACTTAGACCAAAGATGGGTGGATTTTGCTAAAGGTGTCAGTGAATCCCAGAATGCTCTGGGGTTTGGAAGGGACCTCTGGAGATCATCTAGTCCAACCCTCTGCCAAAGCAGGACCACCCCAGAGCAGGTCCCACAGGAACATGTCCAGGTGGGGTTTGAATGTTTCCAGAGACGGAGACTCCATCACCTCTCTGGGCAGCCTCTGCCAGGGCTCTGCCACCCTCACGGGGAAGTTCCTCCTCATGTTGAGATGGAACTTCTGTTCAAGTTCGTGCCTGTTCCCTCTTGTCCTGTCACTGGGCTCCACTGGAAAAAGCCTGGCCCCATCCTCCTGACACCCACCCTTTATTTATAGGTGTTGATCAGATCCCCCTTCAACCTTTTCTTCTACAGAGACCCAAGTCCCTCAGCCTTTCCTCACCAGAGAGATGCTCCAGGCCCCTCATCATCTTTATGGTCCTCTGCTGTACCCTCTCCTGCAGTTCTCTGTGGTACAGCATAAGAAATAATAAGAAAGAAGCATAAGAAAGGCTGTGGTACAGCATAAGAAATAAGTCATTGTATATTTAGTCCATGTACTTGCCGTGAATTTTCTAAGGAATATATATGAGAAACGTAGTTGTCACAGATCGTTGCTGTAGAACAACCCCTTTCAGTGGTTAGCAACACTGCCCAGGACTCCTCTCCTGTTGTGCAACATGCAGAGCCTGTTCTCCAGCCAGATGTTTGCAAGCAGAGACTTTCCCCCTGGTGAAGTGACAGGAGAGACGGTGGGATCTGCAGGACAGGGCAGTGCCCACCCAGCGCAGCGCACCTTGGTTTCTGATGTGTGCTTTGTGGGTACCACCGAGGGCTCTGTCTGCACCCCTGGGGCCTCTGGGTGGCCGTCCCAGCTCACGCCATCCAGCGTGGTTCGTGTTGGACCCCCTTCTAACAGAAATCGCTTCCTTCCTTTCTTTTTCCCACCCTCCCTTCCCCAGCTGATAACAAGACGAAAAAGAGGGTAGCTCATCGGGAGAGGAAGCAGGACTTCTCTGCCTTCAAGCCGACAGACAGCGAGATGAAGGTTAAAATATCACCACAGCTCCTCCTGGCAATGCACCGGTTCCTGGCAACAGGCAAGTGGGGGTTTGCTTCCTCAGCGATCGAGCCAGAGCCCCGGAGGCAGTTTGTCAGCAAAGGCCGGTGAGGTGGGGGAGGACAGTGCCAGGCGGGAAGGGAGGCTGGATTGTGGGGTGACAAATAATACCACTGTTGTGTTTTTCTTTTTAAATTCTCTCCTCTCCTGTGTTCAGTGTCGGCATGAACCCTCTGAGACATTTACCAGGGGTGGACCAGTAACTTTAAATTGGTCTGAAAGGTAAGGATGAATGCCAAGTGCCGCACTGCATGTCTAGAGTCCGTCCGATTAACGACTAGCAAGTGCGCCCCATTAGGAAGAGCTCAGGGAACAAACCAAAGAGGACTCCATCCCACTGGCCAGCTCACTCTAATTCCACTCTGGCGCCTTCTCCAGAAAGAGATGCTGGACTTTTTGCCCGAAGGTCTAAACCCGTTCCCTGAGGCTTTTTGACTCCGAGTGAAAAACTCTCCCGGCACATTTAATGCAGACTGCGCAGGCGGTTCAACTGTCCTTTGTATAATGGATTTCTGACTGGCTTGTGTGACCTCCGGTGATGACTTCAGGTTTCAGAGGACAGTTGTCTCCATCCCAGAACACCTTGATGTTTTAGCCCTTGGGTGGGCGGTCTGGCAGAGAGGCCTTGAATGGTTTCTTGCAGCTGATACTGTCTTTCGTCGTAAAGTCGGTCCCTTCACCTCAGAGATGAGACCTGTTAACAGGAGAGCTTGTGGAAAACATACCTTCCTATTGCTCGTGCCGTCTCTCTTTGACATGTAGAGAGTTCTCACATACAGGCCTGGCAGACGGGCGTCTTTCACTGCTGTGCTCAACATGCATTCATGGGTTGAAAAGGATAAATTTGTTTTGTCTCAAGTTTGCCAGCTCCAGTTGGAAATTAGTACTTCCCCTCCTCTAAGATGCAGTAACTGCCTGCCTAGATGCTTCTAGTCTGCCTTCCTGCTTTATTTTGCCTCTTGCCTGACTTAAAAGAAACACGTACGTGATCGGTTGTCACATCTCAGCTGAGGGGCAGTAATCCCTTAAAAGGCCCGAACTCCTGCGGCTCACCTGCACGTGGGCACGTCCTTGGTGAAAGGATGTGGTTCAAGAGGAAGATGTGGATTTAACAGCAAGCAAGGCGTTGTCCGTGTAGTGGGACAAGACTTGGTGGAGTTCCCTAAACACCTCCTCGACAGACGTAGTCTGACAGTGCTGCTGCTTTGTGGATGAAAGGATTGTGTAGCTTAAATCCAGGTCTGGCTGTGAAACTCCTGCTAAATAAGATGAAAGCTACAGTTTGGGTTTCTCTGTTCTAAACTGAGAGTAGTCTCTTTAGCAGATGAAAGGTGCTGGGTCATTAATGGTCCTGGTCTGAAATGAGGTGTCAGGAAATCTTATCGATTTGCATGTGTCAATCTCGACGTCCCTGGCTCAACTCTCCCACACGAGGATGAGCTTTTCTGCTTCAGACAGCTCCTGTTTGGAACACTGAAGAGCAAGTGGACAGGGGATGTGTTCTTCTGTGGGTCAGGCATTAATCCCACGTGGTTTGAACTGACCCGCGCTGTCTCGCAGTTTCAGTAACTCTTCCCACGTGAACTGTGGCAACCCTAATTGTGTCTCTGGTTTATGTAGAGCATCTATCTAGAGCAACTTTCTAGTCCCCAAACAGTGATTTTTAATTTGTTTTTTTTTGTTGTTGTTGTTGTTTTTTAAGTGCAATAAACGCAGTAACTTTAATACCTTTTTGAGGGAGTAAAAACCAAATTCAAAGTTTCTCTGTGCCCCAGTTTTAAAGCTCTTGTATTTATGCAACTCTCCAGTGGGCCTGTACAACTGTGACTGAACTCTCAAGAGGGCAAGGCTGCCTTTTTCTTTTCCCTTTCAGATGAAGATATGGCTTTTGGTTGTTTTGAAAAATACTTCAGTAATGAAAGCTGGGGCGTTCCTGGGGTTCCCCCCCCCTCCCTGCCCCGTACAGATCTAACAGTCTCAAAAGACAGGAAGCCTGCAATTCCATAATGGATCTTTCTGCATCCCTGTGTCTTTTATAGGCAAATGCTTATTAACGAGTATTGCTAACTTCTTGCCGGGCACGTGAAGGTTAATGCCAAGTTGTATCTTGTGTTATAGAAGTAGAAGCCTTTGGTCCATCCCAGATGTCAGAGAAGATCCTTCTCAGGCTGCTAAAACATCCCCACGTCATCCAGGAGCTGAAATACGACGAGAAGAACAAGAAAGCCCCAGAACACTACCTCTACCAGCGCAACAAGCCCGTCGACTACTTTGTTCTCATTTTACAGGTCAGGCACGTGATTATGTAGGATATATGCAAAATCCTGCATCTCCTGACATATCCCTCTCTATACTGCTTCCAGGGGCTGAAGGCTGTCTTCTTTCAAACCAGGGAATGGAGCTGTGGCTCCTGGGAGCTGCTTCTGCCTCCTTTATGTCCTTACCAACCTTGAAGAGCTCATTTTCAGCCTTGGTTAAACCAGTTGTGAAGGTTAGACAGCACTTCCCACTTCCAGTTATCTGGTGAAAGTCACTTCTGCCTTAGGTATCACCAGGATAGGCGATGCCGAGGAACCCCTGCCTACAGCTGGCGTTGTGTAGAAAATAGGGGTGCAAAAAATGACCTGTCGTAGGAGTTTGGCCAATATTTTGCTTTCTCTGATGTATTTTCCCCTTTTGCAAAAGAAGGTGTGGGGACTTCAGAGCAATGAGGTTTTGCTGTGCAGCTTTGAAGCCTCTATCTTTGATGTTGTGGGAAGCGCCTGTTTTGGCGGTGGCGTTGCGCCATCTACTGAACTGCTGCCACCTCCTGCCACAGCCCCTGCGGGTCCTGGGCACCCTGCCACTCACCCTGCCCTGAGATCACTGCATTTGGGTGCTTTTTAGATTGGAACCTCATAGAATCATAGACTGGTCGGAGTTGGAAGGGATTTTAAAGATCATCCAGTTCCAACCCCCTGCCCTGGGCAGGGAAACCTCCCACCAGACCAGGGTGCTCCAAGCCCCATCCAGCCTGGCCTTCAACCCCTCCAGGGATGGGGCAGCCACACCACCTCAGGGCAACCTCTTCCAGTGTCTCACCACCCTCACAGCAAAGAATTTTTTTCTAGTATTTAATCTAAATCTCCCCTCTTTCAATTTAAAACCGTTACCCCTTGCTCTATCGCTCCACGCCCTGACAGCTCCTGTGGAGTAGGATTGTTTTCTACTTGTTTTGTATGGGGCTGCTTCCAGTGCTGATATCTCCCAGGTTTTGTTACTTGAGAGAAATGCTGGAATGAAGAAGTGAAGCTTTACACAGAGACCATTTGAGCAGGAACAGTCCTTCAAGGGAGATTTTGCTGGAAAGGTGGTTATGTTTCTATCCTGCATAACTGAAATCGGTTTTGGTTCTAAAAATTCAAGCATCATAGCTAAAGTTGGGACACAAGGCTCACAATCTTCCTTAAGGTGGCCTTAAATAAAAAAGGGAGGAGGATTTAAACACTCTTAGTGATAAACAGTTAAGGAAGCACTGGGATATGACATTATGGATTCGACTTAATTCCCTTTTTAAAAAGGATCGTTTTGTCCAAGGGTTTGAGGAGCCACTGGTGGCTCTTTGACTGTTTGTTCTTAACATGCTGAATGGTTTCAATCTGAAATATTCCAAGAGGCAAGATAGTGCTCCTGCCTGAGGTACTGCTGCAAAGATGTAAATGGAGGACCTGGGCGATAGAAAAGAACAATCAGTTCTGCCTGAGCTATTCTTCAGTCAATAAATATTTAACAAACCCGGTGTGCTAGCTCTATAATGCACTTGGAAGAGTGGTTATCATGGGTACACACCGTAAAAACAGTAACAGGGTTGGTTCTGCAGGGATCCAGAGGGGATAAATACTCTGCTTTTGTTACTTAAATGGACTTGGACTTACTGTCCCGTTCCGAGAGACCAAGAACAGCTTTACAGTAAACACATACCAGAACACAATTAAATGTATATCCTCTGCATTAAATTTACCCATTTAATCTCTGCTTTATCTAGGACGTCACCTGTTTGCAACAGCTTTTCTCTTAGCTAACAGGCAGGTCTTCTGTAGCTTTTTGAGACTGGTTGTGGTGTTGTGTTTTGTCAAAATTCCTGTTAGAACACGAAGCAGTGGAAGACCAGCAGTGACACGGGTGTGCATTTAAACAGGGCAGAACACATCTGATAGCATGCATGGGGAATTCTTAACCTCCATGTTAGAGTTGGGAGGGACCTTAAAGAACATCGAGTTCTGACCCCTCTGCCCTGGGCAGGGACACCTCCCACCAGACCAGGTTGCTCCAAGCCCCATCCAGCCTGGCCTTCAACCCCTCCAGGGATGGGGCAGCCACAGCTTCTCTGGGCAACCTGGGCCAGGCTCTCACCACCCTCACAGCAGAGAATTTCTTTCTGGTGTCTAATCTAAATCTCCCCTCTTTCCATTTAAAGCTGTTACCCCTTGTCCTGTCACTCCACTCCCTGACAGAGTCCCTCCCCATCTCTCCTGTAGCCCCTTCAGGTACTGGAAGGCCATTAGAAGGTCTCCCCAGAGCCTTCTCTTCTCCAGGCTGAACACCCCCAGCTCTCTCAGCCTGTCCTCACAGCAGAGGTGCTCCAGCCCTCTCATAATTTTCGTGGCCCTCTGCTGGATCTGTTCCAACAGGTCCATGTCCTTCCTGTGTTAAGGACTCCAAAGCTGGACACTACTCCAGGTGGGGTCTTGGTAATGGCCAAGCATATGGCCAAGTCTTCATATGTCAACCACTGGGAAACTTGGAGTTGCTGCATGTGCTGATAGAGCAATGGTCTTTGAACTGAAACTCAACTCCTACTGCTAGTTACTAGTTTGGATTTAGCCACTACCTCCAGACTGACTGTATGTGTTTTGGACACTGGTTGTGTATGTGTTTTGGAGACCTGTTTTTGGCTGGTGAGGATCTGCCAGCAGTGAGTAGGTTGAGAGCCATCTTCATAACCAGACTTTGCCTGGGTGATGAAATTGGTACCTTTTGGAATGAACAGATAAGGCGCTTGTGTTGTGGAGTGAAATTGGTTTTTAAAGGGATTATATGAAGTAATTGCTTGTGATATTGGGAAAGTGGATCTGTGAGCCAGGCACTCAGTCCTGCTAGGTACATTTTGTGGATTTTCTCACCTGGGACAGTCAGACAAACTGACTTGCTACCAGGACAGAAATAGTTCCATCTCAACCTGAGGAGGAACTTCTTCAGTTTGAGGGTGGCAGAGCCCTGGCAGAGGCTGCCCAGAGGGGTGATGGAGTCTCCATCTCTGGAGCCATTCAAACCCCACCTGGGCACGTTCCTGTGGGACCTGCTCTGGATGGACCTGCTTTGGCTAGGGGGTTGGACTAGATGGTCCTTTCCAACCCTATAGCATTCTGGGATTCTGTTTCTGTTTACAGCTATGTTTGGTGTGGTGGGTTTTGTTCTAGAGTCCATTGTAGGATGTGGTGTTAAACATTTAGTTCATCCCTTACCAGAAATGGGTGCCCTTGTGTGGGAGCCTGGTTTTGTACAGCTTTCACATCCTAGTCGTGAAAGAGCAGGATCTTAAGGGTGCTGGCATATGTAAAACTGCTAGAAAACAAGAAAACCAAAGTAGCCCCAAGAGTGCTCCTTCAGGAATAAGGGCTTTGTTTCTGTGGGAATCTTACCAGTGAAGGCAGGCAGCCTCCTTGTGTGCTGTCTCCCAACTCCCTTTTCTTTTTCTGTGTGTTAGAGGGAACGCTGCATGTGGATGTGAGCTGGGACCTGAATTCTCAAGGTATCTCAAGCTCCCAGATGACTGTGCTACATATCAGCGTGTTGTGATACTGGGGGGGGCATTTTTTCACAGCATTGAGGGAACAGAGCCTGGCAGAACATGGAGCCAGGGGCAGCGGTTCCACCCCAAAGTGCTGAGGTGATCCGGCTCCTCTGCAGAGACTTATGGTGGCTGCAGGGCACCGAAGAGCCAGGATAGCTCAGGGTGCAAGAGTGTGTTGCCCTCCAGGGTCCATCCCTGTTCAGGCACCGCTACAAACCGCAGGGACTGTGACACTGTTTGGGAACATCAGGCAAAACTAGCTTTTGGGGCTCAAGCCTGATCTTGTGCCTCGAGACCTACGGTCCCTTTTAATTGCAGTTCTCTCTCCTTTTCCTTAACAGGGGAAAGTGGAAGTGGAAGCTGGGAAAGAGGGGATGAAGTTTGAAGCTGGTGCTTTTTCCTACTATGGGGTGATGGCTCTCACAGCATCGCCAGGTAGGTCCTCTTACCTTCTGCTTCTGGAACCCTCTCCTGCACAAGTCTGCCCCTCCTGTGTGCGGGGCAGGAGGAGGCTGCGCAGGGCATCCCCCCCCCCGACATGTCCATGGGGCTGATGTCAAGGATACCTCTTTGCCAGTAGAACTACCTGCTTGGCACAGCATCCCTGGGAAGGGCCCGGGCTGGTGGTGGCACCAACTCCAAAACCCAGGGGCTAGCAGCTCTTTGCCAGCTCCCGGAGGGTGCAAGCCTTAGCCAGTGATGGGTTTGGTACCAGAGGATGGCCTTCGAGTTTGTCTTACTGTAGGGTAACGGGGATGGAATTAACGGCAATAAATAATTAGTGGCAGAGGGACATCTAGTGGTGCAAAGTATGAACACCCTGTTAGTTTGGGAATGGTTCACTTTACCAGTCCAGTTCCTAAAGCCTTCCCTTTCCTTGAGGAAAAAGAAGGCACTCGTGCAAGAAAAGTGATTGCTCCTGTCAGGGTGTGTGGAAATGTAACCAAGAAGTTGGTGAAGGAGGAGAACTGGTGTCTGAGGCCAAGGTGTGAGCCAATTCCCACCCAGGTGTGAGCCAGTTCCTGGCATACAAGCAGTAGCCACACAGCCCACCACCTCACAGGTGGAGACTGGGGGATTGTTTTATAATTCACCAAGAGTAGGCTCAGTGCTGTATCCCCAGCATTTGGGGATGTATTTTGGTGCCAGCAGTGTCACCACTAAGACCTCAACCTCAAATGGGAACCCACAGCCTGGTTGGGGAGAGCTGGGGCACTGGTGCCGGTCTTGGCCACCCGCTGACCCAAAGCCTCTTGCTCAGCTTCAGGGAGAGATGTTTTTCATGCTGGAATCAGGTCCTCCTGGGTTTGTGTTCCACTTGAGAGGCAGCTTGGTTTAGTTCTACATTCACAAGCACTCCCTGTGTGTGTGTACATCAGCAAATGACATTGGAATGACAATGATTTTGTAAGTGATGAGTACAGCACTGCTAAACTCTACAGACAACAGCAAGTTCTCTTGGACATGTGAGCTCGCTTTCACAGGCAAGACTAATTCTGCCTTAATTATGTGCACTTTAATTGACAGAATCACACAATATCAGGGATTGGAAGGGACTTTGAAAGCTCATCCAGTCCAATCCCCTGCTGGAGCAGGAACACCCAGAGCAGGTCACACAGGAACGTCTCCAGGCGGGTTTGGAATGTCTCCAGAGAAGGAGACGCCACAACCTCCCTGGGCAGCCCCTGCCAGGGTTCTGTTTCCCTCACTGGGAAGAAGTTTTTCCCCATATTTAAGTGGAATCTCCTCTGTTCCAGCTTGCACCCATTGCCCCTTGTCCTATCATTGGATGTCACTGAGAAGAGCCTGGCTCCATCCTCCTGACACTCACCCTTTACATATTTATGAACATGAATGAGGTCACCCCTCAGTCTCCTCTTCTCCAAGCTCAAGAGACCCAGCTCCCTCAGCCTTTCCTCGTATGGGAGATGCTCCACTCCCTTCATCATCTTGGTAGTCCTGCCCTGGACTCTCTCCAGCAGTTCCCTGTCCTTCTTGGACCAAGGGGCCCAGAACTGGACACTATATTCCAGATACGGCAGAGTAGAGGAGGAGGAGAACCTCTCTGGACTTATTAACCACCTTCTAATAAACCCCAGGATGCCACTGGCCTTCTTGGCCATGAGGGCACAGTGCTGGCTCATGGTCATTCGATGAGTTCAATCGGTCTGGCTTATACCTTTTGAGGTTTGGCAGATGTGAAAGCCTGCAGAGCTTCCCAGCCCCTCGGCTTCACAGCTCAGCTTTTGTGGTGTGGGGCAGGCACAGGGCTGGGGTAGGCCTGGCCACTTCACCTCCCAGCCTGGAGTTCACCTGTGCCATCTTTGTTTTGCCAGCATTGGCTCAGTTTGAATGTGTTAATTCTTTTCATGTGGTTTTATTGTTTGGGTTTGGGTTTTGTTTGGTTATTTTTTTTCCTGTGTTGCCCTCTCCACAGCCATACCAGTTCCCCAAGTCCTGCCAGGGCAAAATGATCTCCTCTTCACGGGCACTGAAACCCGTCTTGGACTTTGTCCTGTCAATATTGGAGCATTTTAAATTCATCTCTGCCAGCCTTGGCTTTGTGTACCTTTGACTGGTTGGTTTTTTGCCAGGAGCAAACCCCTCATTTTGCTGGCTTTCTCTCCAGGTTGTAGAGGATTTGTTTTATGTTATATCGGGGTTTTTTCCATCAGTATGAGCTCATAAAAATAAAATCTTACTGCTCTGTGAGGACGGGAAAGCTCAGTGAAAGTATAAGTCACTGCAGACCGAGAGAAAACTCCTGCTCCTGTGTCCTCATTAGACTTCATGTCCCTTCCCTCCTCACCTGGAATGTGAAATCAGCAAGGGGCGAGAGTAAAGCATGAAAAAAACCCAACCAACCTACAAACCATCCCCACCAAACCCCAAAACAAACAAACAGACAAAATCCCAACCAAAGAGTAAAGCTTTTTCCTTTAACTCCAGCTGGGGAGGGATGTGCAGGAAGGATGAGCGGTGCAGGCAGCCTGAGGGGGGAGCTTGGAGAATCACAACCTTGCTTGAGATTTTACTGCAAACCTGGAGAACTGTGAAGTGTCCCTTGGTTTTCTTTCTGTTTTGGTCTGACCTCCCCTAAGGAACAGCAGCCCTGCAAGCTTTCTGGTTGTTTTAACTCTTTGCCTTCCAGACTGGAGTGGGCACCACTGCTCCTTTTGAACTAGTTTAAAAGTGAGTGTCCTTTGCTGGATAACCATCCAAATTGGCAAGTGAAAATTGCTCACCTCACTGTACTTCCTTAGGCTTGGTTTTTGGTTTGGTCCTAAAGTTGTTTAGGTGTCTTTTTGTTTGTTTGTTTGTTTGTTTGTTTTGCTTTTGGTTTAACCCTTTACTTTTTCACAGTTGATTTGCCCTTTTGGTTTTAGTTCTTCAGTGTGTCAACTGGCTCCTTCCCCTGTCGAGTGTGGATAGCTGCCGCCTTTCTGGTCGTGATCTCATCCTTTTTCTCTCCCTCTTCTAGTTCCCTTGTCCCTGTCTCGTACCTTTGTTGTCAGCAGAACAGAGTTGTTAGCAGCAGGTTCTCCAGGTAAATCCGCATGCTTCTATTTTCACCATTCTTGTGACTGCCCTGATGCCACAAAAAGTCAGCTGCAGTCTGTATTTACCTGACCCCTTTGCTCGTTAGGGAGAAGTCCAGCACAGAGCTGTGCCTCGCAGGTAGGTATCCGGAGCTTCCACTTGTGGTAACTGAGAGGCATCCAAATGGGAAGGACTGAAAATGTGGTGGAGGAAAAAAAAGAACCAGATGTGTTTGGTAACGTGTGCTTGTTCTGGTTGCGCTGCTGGAGAATTAGGAGGGGAGAATGTTTAGAAAGAAGGTATTCTCCCCCAAGCTGAGGCTTAACAATTTGTTTGGCAGAGGAGAATGTCTGCTGCTAAACTGCCATAAAAGGAAAACTTCTATAAGGAGAGAATTCTCATATTCTCACCCTGAGGTTTGTATCCAGTGTGGCCAGTTCGGTTCCTCCAAAGCTTTGAGCGTTCTCTCCGTGAGGTGAATGGCACGGTGCTTTATGGAGTGGATGGACTTGCAATGGAATGTGCCAGAAGGTTGTGGGACCTCCTGTGGGGTTTTCTGGTTCCCATTTTGCTGAAGACCTTTCCTTGACTGACACAGAAATCCCTCTGGAGAGCAGAGACCAAAGGAGGGAACAAATTGGGCTGAAAAGAGCTCTGAGACACGGTTGAGCGCCTGGAAACTGGGAAGGGTCAAAACCCGAGTAGCTGGAAAAAATGGAAACCCATCAAGAAAGTCTGTAGGAAGAGCAGAATCCTAAAATAGTTTGGCCCAGAGTGAACATATTTCTTCTTCCTTTTGAAGTTTTCTTTTTCAGATGAAATGTCTTTGCCCAGAGCAAACAGGAGAACGATAGGCTTGTTTAAGTGAAACATCTCCCCAACACTAACACCTATCATGCATTTCATAAACTTTCACCATCTGCTTCCTGTATTTTCCCCCCCTCTTCTTTTTTCACTTTTGAAAATGTATTTCACCATCAGTCCTTAAACGTGTCTCATGCACATTCCAAACAAACTACAAGTTGTTGCCCTGCAGGGCATTTTTTTCCTGCCCTGTTAAAGTTTCCTGCTGCTGAACTTCAAAGGAGGGGGAGAACTTTAATCTCGCTTTAATTAAAGTACCTGATGGCTTTCCTTTAAGCTCAGTGGCTTTGATTATCTTTTTTTTAGCTTGGTTCTTTTGTTTTGCCAGGTCTTCTTTTTTTTTTTCCCTTCCTGCTACAAATAAGTGTTCGCTTTGCACACCCAAGTTGTTTCCATTGTAAATGCCAAGCATATTTTCCTAGCTTTTTCCCCAACTAAAAATATATATATATATATAATCAATAATGGAAAATAATGCTGGGCAGAATCTCCTTTGTAAGGCCCTGCTGTGCTAAGCCTGGTCACAGTGACAATGTGGTACCAGTTTTGATGAAACTCAGACCTTCTGCTGGGTCCTTCTAAAAAGGAGCCTGTTGTTTAACCCCAAATTCATAGTTCATTTGGATTGACATCCGTCTGGTGGTTTGTGCTCCTTATCCCCTCTGTAGGAAGGTGAGGAATATGGGAAAACCTGGGCAGAAAAGTTCTGTCTGGATCTGGGCTGACCTGCCAGAGGGCTGTTCTGCAAGCACAGACCTGTCTCCTATTCTCTGTCGCCTGCCCTTCCTTCTCCATCAGCTTCTCTTCTCCCTCCCTGACTTGTACATGGTCCAGAACTCATGTCCTTCCCCCTCTGATTTTTAATAATCATATTTTTTTGTTCTTTCCTTTAGTTTCACCTGCCCCTTCTCTTTGTTAATAGATGTTTTTTCATGTTGTTCTTTGTTAGTAAGATACTACCCCTGGTGAAACGAAAATGCAGATCAAAGTCTCACTGGTGCAAAGCTGAAGCTGTTCCAGGTGGCCACCTTCATCCTGAGCAGCACTGGTGCTCTCCTTGTCACACACAGCCATATTTTGGGTGTGCAGGTGGGAAAAGACAGGACAAATTCACTCAGCCTTCACAGTTCCTTGTTCTCCAGTGGGAAGGACGGCATCAAGCCCTGGGTGCAGGTGGAGGTTTGGCTCCTGGCAGCAGCTATTGCAGCCTGCTCTGGCTTTCAAGATGGGAAGTCGGTATGGGAGGAAACCTTGCAGGGCTCAAGTGCTTCCCCCTGAGCCTGGTCTTGGTGTTGCCGTGGGGACCTGCACTAATGCCTTAGTGCAGAAATGGCAGAAAAATTGCCAAGTTGTCAGAANTTCTAAAAAGGAGCCTGTTGTTTAACCCCAAATTCATAGTTCATTTGGATTGACATCCGTCTGGTGGTTTGTGCTCCTTATCCCCTCTGTAGGAAGGTGAGGAATATGGGAAAACCTGGGCAGAAAAGTTCTGTCTGGATCTGGGCTGACCTGCCAGAGGGCTGTTCTGCAAACACAGACCTGTCTCCTATTCTCTGTCGCCTGCCCTTCCTTCTCCATCAGCTTCTCTTCTCCCTCCCTGACTTGTACATGGTCCAGAACTCATGTCCTTCCCCCTCTGATTTTTAATAATCATATTTTTTTGTTCTTTCCTTTAGCTTCACCTGCCCCTTCTGTTTGTTAATAGATGCTTTTTCATGTTGCTGTCTTCCCTTCTTCTTTGTTAGTAAGATACTACCCCTGGTGAAACGAAAATGCAGATCAAAGTCTCACTGGTGCAAAGCTGAAGCTGTTCCAGGTGGCCACCTTCATCCTGAGCAGCACTGGTGCTCTCCTTGTCACACACAGCCATATTTTGGGTGTGCAGGTGGGAAAAGACAGGACAAATTCACTCAGCCTTCACAGTTCCTTGTTCTCCAGTGGGAAGGACGGCATCAAGCCCTGGGTGCAGGTGGAGGTTTGGCTCCTGGCAGCAGCTATTGCAGCCTGCTCTGGCTTTCAAGATGGGAAGTCGGTATGGGAGGAAACCTTGCAGGGCTCAAGTGCTTCCCCCTGAGCCTGGTCTTGGTGTTGCCGTGGGGACCTGCACTAATGCCTTAGTGCAGAAATGGCAGAAAAATTGCCAAGTTGTCAGAACCTGTGTTTTTCTGTGCCCTTTTCTAAAATCGAAGGAAAGTCAACGCCACAAGGATTGATTTTAAGTGGGAAAGAAAAAAACAGGGCAATTTTGCCTGGTGTCTAGAAGCGTCTAAAGCGTTAGGTTTAGGAAAGGCTGGATGCAGAGACATAGGACAGGCTGTGTCGTTTGGGCAAGGAGAGATGAAGTGGCAGAGGTAGGGTTGGATTTTAGAAATTCAGGAGAGATCTGGAGGTGCTGGAGCGAGTGCAGAGGAGGGACACGGAGCTGGGGAAGGGCCTGGAGAATCAATCTCATGAGGAGCCATTGAGGGAGCTGGGACTGTTGAGTTGGAGGAAGAGGAGGCTGAGGGGAGACCTCATCACTCTCTACAACTGCTTGAAAGGACATTGTAGAGAGGTTGGTGCTGGTCTCTTCTCGCAGGGAATCAGTGATAGAAGGAGAGGGAATGGCTTCAAGCTGCAGCAGGGTAGGGTTAGGCTGGCCATGAGGAAAGAATTCCCAGCAAGAGTGGTCAGAGCCTGGACTGGGCTGCCCAGGGAGGGGGTGGAGTCCCCATCCCTGACTGTGTTTCAGAGTTGATGAGATGTGGTGTTGGGGGATCTGGTGTAGGGGAGAACTTTGTAGAGTGAGGCTGATGGTTGGACTGGATGATCCCAAGGGTTTCTTCCAACCAAAATGATTCTATGATTCCATAAATAAGTTTATATAGAGAAAAATCTTCAAAAAGAATTAGAAAAGCTGGCAAGGATACTGTAGCTGATTTGCTCGAAGAGGCTCTGTGCCTTAAGATCATATGAAGATGATCTTTCAGCTGAGGATGGGGGCCACATGGTGAGCAGCAGAGTTTACATCAAGTTTCAGCGTGGGCTGGCTGAATGCAATTTAACTGCCCTACCATCCTAAATCCACCAGTCCCAAATACGGTTCCTTGATCAGTACATAGTGTGCGGGCACCCAGGGAGAAGCCCATCTGCAGGAGGGCTTGGGATCTCTCTTAGGGTGCATTTCCACCCCCCTGTCTTCTGGGTCACTGTGTGGGTGGAAGCCAGAGACGCAAAATGCCTGTGGCTTCCTGAAAGCACGTTCACTTGAGATAAACTCTGCCCAGTCACACTCACAGGGGATGGCCGTGAGGTTTTGCAAGTGAAACCCTGCAGTGCTTAAAGGCCAGTGATGGAAAATGATGTCTCTGGTTTACTCCTTTCCTGGGTATGGATTTTTCTCTGTGGCATATGCTGTGTCCCTTGGTTCTTTGGCTGGTGTGTACCCCGGGGAGTTTGTTCTCCTTGGTTGAATTTTTAGCCCTTCAAGCACCAGGGGGTACTAGAGGAAATGTTGAAGGAATCATGAGGAGGACTGCACTGTGCTCCACCGAGGACACTGTCACTCTTAAGATTCTGAAAATGTCTGTTGTTAAAGTTGGAACAGGGTACCAGGTGGTACATGCTGGTACCAGGTGGAATAAAAGGGGATAAGGGTTGGCTGGGACTGACTGGATGGAGGGTCTCGTATGGAGCTGGGAGTATAAATCAGTGAGGAACAGAAAGATGAAATCTGTTAAGCACAGTCTGACTTATCCAGAGCTTGTGTAAGGGAGCCCTGGGAAATTACCTTTCCCTGGTGGTTAGCACTCCTCAGCTGAAGCTGTGACCAGCTGTGCACAGGGCACCTCCATCGCAGCATCAACAAAGCCAGGTTTGTTTAAGGGCATACCCAGTAATGTCAGCTGCCAGCTCTGGACCCAAAATGGGCTCTTTTTCAGGGTAATTTGGTTGTTTAGCTGCATGTCTAGTTATGAGTGGATTAAGTATTTGCAGTTCTTCGCCGCTTATCATGTCCCTTTGAAACTGGTGGCTTTACACGTTTTCTACTTGATTTTAAGAACTCTCTCTCTCTCTTGCCCATTTCTCAGCCGAAAACAAGTCTCCACCTCGGCCCTGCGGCTTGAATCACTCGGACTCTTTAAACCGGAGCGACCGCATCGATGCAGTGACGCCCACGTTAGGGAGCAGCAACAACCAGCTCAACGCTTCTTTCCTCCAAGTCTATGTTCCGGACTACTCAGTGAAAGCACTCACAGATATTCAGTTTGTCAAGGTAGGAAAACAAAAAGCTGGAAAGCTGGGCTTGGCTGGTAGGATGGAGAGCCTGGGGAAGGGAGATCCCTCCAGATTGCTCTGTAGGGGGATAGGGTTATGAAAGCAGATGTTTAAAAATTTTGCCAGGTCTTCTTTGTCTTCACAGTGACTTGTCTTCACTGTTCCTCTCTTTTAGGCCTGTAAGTAGATTGGTCACATAAGATTCTGGATTTCAGGTCCCTCAAGGAAAGATTATAGAAAATAACCTCTCTCTGCCTTTAGTCGGGAAAGCCGTATCCTTGCGAGGCCTTTGGAACCATCTGAAAGGGAGACCCTTCAGTATCAAACAGTGTCCTCTTCTAAAGAATAAGACGTTTTCTGTTGGTTGCAGATTTCATTCACTTTTGATTTTGGTTTCAGTTTGGGGTTCTTGATCTTATCTTCCTGTGGGGTCATCCTTCTTCTGCTTGGAGAAGTCCTGGACGTTTCTCTTTGTCTTAACTTCACGTGTTAGGGTCGTGTCTCGTCCTACCAGTGAGTTGCTGCATGAACACAGCTCTGACCCCCAGCACGGTGCACCCCACACCGAAATGTGTGTGAGTCCTGTGGGATGGGAAATCCAGCTGAGCTGAGGAACAGCTAATGCTGGCAGCAATTCCAACCCGGCTGGGAGTCCAGGGAAGCTGACATCCCATGGCCAGAAGTCGACCTCAATGTTTTTCTTAAATTAAGTGCACATTCATGGTTTCTCTGTATGCAACTCAAATCATTTGTGAGCTCAACTTCTCTCAAAGTTAATTCAATGTTAAGAATGTGGCATAGAGTAGAAATAATGCCCAAATCGATTATTCTGGAGCTAAGTTTTAAAAGGAGAGAACAGTCTTGCCTTCAGAACATGGCATATCACAGATCACAGAATCTCAGGGATTAGAAGGGACCTTGAAAGATCATCCAGTCCAATCCCCCTGCCAGAGCAGGAACACCCAGAGCAGGTCACACAGGAACACCTCCAGGCAGGTTTTGAATGTCTCCAGAGAAGGAGACTCCACAACCTCCCTGGGCAGCCCCTGCCAGGGGTCCCTCACCCTCCCTGTGAAGAAGTTTTTCCTCATATTTAAGTGGAACCTCCTCTGTTCCAATATGCCAGCGTGTACTGGTTGGTGGTTGAGGTTTAGATCAATAAATATTTATTACTAGGCAAGTGATCCTTATTACAGATTTCAATGACCAATCTGCTGTCCAGAACACCTTACGCTGGCATATGTGGAGGCCTTCCAGCTCCCACTGTGTTCACACTGAGCCTAATGAACTGCCTGGAGTCTCTGCAGTCAGACTCGTGCTCCTCTTCTTGCATCACTCTGCTTTACATGTAGACAGAATACTAAACGTTAGTGTTTTCACTGTGCCACCTGGGAATTTATTCAATTAATAACTTGTAAACCAGGGTTGTGACCTGCTCGTGCATGTTTGGACTTTGCTTCTGGAGTTGTGACCTGGTCCATCTGACTGTCTCTGTTTCCAGCCCCTCTCTTTTCATTGCTACCAAAACTTCTGGGTTTTTTAAAAAGTCTTGTTTCACCTTTTCCACCTTCCTGCCCACTGAGATAACCCACTGCTCTTGCAGCACACGGAGCTGCTGGTGCACCTGCATCCTCTGCCTCTCCTGGCTGAAAAGGGTGACCTGGAGGAGTTTAAGGGGCTGGTTGCTTGTGGCTCCAGGAGGAGTTCTCCCCTCTACCATCATATGCAGCTATATGGGGCTATAGGCTTCCTGGGCAGTAGCACTCCGTGCTCCAGGCCAGCTCCTGTCATGACTGTCCTGCTGAGTGTAACCAGCTCTTGCAGAGGCCAGTGGAAGACTATGGGTTGCTAATGTGGACTCACCTCTGGATGAGACTGGAGATGTCGGTCTTTTCTAGAATCAAATGTCCTTGTGTATCAGAATAAGGCTGTAGCCCCAGCTGCTTTTGCTGGCCTAGACAAGAGCCTCTGGTTCTACAAGGGACTCTTAGAGCCTCACCAGGAGCTTGCTGAAGCTGGGAGAAAGGCTTCACTGAACTCAGGTTCTGGCCCTAAAAGTGTGCATGGTTAGAAGGAAACTGAGATCTGATCTTAAAAAATCTCTGCACAGGAATAAGGCCGTGCCTTTGAACAGCGTGGTGGCAGCACAGTGTCCAGCCTGTGTGGAAGTGTCACCACGCTGTGGGGCTGGGGTGGGATGCTCTAGTTCTGCAAAGCCCCGGGGATGTTTTATAGGAGCAGGTGAAGAGGGGTTTGAAGCGTGGTCATCTGGAAAGGGAGGGCGCTTTATTTTCTCGGTGTGTCCCACGGGAGACACAAAAGTGTGACTGGCTGGTTTTGTTCCTTCCCTTCTGTTCTCGGAGCAGATCTCAAGACAGCAGTACCAAAACGCCCTGATGGCATCCCGGATGGACAAAACACCTCAGTCCTCGGACAGTGAAAACACTAAAATTGAACTGACTCTTACGGAGCTGCACGACGGTTTGCCGGACGAGACAGCAAACCTGCTGAACGAGCAGAACTGTGTGACTCACAACAAGCCCAACCACAGTATGCACAGTGAAGGAGCCATCTAGGAGCTGACTCCCCACAACCCACCCATCCCATCTCCTCAGCAGGACCAGCCCTCGCTCCTTCCTGCCTCCTCCCCGAGTGTGAACACCGTTAGTATGTGCTTGCAACACTGTGCTGCATCCAGTGTTCTGAGACCAAAGACTTTTGCGTCCGTTCTGGGAGCAGAAGAGGAAGAAACAGGAAGAAAGGAGCAAAGAGCAAGAGAGACTAAAGCCCCAGGTGTACTTTGGGAATGGTGAGCCACCCTTGAGAACGATGAAAATACTTCTTGCAAAGTAGAATCACGTTTATTTTTTATCTGTATTTTTGATCCTTGTTGGGTTTTGCCTCCTCAAACACATACGGAGAAGTTTAAAAGCTCCTCCAGTTATTTTTTCAAGAGAGATCATGTTTTTAAAAAGTATTTTGCAGAGTTTTAAATTGTTTCTGTCCCAAAACCTCAAAGGGCCTCTGTTGTGGTTTTCTGAATTGGCTCCAGTGTCCTTAGGCCTCTTTTCACCCCTCTCTGGTTCTTTTCGTTACCCTGTTGGAGAAGTTAGTAACTGGTACCTGTATGTTATTTGTGTCCTGAGAACGAGCAAGCTTCAAGGAATCTCTGGTTTCAGCTTCCTGGAGGGCCAAGGGACGAGTATTATTCTGTTCTTCCAGTTAAGTTTCAGGGAAGGGGTTGTTACTTTGGTATTTAATGATCAACCAAATTTCAGAAGGTTTCCTTGTAAAACAGGCAAAAGCATTTTTAACACAGTTTTGTACCCTCCCAAAGCCCTTTGTGTCTGTTGAAGATGATGCTGGGGCGGGTGGGAGGGGGGGAGGGAAGGGGAGGGAGGAGTTAATGAGCAAAACTGCAGTCTCGTGAGATGAAAGCTGGGCGTCATTTTCCGTAGTGAAGTAACTGGGTGATGTTTTTTCACTGATGTTCCTGACAATTCCTTGGTAAAGTAATGTGTGCCCCCCAAAACGACAGGCTTCTAGGCACTGGTGTGCCGTAGGGGTGTGCAGCGGGACCTCGCCAGGAGCAGGCGTGCAGGCTTTGCTAAACCACCGTCAGCATCAGTCCCTGTCCCCACTTCAGTCCTCCAGTATTAAACACAAAAGATGCTGCTACAGTTATGCCCAAAGTACGACCTCCAGGTGACAGGAAACCTCTGCCAGGGCAAGGATGGGCTCTGCCCAGGAGTCAGGACCATCCTCTCCACTCCAAGCACTGACAAAGCTTTCCGGACGCGAGTGTATTGCACTTCAGGGATTCAGAGAGGTTCGTTTCCAGGCTGTTCCCAGCCACATTCCTTCCTTTGAGTGGATTTAGTGCATTTCCTTCTCTCTTGCCCCTTTTAGCAGCTGTTTTAGGGATGACCGTGGTAGGAGGGCAGAGGGCCTGCCACCCAGCTGCCAGCAGTGCAGAGCACCCTGCGCTGGGCAGCAGAAGCCGTTTCCTCCTCCCCAAAAACCTGAATGCAGGCTGGGTGTAAGCAAAAGGCACCCCGTGGCAGTTGCCCACCACACGTTCCCCACTCCCACAGATGGAGTCTGAAGTCCTCAAATGGAAAAAAAACCAAACAAACCCAAAAGTCATGGGGGATGCTCTCCCCTCCCAGTGCTGTCTCAAACAAAATGTGAATGTTGCCTTCGTTATCTGGAGTGATTAATAAATCAGGCATTGCGGTTTCTCTGTTTCGAGACCCTTCCGTGGCCCCTGGCTATGTAGCATTTCCCTTCCTTCCTTCACCCCTGGTTAATCTGACCCTCAAAGAAGCCCTCAGCCCCAAAGGCAGCTGCTGAAGCTCTCTGAGCCTGCGTGCCTGCCCCGTCTCTCCTGCTCCAGGGCTGGGGGAAGTCTGGGCGGTCCGTCTCTGGGAATGGTGGCTGGAAAGGTGCAATATTTTGCTGCAGGATCTCCCCACTGGGAATTGGAGCTCGTGGTGTCAGAGCCCGTCGGGTCTGTGTGTGTCTCTCCTTCCCCTCTCTTCCAGCTTTGGAAGGCACCCCTCATTTTTGGTGTCCTCCTGCATAGGAAAGGTGTGCTTCTTCCTTGGAGCCACCCGTGAGGATGAAGTCCCCACGTGGGGCCATAGAAATTGCACAGTATCCAACTTGTGCACCCACTGAGGAGGAAACAGGGCCCCCACAACCTTACTTTTAACTTTTTTTTGAGCCCCATTTAAAAGTGTTTCTTTAGTCTCCTTCCTCGCTCTGATGCTCACCAGCTCGCCATTGCCGAGAGACACAGCCCAGCACGGGCTGACCCAAACCCTTGTTATGGTTTGAGAAAGCCACATCAATTTGTTCTCATTTAGACAATTCTTCTGTCACCCAGTGACCCCTCCCCACCCAGGATAAATCAAAGAAACACGAGGGTTGAGGTATAAATAGATTTAGGGTAAGGATTAAGGATGAGACTAAATAATTAACATTAATGAGAGCAAGGAAATGATGTTGATCCCGATACCAATATAAGCTGCCCAAGGGTTACACTCAGCCCAGTCTGTCAGGGGGAAGCTGTGCCCTCCCAGCAGGGACAGCGAGTGTGGGACACAGCAAACACCACAGCTTCAGGAGGAAGGGAAGGGCTCAGGGGTCCGGTCCCGGGGCAAGGAGTTGTCTGGACCCACCACCATCAAGGGAGAGAGAGTGAGAGAGAAAACAGACTTTCCAATTTTTACTGAATGTGATACCATGGTGTGAAATCATCCCCTTGGCCAGCCTGGGTCAAGTGCCCAGGTCTCGCTCCTCCTCATGCCTGCACCTGAAAGGCTTAAAAAACACCGAGACCTTGAATCCCACCCAGCCTGGCTGGCTGTAAAGTGAATATTTACCCAAATTCAGACACTAGAGTTTCCTAAAAGTGCATTATTTTTTTTTCCCCAAGCATGAGTAGATATCAAGTCTTGCATTGCTAAAGCCAGGAGGGCCCTGCTCGCTGCCGGCGAGCTGCCGATATTGCACCTTTCTCGCGAAGCCAGATGTTGAGCCGTGACGGCGCTTGTCCTCGGGGAGGGACGTGCCTGCCCAGGCTCTGGCTGGTGTGGCTGAATGTAAAAGTCTGTGGGAGGCACAGTTTGACGTGGCAGCGGCCTTGAGATGCAGTATCCGTTTTGCCAAACCTGCCGAAGGGGGGAAGGCTCGAGTCAAGGCAGCTCGCTCTCTCTCTGGGATGGGGTTGCTCGCTGGGTCTGACTTCTGCTTCTCAAGGCAGGTTGGTGCAGTCTCAGCTTCGCCAGTTTTTTCCAACCAAAGCCATGTGATCCCAAAGCAAATACCTCCTGCTTCTGCCCCTGCTGCACTGGTCCAAAATTTGCAGGCAATTTTTTGCATGACTGTTTTTCAGCCTTTGTACAGATCCAATCATGGGAAGTGAAATGATTTCCATGAAAATAGCTGGTTATAGATGTGTTTCATGTGGAAAATATGTACCTGACCCAGAGGGGTTAGGAGCTGCTGCTGCTGCTAATTAGCTTGAAGAGCAAAGCGTGGTCCTCTCCCCGCAGGGGGAAAGAAATCCAGTCTCCCTGTTCTCAGGGTATTTTCAGTTTTACTGTTTAACAAATGCAAGGGGTTCCCAGCATTCCTGGTGGGAACAGGAGCAGAGGAGCCTGGTGCCCAGCTTGGGGACGGCGTTTGCCAGGGCTTGGCTCTCCCAGCTGTGATGGAGATGCCCCAGTGTCTGAGGGCACCTTGCAGGGGGTGTCCTGCCAGAGCAGGTCTGCTCCCTCTGCCTGCTTGGATGCCGGGTGCCGTGGCGCAGTGCCCTAGGGACGGCGTGGCACGGCCACCGGGTCAGGGCACCAGCCGGTGGCTTTGGGAATCGTTGGATTTGACCTCAGACCTCAGCAAGGCTTTGACTCACAGAAAGGATACTGCATCTTCCCATGTCAACTCCTGCTGCCACCTTGGTTCCCCTGGTCCCTCTGCCCCCGGGAGCCGGCAGCGGGGCGGACGGTGGCCTGTTGGCCAGGGGAGGCTGGGGGGGCATCTAGCCATGGTTTCTACTGTCAATACAATTTTGCACAAGAGTTCTTTGAAGTGAGGTTTTTTTTTCAACACTAATATCTTAAATGCACAACTGTGAATTATAACTTTTACACTCCTGTTGGTTGAATTTCCTTTAACTGAAATGAACCTGAATCTGTTGTAACTATGATTTTTTTATTTTTTATTCTTTTTTTTAAATTCTGTGTATTGCCAAATCTTTGTAAAGAGTGAAGGAATGTTCTTGCTTTCCAATGAGAATCTCTCTCCAAACAAGACTGACTCTGGTGATGTGGAGATCATACGAAGCAGGCTAGTTCTGAGTGGAGAGGGGCTCAGGGTGGGCTTAGCAAGCCAGCCTTGGCCGCTCTGTAGACCCCAAGCTCAGACCCTCCCGAGTTTACAAAGTGCTGCTTGTTTTATTCCCAGCTTGTCCTCTCCCTGAAATCCCTGTGCAGCTGGAAGGCGCTGCCCCGGCAGAGCTCGGGATGGAGTGTCCCACAGAGGGATGAGGGATGCTGGCAGGGTGTCAGGACTGGCTGGGAGCAGGGGTCCCCAGGCTGGTGAGGCAGGATGAGGTTGCACCAGTAGCGTGAGCTCCACGGGGCAGGTTCTTCCACCGTTCTGCTTTGGTCTGAACCTGTGGTCGCATGTAGCTCCCTCTCACGCTCTTCTTTCCCCCATGAACGCTCCTGCTCAGGGGTGAGCGGGGATGGGATGATGCTGAGACCTGTGTGGGGCAGCTGGGGTTGGCTGCTCAAGGCTTGCAGTTCTTGGGCCCTGGTGGAAGAGGGGTCCAGCCGCTCGTTTGTGATGTGCTCGCTCTTCTGTTCCTCCTCTCTCCTCCTGGACACACTCTCCTTTTACTCATCGCAGGGTTGGTTTGGTTTTTTTTCTTCTTCTTTTCTTTAAGTGCCTTTTTGTGCGGGTGGAGCTGGCAAGAGTAGGAGTCTCAGGATATGGCCCTTTGCTCATGGACACCCCCCCCACTCACCTCAGACCCGGAGAAAGCTCAGGGAGAGCAGGATGAGTTGCCCATCGTGGCCCATGGACATCACCATCACCTACTGCTGCTTCTCAGCCCTCAGGGCCCAGCTAAGAGGAGGGTGAGATGTTGGCACTGGTGGTGTCAGGCTCTGGCTTGGATCAGCTCAAATTAAAACCAAAGAGGTAGTAGCGTTGTGCAAGGGGCTGCTCAGGCAGTGGTGGTGCTTCCTGTGATCTCTGCAGAGCTCAGCTGAGGGGCCTGGGGGGTGACAGTGGGGGTGGCAAAGAGCAGAGCTGTCTCCTCACGAGCATCCAGTGTAAGTATTCTACGGGGTGGAGAACACAGCCATGGTCTCCAGGACCTCTTGGAACATGCATCTTCCTTAGGCAGAAATACACTCTCTACAGAAGTCATTCCCACGTGAAAGATGAACCATGTTTTGTACGATACCTAATACACACGTCTGGGCTTTTAAAACTAGTACCTGTGTACCAGTTGTCAAGTTATCCAGTGTCTGGATTGCCAGTAGCAAACTGGGGCGGGGGGGCGGGGAAGGATGCTGCAGAGAGCCCCTCTCGTGATGCCAACTTGAAGCTTCATCCCAAAGTGGTCAGACCAGCATTGGGGGGTCCCTACCTTCGTACTGGGCGCTGCCACGTGGTGATGGTGGCCCAAAGCAGGAAACCAGTACGTGCTGAAAGGCTCGGTGTGACACAGACCCGGGCTTGCTGCCCCCTCTGCTGCCCAGCTCCACAGCAGGGCTCTGTGTAGACCCAAAGAAGTACCTGGTACTGAGGGTTGGTTTGGCCCAAGAGTGAAATGATGAGCTTGACTAACACGAGTGAAAGCTGGGCATCTTTTCACGGCATGGAGGAAGAGCAGCCTTCATCCTTGACTTGGCCAGCTGGGAGGGGACAAGCTCTACGCTACAGTCTGGGCTGGGAAGCCACCCTCATCCCTGCTCTGTTGTTATACTTGGTCCATCAGTTGCAGGTCTCTTGCACAGGGCACTTGGAGACATCCACAGATCCCCTGGACAATCCTGCTCGGTGTCTTGCTCTTGTCCTGGCGCCTGGCTTCACGCTGGGCTCTGTTCCTCCATGGTTAGTGTCACAGCTGCATCCCTGGGGCCGTGTCCAGGTGAGGGGACACTTGCTGTGGGTCCAAGGCGGTACGGTTGAGCTTTCTGCTCTGGTTGTGTGTATTTGCTGTTTCGTTAGAAGCTGGAGGCTGAACCTGGGGTGGGCCAGAGCATTCCCTAGAGGAAAGCCTGGGGTGCCAGGTTATCCCAGTGCCCTTCCCTGAGCTGCAGGGATGGGAAGAGGGTGCTGGAAAGCCGCCTCCAGCCCGTGGCACGGTACAGGTGGTAGAGAGAGGTGTTTCACAGAGTGGTAGCACTAAATTCAGTCCAAGTGGCATCATCTCGTTCTCGTTATCCTGAAGTTAAGCTCTATAAGGTTCTGTACCTTGGAAATACGGTACTCAAAGTTGCTGGTCTTCTGTGTCCAGCTGAAAACCATCTTGCTGCTCTCTCCTGAGGCTTCTCCTTTGGGCCCTGTTTTCCTCTGAGCAGGGCCAATCACTGGGATCCTGCAGAGGACAGTGCCCCGGCTGCTCTGGCTCCTCCAGTGTGGATTTCTGGCTAACGATGAGCTTGATGTTTAATTCTCCCCCAGCCAGAGAGGTTTGGCCATTCTTGACAGAAGCTGCCTGTTGGGCTTGAGTTCAGTCAGCTGAAATGTGTGCCTGGAACACGCAAAGGCTGCAGGTGGCCTTGATGCTCCAGAGGTCGAGTTGATGTCTCTGTTGTCTTCTCCTCCAGGAAGCAGTTGGTTGACAGCAGGGTTTGTTGGGCAGGGAGAGCTCGTCCCAGCATGTAGTGCTTGGCAGAGCAGTCCACCATCCCATTTCAGCTGTTTGGGGACTGCAGAGCTTTATAAAAGGGGGTGGAGGGCTTTTTGTCCTCTGGGCATCACTGTTGTACTAAATCCTCCCAAATTGAAGTGAGAAACTTGTCGGTGCCAGATGAGTAGCCTGGGCCGTAGGCTTTTAGTGAGAAGTGCCAACTATGTTGAATGCCTTCTGGATTTGCCCAAACATCAGTGTGGGAGCGTGGAGGGGACTCCCAGTGAGCTCCTCTGTTCACACAAGTGACAGAGTGGCCGTGTCTGGGTCGGCTCTAGTGTCGTCCCTTCTTTGAAGTCTCAGGTCCCAGCAGGCTGGGCTGGGCCACTTTGGCCAGCAGGTTTTTACCCAGGGTACGTGCTCTGTCCTTCTGCATGCTGCGATGTGGATTTCTGTGGCTGCTGCTCCCGCCTCGGCCGTGGCTGTGCTGCTCTTCTGGCCGTGGTTGGGGTGAGTGTGTGGGAAGGCAAGAGAAGGAGGTGCAGCAGTCAGGACCGGGCAACGCTGCAGCCGTCCTGGTTCCTCATGGTTCCTCATGCTAAGGCTAGGAGACGCTGCTCAAGGACTTGCTTCCCTCTGTCTGTCTTGCAGACCACATGAAATTTGGAGAGTGGCAACCCACCAACACCAGTGCTCCAGTCCCATTTGGTCCATGTTCTCCCAAGCACAAGGGTGGTTTACGAGCAGTTCAGGGTCAGGCCCCGCTGAGGGACCTCAGAGCTCTTGGCGTGTGCTTTCTCCAGCACGTGTGGCTGCAGAGCCCACCTTGGTACCTGAATCATGCCAAATGTTGAATTGGAAAGCCCAAATACTTGAGAAGCGTTCCTGGAAGCTGTGAGCGAGCTCTGGAGCTGGAGGTCTCACACCAAACCTTTCTCCTGCAGTTAGGCCCTTCCTGGCTGCTCCAAGCCTCCTCCTGGCCACTGCTGGCCCAGCCTCGGTCCTCCCAGCTCAGAGGCGTGTGGTGGCTGTCCCTCCACAGTGTGTTTTGGTGGCGATCTGACCCCGCTGAGCTCCTCCAGCCAGCTCTGCCCCGTGTCTTATTTGCCATCCTCCATGGTCTTTGCATATTGTATCATATTGTACATGACTTCGGGTTTCCAGCGTTGTAGTGTTCTGACTACAGTATTTCCATGTGTGTACATAAACCTGAACAAGCACAACCGAAATCCTGAATGAAGTGTATACGTTTCATATCCTGATTGTCATATGGATGCATTTTATAATTATTCCAATTTTGTTGTAGATTTCCAATCTTTCCTATTTATTTTGTACCAGATTTATTTGTATATTTTGTGATTTTGTTTAAAAGCATTTTGTTTATTTCTATTCTTTTTAGATAAATGATGATTGTTTTTTTTTTTCCTGTTGACCATTCCAGTTTATGCATTTTTCCCTCCTCCGTGCTCCCCCCTCGTTTCCAAGGGACAGAGTTTGGCACACGGGTGGTGGGGCTGATGTTGGCAATCCCAAAGCCGGGTCTCTGCTGTTGGCACATTGGTCTTTAATCTCCTCTTCAGCTGCCAAGAGCCACGGAGAGGCCGGATCTTGTTCCCCTTAGAGCCAGGTCTTGCTCTTCGCTTTTGGTGGGTCTGGGCCCATTAGTCCTGGAACTGGGGAGGGCTGTGCCAGTGGTTCTGCTGACCCAGGAGCTGGGAGGCCGGTGGCAATGGCAAGCAGCTGACTTTCGCTTTCTGAAGCTCCCTCGAGGGTGAGGGCCTTTTTCTTTCACTAATAAAACCCCCTTATTTACAACCTTCTCTCCATATATCATGTTTGTTTGTCCGGAAACGCAGATGCCATCTGTCTGTCTGCCCATAGCACGTGGTCCTGCCAGGCAGAGTGTGTCTGGGGGGTCACCAGCGAGGGACATGGCTGGTGGCAATGGTGGCACTGTTGGATGGTTGCTGGAGGAGCGTGTCTGTCCATCCCCAGGGTTATTAGGTGCTGCTGCCAGCTCCTCTGATGTTGGGACTTCGGCACTGGTGTTGGGCAGAGCCTGCAGTGACAGAGAGTTGTTTCTGAGCAGGAGAGTGAGCCTCTGCTTTGTCCCCCATCATGTCCAGCTCCATGCCAGTGGAGGAATGGCTGACCCTTTCCTGTGTGCCAGACACAGCCTGCCATGTGTCCACCTCATCCCCCTCGCATCCCTTTCCCCCAGCTGCTCACCCCACACTGGCCTTTCTTCCTCTCTGGGCTCAGGCTGTGAAACCCTGGGCTAGGGAGTTGGGCAACGTCTGCTCATGCCTCGTGGTGGGTTTATGCTGCACCCAGTTCAGCCTCTATCCCTGTCCCTGTGCTGCAGGGTGGCCCTGTACCCCTGGACCTTCCCCCCCACAAGCGTATTGGCAGAGCTTGGACATCTGCTCCCTTGCCTTTCCCTGTCCATGTCCCTGTCTCTGTCCCTGACAGTGGGTGGAGGACAGCGAGATGCTACAAGCAAGAACAGAAGATGTAGTAGAATTAACACGAGGGCTGGCTCTGATGGTGAAGAGGAGCAGGACAGGAGAGGCAGGTCCCTGCAGGGAGGTAGGATGGGTGATGGCTGCTCAGGTCCAGGCTCCTCGGGGGCAGCAGGGTGAGAGCAATGCCTGAAGTGAAGACTCTGTGTCCTGGCAGCTCCATCAGCTCCCAGGATGCGTGACTGGGCACCAGCTGCTGCAGTAGCAGGGATGGCACCTACAGTGCTGAGGGTTTCCTCACATACCAAGAAGGCCAATGGCATCCTGGGGGGCATCAGGAAGAGCGTGACCAGCAAGTGGAGGGAGGTCATTCTTCCCCTCTGCTCTGCCCTGGGGTGGTCCCATCTGGAGCACTGGGTCCAGTTCTGGGCTCCCCAGTTCCAGAAGGACAGGGAACTGCTGGAGAGGGTACAGCAGAGGCTAGAAAGATGATGGGGGGGGGTTGGACCATCTCTCTGATGAGGGAAGGTTGAGGGATGTGGGTCTGTTTAGGCTGGCAAAGAGAAGGTTGAAGGGGGATATGATATACTAAATACTTCAAGGGTGGGTGTCAGGCGGATTGGGGGATGGGATGGGGGGGGCAGTCTTTTCCCAGTGGTGCCCAGTGACAGGACAAGAGGAAACGGGCACAAACTTGAAGTTCCATCTCAACCTGAGGAGGAACTTCTTCACTTTGAGGGTGGCAGAGCCCTGGCAGAGGCTGCCTAGAGAGGTGGTGGAGTCTCCATCTCTGCAGACCTTCAAATCTCCTCCTGGACCTGTTCCTGTGGGACATGCTCTGGGTGGCCCTGCTTTGGCAGGGGGTTGGACTAGATGATCTCCAGAGGTCCTGTCAAACCTCACATCAAGCTGTGAGTCATGTTCAAGGTCCTTTTGTACCTAGAGTGTTAAATCCTTGTACACCGTTTCCCTTCCCCTCCCCTTGCTGCTGCACGGCTCTGCCGGGGTGCTGGGCTCCTCTGGGTTGCTCCCCCGCCCCCAGGGCTGTCCTGCTGGGGATGTGCACCCTTGTGCGGGGCCCAGCGGGGTGAGGGTGGCTCTGTGCCTACAAAATTGCCCTCTCAATGTGGCCGAGGCTTCAGGTACTGAGGCTGCTGTGTCTCAGGGCTTTGCATCCTCCATGGCGCTGGGTTTGTGCTGCAGCAGGCCTGCTGGCTGCTAAGGGAAGATGGTGGTGAGGAAGAGGAGCTGTGAGCAGCTCTAGAAGTACTTGCTGGCAGTGCCCAGAACCCAGGGTCAGCAGGGCTGGGGTTGGGGGCAGGAGAAGGCTCCTGGCCAAGTTTGCTTGGCTCCCCTGGGCGTCTATGGAGGGCTGGAGAATCCAGGCCTGGCACGCTCAGGGCAGGGGGTTAGGCCTGTCCCTGGGGCTCGCTGGGTTCCCACTGTGGCCGCCCCACAGGCCAGGGAAGGGGCTGTGGGGAGCGAGGTGGGGGTCTTGCAGCAGCCATGGCTCTCTCTCTGGCTGTTCCTGGGGTCTCTGCAGAGCTGTTGGGGACACAGGTACTGCCAGGCCACCGGCTTCCTGCGAGGGGCAGCTGGTGCCCACCAGCCACAGGGGCTAGAAAATGGGGCTGTGGCCTTGTCCCCCAGTGCCAGCTGGGGCAAGAGGTTTCACCCTGGCTTGTGCTTGGTGGGTTTTTACCGCACCACCATGGCAGAGCTGGTGCAGGATGGGCAGGGGGCAGTGCCTGTGCGTCCCTAGGGCTCTGCCCGCCACTTTCCCACCGGGCAGTGAGGGACAAATAGTTTCCATTGCTCCAGCCTCGAAGCGTCTTCTCCCCGCTGCAGTCAGAAATAGCCCTGGGCTGGGACTGAGCTATTTGTGGCGACCGGTTGGGCAGGAGGAATGCATGGAGCTCCCCAGACCTGCCCTCCCGCAGCCGCTCACCCTCCCAGCTGCTGAGCTAAAGCTTAAAAAACAAACTAATCCAAGCAGCTATCCTTGGAGAAATGAGGTTTAAACATAGCTAAGCCCAGCATGGCCTTTAGCAAAAGGGCTCGGGAACAGCTTCCTCAAACCCCTCCTGCAGCCGCCCTCCATGTGGGAAGAACGTTACCTGCTCTCCAGAGCCCAAAATCGATGGGTCAGGGACACGGGGCTGGGTTGGGGGGTCTTTTAGCAGTCCCTGGAGTATCAGTGTTGATCGTTGGCTGCCACCTGCAGCCACTTAGTGCTGCTTTTCTGTTTGGCACTTTGGGCCCTGGGTACTGAATACCCTTTGGTGGCAGCCCTGATGGCGGGGCCTCAGCTGGCCTGGTTTGGTTGATACGGGGTGGGGGGGTTGGTTTTAGGTGAGGGCTGAGCACACTGGTGGGCTGTCCCCATCTCTGTCAGGCACAGGGCAGACACAGCCTTTGGCTAGGCCAGCCCATGATGGCTGCACTGGCCTTCCCTGGGTATTCTCCTCCGTTTAACCCAGCTAGCAATGCCTAGTGACCGTGGGGTTGTGCTGTGCCACCCTGGGAACGGGTGATGCGCAGTGGGGAGCCACCCCTGGTAATGGCTGTGGGAAACAGCCCTGGAAAGGTGCAGTGTTGGAGGTAGCTGCAGGGTGGGGGGGAGTGTTGCCCAGCCCCTCCTCAGGGGTTGCCTCCAGGCCAACATGTTTGTCTCCTGGTGTCTCCTGACTGGAGCTGATGGGGATAACAAAAGCCTCTGTGTCCCAATCCCACTGCTTCCTGCCCACCTAGCCCCAGACAAGCCCTTCAGGCCAGACTCACAACCCCTGCTGGGCAATGCTTCATTCCCACAGCCAGTATTGAGATACTTCCCCCTCCCTCAGCCTCCCTCCACTGGGACACCGCAGAGCCCTCCAGCACAGCCCCCATCATCTCAGCGACCAGCCACGAAGTGCCAGGCATTTCTTAAGAAACATCATCATTTATTGACTTGAACAACTGCCACTGCAGCAGCAGCAGCGTTTCCTGCTCAGATGGTGGTGGTGTGGGTTTGGTTTTGTTTTTGAATTTTATTTTCTCCTAAGGTTCTTTGAAATGGGAAAAAAAAACAAAAAAAGGTTAAATGAGTTTATGGTACTGAAAGAACAGTCGAATTCGTTACAAGAGGGCCCTCGTAATCCCTTCACAGCGAACGGCACAGGCTGGAGTTAGGGAGGCTGCACTCGTGACACGGAGGAAAACCACAGGGCACCACTGCCCCAGCTGCACACTGGCCCCATGCCTTCCCCAGGCTGGCTTGCAGGCACAAGGACTGCTTGCCCGTCCCTACAGGGGCACCCTTGGCCACCCCTGGTCCCCGCAGCCGTCACCCATCTTGGCCAGGGACACAGCTTCGCCCACCACAGCTTGCAATGAGCCAGGCCAAAGCCAAGGGCAGCTGCCACCCAGCTGGGGTCTCCAGCTGGCCCCGTGGCATGTGCTGTTTCCCAGTTTGAGCCAGGCCCACGTGGTCCTCAGCAACAACAGCCCCTTTCACTCCGGGTGGTGGCTGGGTTGGCCTTTGAGGGGGGTTGGTGCTTCACTCTATCTTAAAGCTGAGCGAGCAGGAAGGTCAGTAACAGGCAGCAGGAAAACAAACCAACTAACGTAATGCTAAAGCAGTAGCTTCGAGCTCCTGGGTTAATATTTACTGCTGAAACTAGGGGAGTGGAGAACAGGGTGTGCGGCTCAGCGGCTCCAGGAAGGCGATGGGAATCGTGTGTCACATGCTGATGACGAAAGAGAGCTCTGAAACACCGGGAGAGGGTAACAAGCGTCGACAAGCTGATCTGCAAGAGCTGGAATTCTCCCCCCCCCTCATCTGCCATGGCCGGAGGAATCGAACCACTGACTCACAGCAAGCAGAAGGTAAACGGAACGCTGGAAGCCGCGGCAACACCCTGGCTAACACGGGGAGGGGGGCGCAGCGTGTAACCCAGGGGCAGAGAGTTAAAGGGCAGCAGCCCAGCGGGGCAGGAGGATTTGGATCGTTTAGTCTCCTGCGGGGCCCAGCACATCCCTTCCTTCTCCACACCGAACGTAAGGAATGGCAAAAACCGTTCACGGGGCCATCGAATGAAACGCAACACGGGGAAAGGGAGAAACGCGCGGCGTCCCCGAACCTAAGGGGAGCGGCACAAATGAGAGCACGGGCGGGCAGTCCCACCCGAATGCACCACCCAGGCAGATCCCAACAGCTTTCCCAACCGTCTGCAGAACCGAAAACAAGGGTCTCCTCCAAAGTAGTGTTAATTTGTTAAAAGTTTCCCAACACTTTTCAAAACGTGCCTTTGCAAGGAACAACACCCCCCCAACCCATCACCCCAAGGGCCCCAACCAAGGAATTCGCTCCTGATCACTGCTAGAGTCACGGTTTGTCTTCAGAGATGCTTTGCTTTTTCCTTCTTATTCCTCTTCCTCTTCCTCCTCTTCTTCCTCCTCCTCCTCCTCTTCCTCATCGTCATCTTCATCATGGCAGTGTGTGATTTCCTGAGGTGCCTGGGGGAAGAGGTTGGGTGGTTTGATCTCACTGATGGAACGGGTCAGTTGATGCCGCTTGTAGTCAGAATCTTTAAAATCCACTGAGCTGCGATTGCGCGTGGCCATCGGCGACTCCTTCTCGTTGATGTCGACGTGCGTGTGCTCCACCGTGGACTCGTGTGGCATCTACACATGGAAGAGAGAGAGGAGATGACGAGGGTTGTCCCAGCCCCCGAGACAGATGGAAAGCAAACCCCAAAACAGGACCCTTTGGCCCGGAGCGCATCAAACACCCCACAACCCTCCAAGGTGCCATTCCTGGTGCTCGTGGGTTGTGGAAGTGTTAATGAACAGGAGCGTGGGCACCTTTGGGACCCCTGCCCATCTCCCCATGGTCTGCTACTCACCAGGACGTGGGCGGCTCTGAAGAGGTAGCTGAAGGGGTAGTAGAGGAGGTTGATGAAGGAGGCTGCATAGAGGTCAGCGTAGCGCATCACTTGGCTGGCAAAGAGGGTCTGCCGAGACCCGCTGCGGAAGAGGCTCCCCATCATCCCGTAGCACATGTCCATGTCGTGGGTCACTTTCTACAAGCAAAGAGCAGGTTAGATCCTGGGCTGGGCAGGCAGTGGCGTGGAGACACAACACCACCGAAGCGGAGCGCACTGAGGTCTGGGGGGGCTATGTGAGATCTGCCAGGACCTCCGGCTTGTTATCCCACGGCATCAGAGCCCAGCAGAGTCCCTGCTAACAGAGGGGAAGGCAGCAGCGGGCTGAGGGCCAGCACTTGCCCCAGGCTGGCACCCCAGGGCTGGTCAAACCAGAGGCTACAGCCCCTCCAAGCTTGCGCATGCCAGCACCCCGTCCCGCAGCAGTGAGCACCGTCAGTCAGTGCTGCTGTGGGCGTGAGGGAGGAGACCCTATTCCAGACCAGGCTGCCTTTCAGGAATTCCAGTGACACCAGTGAGCTGAGAAGCTCCTCCGTTTGCATCCACAAAGACAGAATGGCTTTGCCAAGCCGGCCGTGCCCACCCAAAGGCAGAGCAAAGCGTTTCAGGGCTGAGCAGAGGGGGTTGGGTCTGGCTGTCAAGCCCTTTGGGATCCAAAAGGATGAAAAGGGATTTTGATGATTGGTACCTTAATGCGTCTCTGGATGGAGCTGATGTCAGGGCGTTCATTGCTGCTACTGTCCAGATGCCTAGTTACAGGCGAGAAGGTAAATACAAGGTGTGAAAAGCCTTTCAGAACCAGATGCTGTGGGATGGGGGCTCGGGGGAGGGAGGCTGGTCTGGAGGGGAAGGTTGTTTCTCAGGGGCAGAGCCCAGGTCTGAGCCAAAGCTCCGGCAGCAGTGCCGCTACCCCAACCCCAGGGTTTCATCAGAGCCGCTCGTTAGCTGTCGCTAGGCTGGGAGAGGCAGCAAGAAAGTTGTCCCTGTTTGAAATACTCACTTGTATAGCTCGGCCAAGAAAATGTCCAGGCTCTGCAGCTCTTCAAAAAGGGCTGGAAAGTCCAGAAAAGAAAGGGGAAAAAGGTTAAGTTTAAACTCTTGAAATGAAAAAAGGCTGAAAGCAAAGCAAACTGACCATCCTGCCCACTCCCCTTGCATGGCAGCAGAGGGGCACTGCACCGAGGAGCATGGCATCCACTGTGCAGGGAGTTGCCCCATATGGGTTTTTTTAAGCTGAACTTTCTTCACAGCCCTCACCAGAACCTTCCAACCAGCCACGGGGTGGACTTGAATAACCTCCAGACCTATTCACACCCCAAAGGGCGAACCTGGGAGAAAAGCAGTAGCACCAGAGGGTAGGAAACACCCAGCACTTTGGCAGCAGCAGAGCAGAGGGAGAGGGAGGAAGGAGGAGGAAGCAGCTGATGAGCAGGGACTCCCTGCAGATGGGAAAGCAGTCATGGCTCTGGCATTACAGGGAGAATAGCCCAGGTGTCTTGTCAGACACTTTTTACCAGAGAAGCCACAGCTCCATACAGCAGAGGGAGAGGAGGTTTTGGAGCAGAGTTATGGATAAGGAAACAACTCAACCCCATCCAGCAGCAGATGCTTCCCTGGCCAATTCACCACATGGCTGATGACATGCAAGTGGCCCGGGAAAGAGCAGAGGAATGGACTGGGACCCTGAGACCAGCTCATGGAGAACCGCCCCAGCTCCTGCCACCAAAATCCAGACCCAGGAAAAAAGGGCCAAAAGGAGAAGCAGCAAGAAAGGGGGGTCTCTCCTGTGCACCCCTAAATCAGGGGTGCAGCACGAGGCAAGCAAGAGCAAAACCTGGCCTGGGGTTTGCCCAGCTGCTGACCGCTTTTGTCTGTCCAGACGTGCAGCTCCTGTGCCAGCTCGGGGATCACCAGGAAGGTCCTCCAGCCCTGACGCTTCTTGGATTTGAGGATGTCTCCAAAGATATGGTCTCCGATGTACAAGATGTCCTTCCCTTTGGCCCCCAGCAGGTCACAGACTGTGTCCGAAGAGCCTGAGAGAAGAATGGTGTGGCTCGTTTCAGAGGGTGAGGGTTAGGGAAAGAGCAGGTACTTTCCCCCCCCAGAAACCTCCTCCCCTGCTAAACACAGCAGCCCTGCATCACAGACAGCCCTGTGCATCCACCTGCAGCCCTTGCCTGGCTCAGGAGACCCTCCAAGCCTAGTCCCACCGGTGGCAGCACTGTAAGGACAGCTGAGAACATTGCAGTGGGTCACCTGCAGCTCTCCCTCCACCACAGGCCCTGCAGTGGTATTCCCCAGATGCCCCACAGCAAGGAAGAAAAGGGCGTTTGAGGAGGAAGGGGCCCATTTCTTCCCTGCATCGGGCAGCAGTGATGATGGAGAGGTTCTGTGCAGAGGACACAGTACAATGTGCCTTGGGCAACAACCTTGCCCGGTGCCTGGCACAAGTCCTCTCACAGCAGGAGTGGCTGAAGGCCACGAGGACATGTCAGAGCCACTCCACAGGGCAAGCAGGGTTCTGGCCTCACCTCCTGAGTACACGATGCCGTGCTGCAGCGGGCCAGTGTAGGTACCAATCTTCAGCTTCCCGGTCACCTGAGGGAGGAGATAGTGTGTTAGTGCAGAACAGCTGGTGGTCTAGGTCTTTTCTGTCCTATTGATACTTTACTCTTTGCCCCTCTCTCACTCCCAGGCAGCCTAGAAGTGGCTTTGCACATTCTTTTCCTGTTGCCACCTGGGGTATGTTAGGGAAGGCAGCAAAGCCTCAAGCTCTGCTGTGCCTCAGGTGATGGCAGTTGCTCAGGAATCATTAAGAGGAGAAGAAAGCCTGCCACCTCTAGGGCAGGCACTGCCTAACCTCTGTGTTGCCCATTGCCACTGAAAAACGCCACACAGGAGGTGCACAAGCCCTTCCAGCTGTAGAGGTAGCCTCCATGTGCCACTCACCGTGTCCACCTGCCGCAACACGGTGCCTTCCCCAAAGAAGAGGGGTTTTCGTGCATCCACCAGGATCAGGTCAAAGTAGGACTGCCACGGCCGGTGGGCACTCCCAGGCTGCAAAGGCAAAAAAAACCCACCCCAGAATCAGGCACAACACAAGCAATCACAGGGAATTTAGCCAGAGTGTCACTGTCCTTAGCCATAACCTGGTGATATTGCCAGTCCATCAAGATCCCCTAGTTCTTGCCTCTTGTGGTATGATGCTGGGTTACCAGCGCCATCTCTTAAAGCCCACCCCAACCCAGCCTAGCAGTGAGGACTGAGGACGTGGTGTGAGACAGGAGTACTGCACTGAACGTCCACGTCGCAGCAGAGCTGTCATGTAAAGAGATGCTGCAAGTGACACTGCTGTCACTGCTTCTGAAGGTGACATCCTGTGTGACTTCAGCCTCACAAATCCACGCTGGTACGTTTGCAAAGAGTGGGAAAAGACCTGGACTCTACACTACAGAGCCAAGTTTTGAATCACAGCCCTGCCTGAAGGACACTGAGCACTCATGAGCTGCTCCTGCGCCACGCTTCCACCCTTCTGTGACCAAGACCACAGCGAGGAGCATTTTTGAGCTATTGGTGTGAAAACACCTGCCTTGAGTGTGAGACAGCCTCCCATTGGGAGACTGAGCAAGCAGGTCTAAATTCACCTCATAAGCCTCTCTCCAAAGTTGCAGGGCTGAGTTTAGACCTCCAAAAACCAGAAAAAGCATGACTAAAACTTTCAGAGTTACCATAGTCAAGGCACAATCAGCCACAAATGTTTCTGCTGTTTTACAAAACTCCCTCTTTTCCAGCAGGGTTGTTTTTTTTTTCCTTTTTAACAAGATCTAAAACATCGTGCAAGATTTCTAAGAATCCTGGCTGCAAAACGCCACTGTTAAAAAGTGTTATCACTAAAATAATGTTATCATTAACACAGATTATTGTTTGAGACCAGATGATGCCTCCTTTCTTCTTGTTATATTGTATTTGCTTTGACCCCATTCAGACAGGACACAAACCAGCAAGTGTATTTTAACCAGATTAAAGCAACTAATCCCGTGCAGCCGATGAAGCGGGATTGAAATGCTTTCCAGCTACACAGATAATTAGGCACATCAGCTTCTACCAGAACTGCAGTCTAGAAATCACATACCTTTGGTCCATGTGGAAAGTCAAACAAGTAAGTCATAATTTTCTGGAAAAAAAAAAAGAAGAAAGCATTCAAAGCTGCGGTTTTAAAGGTGGAGTTGTGTAGTTTATAAAAGCATACTCTGCTGCTGTTGTCTTTTCAGGTTTTACAGAACCTCATTTACAGGATTTACACAAACGTGGGCAGAAGATTTGGAGATAAAATGAAAGGATGGAATTTAAAGTTATAAGGATTAAACCAGCTGTTTTTATAATCAAAGAAAAGATTTGAGTCAGAAATGCTCCCACTGCTCCAGGTGTATCTTGCGATGCTTTAAAGCGGCGTATCGACCTTCGGACGAGCAGTGCTGCGACATCCTGACCGTGTTTATTCCTACAGCACAGCAGACAGCCCTCTGCCTCTTAGACCCCTCCAGGACCACGGCTTTGGTGACATGTCTGTACTCAGATTATCTCAATTTACAGCATCCCAGACTGGTATGGGGTTGGAAGGGACCTCTGGAGATCATCTATTCCAACCCCCTGCCAAAGCGGGGCCACCCAGAGCAGGGCCCACAAGAATGGGTCCAGGAGGGGTTTGAATGTCTCCAGAGATGGAGACTCCACTCTGGGCAGCCCCTGCCAGGGCTCTGCCACTCTCACAGGAAAGATGATCCTCCTCATGTTGAGATGGAACTTCTTCTGTTCAAGTTTGTGCCCGTTCCCTCTTGTCCTGTCACTGGGCACCACTGGGAAAAGCCTGGCCCCATCTTCCTGACACCCACCCTTGAAGTATTTGAAAGGGAAGTTCTGCATTTTAAAGGATGCTGCAATCTAAAATGAGTAGCACTTTCTCTTTCAGCCTTTTAATTGCTGAGGAACCTAGGGCAGGCCCGTATTAGGTCAGTGGCAGAACCAGGACTACAAAAGATGATTCCAGACCTAACCTGCCTCCACCACTAAACCATCCTAGACCTACCTTAGAAAACACCTCATTCTCCACCAGATGATGTCATACCAAAACCAATACAAATGAATGGCTGGCTTTTGCTTATTCCATTACAGATCAACACAACGACTCGAGCAGCACTTACGTCTGTGTATTTGTAGTCACTATTTGTGACAAGAAACACCTTCCCAACTTCATTCATGCGACTGAGCAGCAGTGGCAGCTTCCCCTGAAAGTTAAGGGACATACAAGTCATACACCAAAGTTCCAGAGATTTACCATGGGCAAAACACTCTCCACGAATGTCCCAAAGTGACAAAACAAAGCAATTCAAGTCATCAAACATGCAAACTCCTGTGTTTTGCACTGGCCAGAGCCAGGCAAGCTCCACGCCAACACCCTTCCAGAGCATAGCCCAGGGGAGGAAGGGGAAGGGGAAGGACTCAGCTGGGCCATGGTGCCTTTGCCAGTCACAATGCCAGGCACCCTGTGCCATCTGCCCAGCGCCAGGCACGCTGGAGCAGCTCCTCCAGCTCCGTGTCCATTCCCGAAGTGGGCCCAGAGGCAGGAGAAATCTGAGCTCCCTCGAGCTCCGCAAGTTGGAGCGCATTGTCATTCCAACCTCAAATCAGGGAGAATTTATTCCTAGGGCTATTTTTATTGAATCATAAATCTCAGTCCTTTGTCAGAGCAGCTGATTACCTCACAGAACGCTTTCCTAAGAACTTTGCAGGCGTGTAACTAGAAACAAAGTTAACTGCTTTAAAGTGATTACCACAGAGCCTATAGGGGAAGTGGTCCAGAGGGGCCAAAATAAGGGAAACACTGGAGCTTGTTCAATTAGATGTGCTCAGCACACATTTTGGGGCTACCAAGACACTGGACATTGGTCAGTCTTTCAGGACCTTTCCCTCAGTCCCTCATGGTTCAACGCATGTAACATTTTTGCTGGGTGGCAAAGGAATCCTTCTATCTGGAAAGATGCTCAACTGTTGCTTTTTAAAAAGAGAAAACACGGGCAGGGAACAACTGCTGCTGTCACCACCAAAGGAAAGAACACGAGGCTCTCCAGAGCCATTCACCTGGGCCCCGTGATGACATTTTCCTCTGGCTTTTACATTTTACCTAAAAAACGTGCACGTGAACATGGAATCATGTGGCTCACTGGCTCAGAATAAAGGCTGCATCCGAACCTTCCACTTTGTCTTTGGTTATTACAATAGAAATCCCAGCCTTCTCTGTTTTGTGATTTAGTAAAGCAAATCAGCATGTTTATTCCTTGCCTGCTTGTTCAGTGCAGAGTGTCCCACAGCCCAAGTTAAAGTAACTTCACACTTACATCTTTCACCACGTACTTCTCCAGGTTCTCAAGGGTCTTTTCCTTGAGCGATCCCTGAAATAGAAACAACAGAACCCAGTGAGGTAATGGAAACTGATGATGTAAGAGACATCAAAGTAATGCCAACTTTCACACTTTAAAATGCTGTGAAAGTACAAACCAGGGCGAATCTGAACCAGTGACTCTAGAGATGAGAGGCTTTGAGTAGCAGGGACCATCACAAACTCTGTGATCCATCGATTCCCTCACCATGGTAAATAATCCACTTCAACAGCATTTTAACCCTTTCAGAAGGGAATACAATAGAAACAAACAAAAAATAGATTTGCCATACCAAACAAGACAGTCAACGACCTGTCTCCAACACCGACCGTAATATGCTTTACTCAAAGGTCAACTCCAACACCTATCACACAGCACAGCATCAGGAATGAAAACCAGACTCCCAGCTTCTGCCTGGCTAAAAGGACCAGCACCAGTACAGCTGTGAGCAGAGCTCTACTGCGACAGTTCTCCATCCCACCCCAACAAACCTCCAGAATGAGGAAGAACGAGAAAATCAGGTCTTTAACCAGATATTAACGCTCACAAAATTAGACTCTAAATGTGCGCGCGGGTGTGTGGAAAAGATGAACTGCCTCACCTTTCTAAACAGAGTTGATGTATTTCTCTGTTTAATGCAGGTACTTTTCAGACAACATAAGATAATACCAAAGGAAAACATTTACAGGAAAATGCTGTTTTAACAATTAGGACGATATATAAGTTGTGCTGTAAGTGCAAATAACCTCATGGCATCACATTCTGAAACCCACCAATTACAGTACAGAAATTGGAATGTGGGCACAATAGAAAGTAAGAGGAAGCCAAGCCAGATATGCCCCATACCATGAGGGCAGCGAGATCTTGGCTTACCCACACACAACTGCAATCTATTATTTGCTCACTAGGCGGCAAAGCAGGGCTCTTGCCCAAAAGTGGAATCACTCATCTTGGCTCATGAGTTACAAACCAGTCCCCCTAACTCAGTTACAGCTACAGCTGTCCCAAGAAGCTCTTGCAATCACCTTGTAATGAACCCAGTCAACAGCATCTCTGACATCCTGGAACATACTCCTGAAGGACATGAAGAGGTCTCCATCTTTAAATCCCGTTTCACAGCTGTGAGGAGAAAGAAGAAGGGATTGCAAGCGGCCAGTCACAGCAGGTAAGAAATATGTCAAGGAGAGAGACAGTTCAAAATGATGTTTGGAGCTCGTGTTTTCATCTTACCATAGTGGTTTCTGATCTACTACTTTACTGCAGCTCAGACTTGAAAGAAGGCTACAACCAGAGTTTAACAGGATCTGCATGTTACACAAGAACATTTGTTCAAAATTTTAGGATGTGAGCTCCCATGACTGCATCTCACCATCCCTGAATGTGTTCAGAGTGGTTTAGATGTGGTGTTGGGGGGATCTGGTGTAGGGGAGAACTTTGTAGAGTGGAGCTGATGGTTGGACTGGATGATCCCAAGGGTCTTTTCCAACCTGAATGATTCTGTGATTCTAACTCTCATTGTTCACCCACATTATGAGAAGGAAAAAAGAATGCAGTTTGCAGCATTTTACAGAAGATGAATGGCTCTGAGCAAGTAAGCACAGTGCTGCTCCTTCTCCTCTTTGCAACACTGAGGGAAGGGCTGCCATGGAAATCTCCTAAGTGTAACACTCGCTGCTGAGAGGAGGAACTACTGTTGAACAGTTAACGTGCTACCATGAGAAATTTCCTCGACAAGATACTGTGGAGGTTCTCTCTGAGGCACTGGTGAGAGCCTGCATCAGAAGAAATCAGGGAGGATTAAACAGAGCTGTGTTTATGATGACAGCAACCATCCTGCCGGTCCTGAGAAAGGATACTTCACCTGATGGATTGTTGGCATAAACAGTTCCTCTGCTCTCAGGTAAAATCCCATTAAACCTTTGCCTTCCACTCAAATAATACGATGACATGAGTCAGCAGCACAGCAGCATTCACATTTGCCAATTCAAACCTCAGCTTGTTTTTATGCTTACACCTATTTGAAAGCTAGGTAAATACTCAGGCTGCACAAACAGCCTTTGAAATCATACTGTGCCTGAGCATTTCACCTTTGAAAGAGCAAAGTCCTCAATTACGAGGGACTTGTGGTAACTGGCTGAGGAAATTTAGCCTGTCAGCTACCAGTTCAAATGTGGCTCCAATGGACACAGGTTGAAAATGAGCTGTCTGGTGCCTGCAATCACCCTCTAATAAGTGTGTAGTCTTAGAAGCTGGCCCAAAAACCAGTGTCAGTCAGTATGGTGGTACAGACCCACCCTGTGAAGGAGACCCTCATAACCACTCTCTGCTGTACGCGTAGACCACCACGTCACCACTTAGTTCCCTTAACATCAAAAGAATAAGAGGCCTGAACTTTTCTCCACCAAAACCACTCGAGGGGCCTCCACTGATTGGAAGAGCAACCTCCATTTCTGCTACATTGCTTTTTATAATACTGTACCATCCACACCTGGAACTGGAGGGAATACGTACCTCGTGTACCGGTCACAGTTAGTAAAGAAATCCACTAGGCAAGCCAATAGGTAGGTCTCTGCAAAGAAACAACACAAACCTTTAAACCAAGGATAACAGCACACAGCCAGCTAAATCTGGGCCCTGGGCCCCAAAGTTCTTCCAAAAGGAAAAAAAAACAGATAACTGAATAATACATTAGCAATACACTACTGTGTTGGCTCATGTTAGACTCACCTGGTAGGTTGAATAACGTGTTCAGAATGTAAAACCTATCTGTGTCATCCCTCTGGATAAATTTATTTGGATATTGATCCCGTGTTTCAGGCCTGAGAATAGACAAGGTGGAGAAGAATGAAACCACAGACAGAAAAAGGGGACAAAACCTGCTGACCAGCAAAATATAGTTGTAGCTGGGTCCATTAACCAAACTCTGTTGTGTTTTAAGCAACACCCAGCTTTCCCATGTGCGTTAGCAGTGCAAGAGCAAACTACATCCACCAGCGTCCCCATCACGGCCCTGGCTCCGGCAGAGCCAGGCCCAAAGCCCTTCATGGCGGAGTCAGCAATGAGCAGAGCCCACACAGGGCAACAGGGTGGTCAAAGAGCCCACAACTCGACCTTAAGCCCCACGCCACTGGCTATGAGGATGCCTTCAATCATCTGCACTTTCGTTGTTTGCTTATCTTAAGCTCTGGCCCACTTTCCATGTGTTGCTCGACGCTGCCCCGGAGCAGCTCTCAGGGGGCTGTGCTGCGGGAGGCTTTGCCTGGGGCCCCCCGCAATTAATCAGCAGGGTGGCGATGACTGAAGTCATTTAATTATTCTGGTTTCCTTCATTTCTAGAGCTTCTGAAGATCACCTCTGACTCAAAGAGGAACTTGAGTGCACATTTAAGGGCTTTTTCTAAGTTTTGGCTTCCCCATGCAAGGACTCACAGGTTTGCAATGACAAGGCTTGTCACCTCGGGGCCCCTGAGCTGGCCCATGCTTGCCTTCCACCCATCCTGCCCTTGCAGCAGGGATATGAGGGGATTTGCTGGGACACATCAGGCACGTAGTACTGCGGTCCCCTCTGCTTCCTAAAACACCTTCTCTGGGGCAAGAGAACCACAAGCAGCCTGGGAGGCTGCAGGAAATGGCACGCGATGCCTCACTTCTGACACCCTCAAAGGTCAAAACCACAAAGGGCCAGAGCAAGCTCGTTCCTTCTCCAAGCCAGCTCAGGCCCTTCATCTCTCTTAGCAATGGCTGTGGAGTTCATGGTCATGCAGGTTCTCTGCTTCCAGGAGCCCTTAGAAAACAGCTCTGTCTTAACTGCCAAGCTGCTGATGTTAAACTGTGCCAGGAGAGTAAACAGCCCCTGGATTATCCCACCAACCCTTTCCCACAGCACATTGTCTTCTATTCCCAGCAAACTACAGATGTGACAGTGCCAGCACAGACCTTTCCTCCTCAAACACCCCAGGCTGGTGTGTCTGGGACCTTCAATGTCTGTTTGAGAGCAGCAGCAACACCAGTACAGCATCTGCTGCTAGTGAAGACCCCATGACTCGTTAGACAACAAGTGCCCTGAGGATCAATGATATAAAAGGGTGTACTAACCCAGGAAGAACAGGCAAGAGTCAGCACTCACCCTCTGAGGAAATTAAAGCCATGTGCACACACTAGGAGGTTCCCATAGGCATCAACTTTCAACAGGTTTCCATAGTGGGTATCAAACACCAGGCCTCTGTTAAGAAAGCAATTTAAGATATGAAGAAGCCAGCAAAAGAAGCGGTGACCATTTTAATAGCAGTTCTTTCCAAATCAGCTCTAGAACAGCTTGCTCTCTTGGCGTGGGGCATCACAACAGAGTTGCTGCTGGGCTGTGAGGAAGAGGGAGGTGTGAGGAAGGAATTTCTCCCTTCTTTTTCATCGCTCTGTCACAGGCAGAGCCAGATGGGGCATGTAGTTACTGCAACAAGTAAGTTGCACATTCCCGGTTCCAGCTCCAGCAAAACTCACTCTCACTTATCTAGTAGCCTGCATCTGGAGAACGCAGCCTTCCCACAGAGACATCCCTTCTGTCCCCTCCCTGGGATGAAGGCACTGGATTTAATGGAGTCTTCATCACAGGTTTGTGCAGGGCAAACCTTCTTTGTCTCATTACAGGCACACTCAGCAACAGCCTCAGAGCAAAAGGTGCTGAGAGGAGGGAAGGAAGGAGGCTGCCAGGCTGAAAACTGGAACAATGAACCGACAGACCCTCTGGTCGTGTCTCCGTAAAGAAGCTCCAAAGGCGTCAAAAAGCAAAATCCAGCAAAGGCACAAATGGAACCAACTTCCAAGGCACAGATTTAGATAAAAAGCCTTGTTTTAAAACAAGCCATGTCCTTTTTACCTCTGCTACCAAAAGACAAAAACCTAAGAATCTAGCACCTTTGCACCATTAACTTTGCTTTCGGCACTTGAGTCGTGCCGCCCAACTGGACTGGTTTCATTGGTGTTCACTCTCAGCTTAGTTTCCAGGATGTCTTACACACCAGGACACTATAAATTAAAATCACTGTAGAAAAATGTTCTGAGACATTCTAGCAGCCTCATGGACAGTAATGGCTCCTTCTCCACTTCGTGTTGATTTAACGCCCAATCCAATTGTGTCTCTGCTGCCTTTGCTTTGAAAGGTTATTTTTTGACCATGTTTTCAGCAAGCCTCTTTTCTTCCACACTCCCTTCCACAGATTCGTGTGTGCAACTGGAGCGGTTTGCCTCCTTCCCCATTATCTGTGGTGAACCACAGGCTTCACAGGCACAACTCTGAAAACCTGGCCTCACGTGTTGCCTATGAAGTTTACAGAACAAATATTCAAGGCCTCGAGCAGGCTGGGTCGGTATCTGTTAGTCATTTACCTGGTAGGGAATGCAGGATCATACACAAAATTGAGCAGCTCATGAGGGTATCCAATGGAAACTAATCTTTCTACGGTCAGGTCAAATCCAAGAGATTCGTATTCAGGGGATTTATACACTGTACCAAGATGAGATTTCAGTTAGAAAATTTGAAAAACAGCTAGGGGGTTAAACAAGAAGGCAGTTAAAAGTAATGTACCCGTTCGCCCTCCTCCCTCCTCCGCATCACACGCTCCCTTCTTCGCTCCTGCCCTTCGCTGCCTCGGGTCCCCGGCCCGGAGCCACGGTGGGATTAGCTCACGCCCGGAGCTGCAGTTCGGATTTCAGCAGCAGAGTGCACCAGAAGGAACAGCCTTCAGTCTATCTCAGCCCTCTGCAGCAGGAAAAACCTATTTCAAACTGCAGCTCCTCTCCCTGCAGTCCCTTCAGGCAGATGCACGAACGCTCCCTGTTCCACCTGCTGGGGGAGGGTTTCGGTTTGCTGTGCTCTCGCAAAGCCGATGAAGAAACCAGTAAATTTTGGGAACACATGTACTCAGGGTTAGAAAGCCTGAAAATCATCACTGCTGTGCTACTGCTACTGCTCTGGATACAATCCCAAAACTCAGTATTGCCTCCAGATTTCCTCCCAGGGGAGTTTAATGTATGTTTGCTGCAGACTCGGTTAGCTTGAAGGTAGAGCTGTCGAGTTCACATATGACTTGTTTGTTAATAATACCATATGGTGCTGTAAAAATCTGTTAGCTGTTACCCTTTGCATCAAAATGCTACTCCTTTAAGCAAGCTTACTGTTCTCACATGTCAGAGGAGTCCCTCATCTGTGACACACACCTTGGCTCAACGCAAATGAAACTGACTCCTTCAACCAAGTCATTCCTGCCATCGGGACTGTCTTCTGCCTGCCTGGGACCTTCCCGTGGACTGGAAATGCTACCACTTAATCAGATCAATAAATTAAGAGTTAAAAGGAAACCACTGTGTTTCTCTGAAAGTGTGTTTACACTTGCTGCACGTTGCTGTCTTAAACTGGTCCTAAGACGTTACAAGGTCCAGCACAACCCTTGACTGCAGGGAAGGTTACTGTGGGGTCAACAGGACCAAGGGTCTCAAACACCTGAATATTTCAAATTTAGCTGAGGAAAATACAAATAAGTGCAAGTTACACAGTGAGCTTCTTGGAAGACTGACTGTTTTTCCTGAGGGAGATCTAGCACGGCTGTGGGCCCCAATGTACATATATTAATACACATTGCCTGGGCTGCCCTGGTAATCACCACTGCCTATGTACCTTGAAATACAGAAGCCCAATCTGAGAGGAGAAAACAAAGACATAAAACTCTACAAAAATACTAAAAAGGCATGGACTATAGAAGAAATGAGACTGTCAAAAGACTCAGACCACAGTAACCATGGCAGAGGGTTCCCGTATCTCTTAATAATCTAAAAAGCACCATAATCCCAAGAGTTAATTTTCCCCATCGAAAACATAATAAGCAAACCTGTAATGTTCTTAAACAGATAACTAAAATCAATAAAACAGTTATCAAAATCTCCAGGCATTATTATACCAACGGCAAACATCAACAACATGATCCAACATTCAATCCACGTAGTCTTTTCTGTCCTTCAGGAAAGGAAGGGCTGATTGAGCTATAGATAGGAATGAGCAATCAAAAAAAATACAGCTAATGAAGAAAGCTGTGACTGACAAGGCAATTCTAGGGAGTGAGCTAGGGGTGTAGGGAGCAAAAGGCAGTTAGGTAATGAATAACATTGTGAGAGTGAGAGCACAGCATCATCTGGAAAAAGGAACTCCTCTGATGCAGGACAGTAAAGGCACTTCCCAGGGAAAATGGTAATAAATACTGCACATACTCTCAGGTGGTGAAAGCACTGCAAAGCTCCCTGTTACGTGAAGCAGCCTCCAGACCCCCACTCTGTCCATGAAGCTGCTGCACTCATTAGCTTCCCGGGAATTTGACCATGTTACCAACCTATCCATAAAAACAGCACTCCCAAACAAAACATTTCTTCAAGGAAAACCTGCTCTTTCTGAACTCACCAACCACGATGATGATGCCTAGACAAAAAGAGTCTCAAAGAGCACACTGGTGTCTCCTCTGGAGAAGCAGAAGTGGTTCATGAACAACTCCAGCAGAACCTTTCCAAGGAAATGGTAGGGTTTCTGGTAAACCATCTTGTTAACAATCCACCAAAGAACGGCCAAAGAACGCGGTGGGACATGTGGCCAGCTGCTCACAACACTCTTCCTTTCGGTATTTTCCCTCTGTCTTAGATTTATCACCCCAGACCTCTTTTTAACTCTCTGGGTCTAAGGAAACATGCTGAAGCACCAGTAGGAACAAGGCTGAAGGACAGGTACCGGCCTCAGCCTTCATCACCCTGAGTCTCTGTTCGGCAGTCCTGCAACGGGATTAATCTGAATGTTTCTTTTTGGGGGGTGGTTGTTCCCCTTACCTCTCGAGCTCAAGATTTTGCTTCCTCGGCTTCTCTTTGAACAAAACTAAACTACTACCTCACTCATGCCTCAGGTCCCTTCCCTATTTTTCTACCACTCCACAGTATCGGGAAAATGAGAGCCTTCCCCTTGATACACAAGGAAACTGGATTCCTGGAAACGGGAAACAGACAATAAACACTCTCGTTACTGTCATACCTACTGTCCAAGAGAAACTTTCCTTTAATTAGAAGCACAGCTGGGAACCACCAAGCCCACCTTGACAGCACCCTCTAACCACAGCACATGCTGCATCCATCAGTGGGAGCCACAACCCCCTGACGTTTCTCGTAAGCCGTGCAAATGCCCGTTTCAGAAACATCACCTTCCAGGCAACCAAAGGATCCACCTCCTTCAGATCAAGTCCCAACAGGCTAAAGCTGCTGCAACTGCAGGGGGAAACACCCCAGTTACATTACGAGGTGAACAATCGTGTTTGGATATTGCACTCGGGGCTGGTCGCTCTCTCTCGTATCTTGGTGACCTCAGGCATCCGTGGGGGAAAAACAGTAGAGAGGACAGATCAGGATTTACTTTTTTTTCCCACAGCTGCATGATGGCAAAATGGTTTAAAACTTTCCTGGAACATCCACCTCCCCCCAGAGCTGGTTACTGAGACCACAACCGGAGATAATTTGTGTGCCACAGCGATGCCATGTATTCAGCTATTTGCCACGCGGTGTGCCCTGTGCTCAGCTCCTTCACCCAGCTGAGAAGGGCCCGGTCTTCAAGAGCCCCCAACTCCGTGGCAGGTGAGGAGGCAGAGACACAAACCCATTTTCAGAGCCTCCTTGCCCAGCACAGTATGACCAAAGCACCACTGACATCCTGTTCTGACTTCTTTTTCTCTTTCTTACTACTTGACAGTGGTGTCTCTGCCACCATGCCAAGTCCCCAGCTCCAGGGGACACTGGTATTTCAACAGTCTGTGTTGTGGGCACAGGCAAAGGCTTCAGCGGCGCAGGGCAACCAGCACCCAGCCCTTCTGGGTTACACAACCGGGGTGGGGGAAAAAAACCAACCAAAGCTTTAAAAAAAAACAACCCAGAAGCCAGTTGAAGGCATTTCAGCCTCCCCTTAACACCATCACTTGGCTTCACATTATCCTATCCAAAGGTAAAAAGCAGTCCCCAGGGAGTGACCGTCGCGAGCCTTGGGGTCTGTGACGAGTGCGGGCGTCCCTGACTCGGTACGTGCTCGGAGGGAAGCCGGTCTGGAACGAGCAGGGGTTGTGGGAGGCAATTCTCATGCATTTGTGTGGTTGTTTTTACCTTTGCTGCCAAGACACAGACAGTAACAACTTTATAGCCTTCCTGAAAAGGAACAAAAAATTAAAAAAAAATAAAAATAAAAATAAAAAAATAAAAAAAACCTTCTCTATGGAGGCTCCAGCTTGTGCAAAATGCTGCTGCCAGGATTTTAACTCACATGAGGCAGATGCAGATTCAGAGTGTCACTCCAGTCTTGACGGAGTTACACTGGGCTCCCCTGTTAAAGAAAAAAATCAGACTGATTTTAAAACTGCAACAGCTCCGTGCCACGTGGGACTGCGTCTGCTGGAGCTCTGTCCTCTGCTAAGCTCAGAACCCGGCCTGGCAGCTATTCCAAACACACTTACAGCTGATTTATACAGAGGAGGCACAGCTGGTAATCATGCATCCTGCAGGCAAAACTCTGTCCTCCTATCCACAAAGCACTCTTAGATCATCAGCTCAGCGTAATTAGGAGGAAGAGGCTACAAGCGCGTTGCCCAAGTGACACAAACCCTACGAGTCTCTCTCAGACGCAGGTACAAGAAAGGGTCTCGTGCTCGTTTTGGGACCGGGCCATTATTGTCCATTCCTCAGTGGGTGACTGATTACTCCTTTCAGGGCATACACTCCCTTTCACACCACGAAATGCCTGCACGTGTCAGCGCAGGAGACTCGGGAGTCGAGAGCTACTTTGGGAATGTGAGAAGAGAATTTTGCCCTACGTCTGAAGGAGCTCCCAGAGAGGGCTCTGGGTCAGTCTGACACAGCACCTCCGAATTCTTTTGGAGACTTTCACTAACACTTGGGCTCTTATGTGCAAAGCATTGCAGGGTAAACTGGTACCAAACCTGCACCATTCGTGAGCACGCACGGTAAGAACACCAGATCTGTTCTACCAGGTTGGACATCAGGAACAATGTTGGCACAGAAAGGGTTGTGAAGCCTTGGCCTGGGCTGCCCAGGGCAGGGGTTGAGGCCCCATCCCTGGAGGGACTGAAAAGCCGGGTTGACACAGTGCTGAGAGACATGGGTTAGTGATGGGTTTGATCAGAGTTGGGCTGATGGTGGGACTCGATGGTCTGAAAGGTCCCTTCCAACCCAGACAATTCTATGATTCTATCCTGTGACATACAGGTATGCACAACCAGGAGTAACTTTGAGGTCCAGTTTGCACAAAATACAAAGGTGAATGAGTTGGAATGGCTGTCACATACAGGACCCACAGAAGTATGAAGACCTCCTGGAAGGCTCCTGTGAAAATAATTGTTTAAAGCCTGTTTTGTTTCAAAATGAATAGCAGGGGAAGGCCGTAGTGCATGCAGTGTCTCTGTTTAAGCTATGGGGAGAAGAAAGCCCTTCAAGGGCTGCCCATTTCTTTCCTTGTTTTTCCACACACACAGAGATTTCAAATTCAGGCAGGACAGCTTCTCATTGAAGATCTAACAGGGCTTCTCCCAGCGGATGTCGACACTTCTTACAAGCTCATCATGGATCACAGGAGAGACGCAGGAGCTAAAGGGAGAATTACCACCTCTTTTTGCACTGCTTCAGCTGTTGTCACTTCTGTGAGATGCATCTGCTGGTCCAAACTGCAGACCTGCAAGCCAGTCCCGTATAGCCATTTTATTCTCCACCACTACAGACGTGCTGCTGGTAAAAGCCCTGCACTGAGAACAGTGACAACGTGATCATTTCCCACATCACAGAGGCAGCTCGAGGGAAGCAGCCCCTGGTTTAGGAAGGGAAAGATGAGCTCAGGAGGCTCCTGCAGCACCAACAGAAGCCTGCAGAGCAAGCAGCTCCTCGGGGGAGAGAGGCAGGGTGAGGACTACTAAGTGACAACCTGAAGTCTCATTCATCCCCAACTCCAGCTTCTTCCATATCTGACACCCTCCTCTGCCAGTGTGCTCTCCTGTGATGCCCTAGCATCTCCTGAAGGAGTTCCATCCCTTCCATCAGCCAACTCCTCTCCTGCCTTCCTTCCCAGCTGGAAGCTGAGAGCAGCCCAGAACAAGGTGCTTGTAGGTCTCCCAGAACGCCCCCCCAGCATTGGCAGGGGACTTCACAGGCAAAGCTATCTTCTGTACCTTCTGCAGCTGGTGCATTGCCTACTGGGATCCACTGGGCATGTACCAGCTTGACTCCTTCCCCACGCAGGTGCTGAGAGCACCGTCCTCGCTGTGGGCTTCCCCATCCTCAGCCCCACCACTGAAAAGTCTCTTGGGAACTGAAACACCTCAGTCTTGCTGTGGGTAGATGAAACTAATTGGCTTTTGACTTTCAGGTGTTCAGATAAGATCAGAGTTTCTCAAACTGAAGGCAACGACCTCCTCCAAAGGGGTTGCAAAAAGCTTTAACAACTACTCAGTCTTCAGATATTTCCCCCCACTATCTGGCTTCTCCAGAGGTCACACAAAGACAGACAAGCTAAAAGGTGGACAGAGAATGCAGAGGGTTTAGCCTTTTCTCTGAAGCACAGGAAATGCAGCCCAATGATTTTGTGTTAGGTCTTGAAGAAACGAAAGTAAAATAGGTAGAAAGGGGTTCTTTCAGTTGCTGCTGAGTACGGCCAACCAATCAGAGAGCCAGGGACACCCAGGGACAGATGGGGACCCAGCACCCAGATTTATATATGTCTCTCAGGCACAACATGCACAAGGAAGCTTGTGCAAATACCTCTCTGAAATTACACAAACCTGACTTAAAGACCAGGGTCGAAGTGCTGCTCAGTTTAAATGCTGATCCTTATTCTGGATTGCACCACAAATAAATAATGCAAGTATGTATTAGAAACACATTTATATGAACGTTGCAATGCTGAAAAGTGCTTAGTTAAAGCCTTGAGGACCCAGATCCCATGCTAATGACTTCAGCTTCTGTGTTACAGGGTGTCCTGGGTTGAGAGACACAGGACTAATTTTTCTTCTAATGCTGGGGAAAACGGCACTTTTAGAAGACTCCAGTGTCTGAATTCATGACAATATTTACTCTATGGCCAGCCAGGCTGGGTGGGACTCAAGGTCTCGGTGTTTGCCAGCCTTGTCAGGGGCAGGGAGGAGGAGGAGCAAGGCCTGGGCACTTGACCCAGGCTGGCCAAGGGGATGATTTCATACCATGAACGTCCCATTCAATAGCAATGAGAGAAGTTTGCTGCAGAGCTCTCTCTCCCTTGATGGTGGTGGGTCCAGACAACTCCTTGCCCCGGGGCCGGACCCCTGAGCCCTTCCTTTCCCCCCCGAAGCCGTGGCGCTCACCGTGTCCCACGTTTGCTGTCCCTGCTGGGAGGACACAGCTTCCCCCTGACAGAACTGGCTGGGTGTAATTCTTGTCTGTCTTAGGTCAGTGTTGGGATTGATACCGGTTCTTTACCATTATTGTTCATTATTCAGTTGTATTCTGTTAAATCTATTCACATTTCAACCTTCATGGTTCTTTGTGTTCCCTGATTCCCTTTCCCAGGTGGGGAGGGGTCATTGGGTGATGGAATAATTGTCTGCATGGCAATAAATTGCTATGGTTTTTCTCAAACCATAACCTCCATACAAACACACTCAGCCAGCTTGGCAATCCCAGGAGCGGGGACAAGCACAAACCTCCAGCTCCCCTTGACTTGCATCTCTCTTTCCAAAGACCCACCAAGTGCAACTTCATCATCTACCACTGCAGAGATGTCACTTCACGGCATCCATCGGGAAAAACAGACTCTCCTTCCTCAGTCCCTGGTTGGGCACAGCACGGGTTTCAGCTCATCTCTGCCCGTCTAAACCCATGCCTGCTGTGTGCCCCGCTGCGAGCAGGGCCATGGCCTCATGCAGGTATCTCTCCTGTGCCGACCTGGGAGCTGAGAGCCTGGAAACAATCTGAAGGACTGGCGAAAGAAACCTTAAACAAAACCCGTGGGACAACTCACATGTTTTCAATCAGGAAGGTGGTGAATCACTGACTTGCCATTTATTTAAGGATGCAGCTGAGCTGCAACCGTAAAGGATTTGTGTGAGGTCAAAACAAGTTGAAAACCAGCCAGAAACAGACCCCAGTCCTCTTGACTCTTGGGTTTTGATTTTAACCAATAGACCATCAATAAAAATGTACTGTATTATGCAGAACAGAACTGCAGTATTTTAGTCTATATTTAAATTGAATTTTCATAGCACCAAACAGACAAAATGGGTAGCAACAGTATGTTTTGTTTCTTTTAATTGATTCAATTTTTCAATCTGAAATGGGAAGAAACTGCTGTCATACTGATAGTAATTTTCATTTACCCAAAGAAACCTCTTCAAACACCAAAGTGCTCGGTGCGGTATGACAAAGCCGAGCTTTAAGCACACTTCAATATTTAATGTACCTTTTCTATTCCACTAGAAATGACATATCTGTAGTGATCAGCAAACAAGACCTTGACAAAACCTCCAGGTGTGTCCCAGGATATTTTTATATGCTTCACACACGAGCTGCACGAACAGCCAGCTCTTGCGCTAAGCCTCTCGCGGCCACAGATGTTTTTGACAGTAAATCTGACCAGAGGAAGCAAGGCAAGAGTCACTCATCACCAGAGGGTCGAAGCTTTTGGATCTGAGCTTCAGTGGCTCCCCAGCACCCTTTCCTGACGATGCCAAAGAGGGGGTTCTGGGTGGAAACCAGCAGAAATCTATAGAGAAGCACAAAGGCTCTGCAGTCCCCAGCTGCAGCAGTGCCCGTACAGCGGCTACGCACCCACTCTGCAGCCTAAGAGGGATGGAAAATTCCTTACCTCTAATGCTCCTGCAAAACATCCCCAACTGCACAGCACAGCTTTCAGCTCTAAAACCTCTAACCTGGAACTGCATCAGCTGCTCTTCTCACACTCTGCATGCTAAAAGGCTCTGTAAAGGCAGGGTTTGTTGTGGCTTCAAGGACTGAGGCAGCACTGGATGTTCAGCCTGGCTCTGACTGGGGTCTACACTTCGGGTTGTTTTTAGTGCTGTGCTTCTACTTCTTCTAAAAACAAGTGTGTTGTCAAGTATCATCAGCTTTAACTCTTCCCAAAGCAGGCATATTAGTACTCTCATTGGTAAATTCCAGATATTTTTAGCTTGCTGCTGCTGCACTTTGTTTGCCTTCTATGTAACAAAGATTTGGGCTGTTTGGATATGCCTCAGAGGCTGGCACAACACAGCTTACTGCTGGAAAGATTTCTTCTGCTGAATAAAAATGCATGGCTCGAGGTAACAACAGCAGCACTGAGGTCATATTTTGATTGGTGAGAGAAGCAATTCAGATGGACTCTGCATTTCAAGGAAACTTCAGTTTGTCTCTTTTAGTAGTTGGCATAACGTCCCTTTGCACTGGAATAATATTTTAAAGGTAACCACACAGTCACCTGTTCTTTTATGGGGATTTTTTATGGTTTCCCTGGCACAAGAGAATCTTTTTTTGTGTGCTTAACAAGTGGCCTTCACAATTTACCTCTCTCAGATACAGCCCACTGGGAGTCATAATCCCACACTGGAAATATCCCTGCATTTCCATGGAAACAAAGTACTGTGCCAAAATACGGGTTTAGTTCTCCAATGAAGACTTCTGAACAGGGAAGAAACAGTTGCCTGGACTTCAGGTTCAAACCTAATTTGCCAGCATCTAGAAATAAAAAGAGGATGACTTAAAGGTATAGTAGCCATTTATACACCGTAATTAAGGCATTATTCAGGTCTATCGGTGTCCAAACAGTCCAGCTGCTTCTTTCTCTCCGTGTTCACTTAGGAGAGTGAGCCTCAAAAGCCACACACTTGTTGAAGAGTGTGCACCTGGGCTTATATGTAGCTCAAGTCACTAAGCCAGAGCCAGAAGTTTTTCTGTGGTGTGCTAAAATAAGGCATTCACAAAGCAATAGCGCCCATGATCTCAGAGTTAAAGCCTTCAGTGCTCTCAGCTTTGGTTCCTCCTCCAGAGTGAGCTGGTCATGTCATCACAAGGGTATTTGCAACTTAATAGTACTTCTGTTGTGGTATGAAGATTACTGGATAAGGGGGTCTATTAGAGTGAAAAATACATTTCCATCTGTCTGGCCAAGACAAGAACCGGCCGTTGGTCTGCTAACAGGCTGCAGACCCAGCTTGGCGGTGTTCTCACGTTTTTAAGAGCAAGAAAACAAGATTATAGCAGCTTTTGAAACTTTCCTTACACTGTGAAGACTTGTTCTTTCAGCAGCTTCTGTCTAACCCTTCCATTCTTCAAGAATCCACAGACAGCAGATTAGCAGTTTGTCAGTCGGTGACTTACTGGGACGGAGCAAGCAACACATGCTCTCTCCACCCCTCACTCCCACTGCCAGCACGGGAGATCCCACAGCTCCAGACCCAGGTTTGCTCATTACACAGCTTTAAATGGCCAACCCTCAAAAAGCAGCCACACAAAGAGAGAAAAAACATCCAGCTCGAAGCAAACTAGGAGCAAATCAGCTTCTCCATCCACCTGTAGCTTTGAAACACCAAGGGCTGAGCCAACCTCTGAAATCTGCAAAACCTGCACCTGCCAAACTGGAAACCTGCAAATGTGAAAAGGCAGACAGCAGATGGGCCATAGTCAAGGCATCTCACTTATTGCCAGGACAGTTTGAAGGCTACTGTTGTCACAGCTACCAACGCCTTTCTCTAGCCACCACGCTATTTCTGTATGACACAAAGAGTTGTGTCAGCCAGAGAACTGGGAAAGAAGCAGAACTGCTTGGTGTCTCCCCAAAAGAGCCTCAGAGCCTGTAGACATTACATCATCATAAACCTAAAGGCAAACTTTTAACCTAAGCAAGAAAGGCTCCTTAGAACATTTGTATTGGTGTCCAGTACCAACAGACAGACAAGAACAGAACCTGAACAGAACAAACATTGCTTTCAAGTTGCTTGTATTACAAGCTCAATAGCTTTTTAAAGTGCTCAGTTCCATCTTTCATGTAGAAAACTCCCACTTTTATACTTTGTTTTTGTCATCTATGCAATCCAGATCTTTTTTTCATATAGGAGGTACAAATTTGTTAGTCCCATTTCCCAGTTGTGGAAACTGAAACACATTAAAACTGGCACAACAGCTCAGCTACAGTAAAAATACCAGATCGATCGAAGAGCCAGTTCCCAATTCAGGGGCCATCTTTTCTCCCAGTTCACAGCCAATCCCACCTTCTGGCTGTGTCTACCTTTTCAAGAGTCATCAGGCAACGAAAAACATTTCAAAAATAAAGCTGTGGGTGTGAAAAATCTTGCTGTCCTCCAACCTTCAGGGATGGCTTAGACACCGACGCCTGCCTGAGGAAGGGGCAAAACCTGGCTACGCGTGTCGGACTTTGGAGTAAGCTGGGAAAAACAAAAGCTGTCTTTCCCCTTTCCTTTCCCCTGTGATGAGAAGGGAAATGCTGCAGCTGAAAGAGTAAGCAATTTTGCAATAAAATCTTTGCAGTGCACCAAATCTTGGCATTAAGTTGGCGATGTTTCTAGGACACAAGATACATTCCAATCAGATTATGCTGTATTAATCATATTTGCACTCAATAAAAACAGTGGTTTTTCAAGCCTCATTTCCCCTTCTTTTTTATTGAAACCGTTCTCAGCAGCCAATGATAATTTAATTGTTGATTTCTGGAGAAGATGGAAGCAGCAGGGATTTAAGTACAGGAAAAGCATTCCAAATGAAAGCATCCTGCCTCCTGATATTACATCTTATCCACCTCAAGAGACAGAAGATAAAAGTTTCAACAAGGCCATTAACTTTTGGAGAAGAAGGGCAGCCACAGAGAAATCTTTTCAATCACAACTGAGTTTGTAATTCTTCCTAATTCCCTCTCCATCTGCCAATGGCCCGGTGTGAAATTACAACCAGCTTGAGAAACCCACTGCTTTAGCTCTGCTCCTGTGCAGGGACATCTATCCATCACCTCATTGTGCAACCTGTCCCATTTAAGACCTAGTAATGCCAAGGCCTCCTGCATTACTTGGATCAGCACCTTCTCACTACAAGTGTAGCTCACGCTGAGCAGGAAGCAGCCAAGTAAAATGCTGTGTGAAACCAATCTCTCTCTGCTGTGTTTCCAACAGACCCCACCAACTCCTACTCTCAGGTGAGCATTGCAGTGAAGACTCTCTACTGACGTACCTTCATCTGCCTTCCCGCAGTTTGTGGTAAACACAACACAGAGAAGGCTGTCAAGGATTTTGGATTACATGCAATGTTTTCCTTCAGCAAAGCAGGGGCAGTTTTGACAGTACAAGTAAAACAGGAAGGCAGACCAGAACTGTGAGCGATGACTGGTCTTCCAGCCAGTCAGGATGAATAAACAGAGATGAATCATTGGGATAAGAAAATAAACCACTATTTAGCAAACAAAAATGCACAACTAAAAGGACCCTCAAAACTGTCTAACTTTGGGATTTAAACAGGAAGGCTGGCAGCAAGTCAGCAATGACAGAGAACGAGGGGCTGTGCAACATCACCAAAACTTGTCTTGACCTCTGCTAACAAACAGAGAGGGCTGGAAGAGCTGATGACTCTTGCTTGCGTCAAGCCCTCCAAGATTTTAAGCAGCAGCCATCAAGCTGTGCACACAAACCACGGTCAAACCCCGCTGTGCTTCCCGCTCTTTCGACATCCTTCTGTGTACTGAATGGGTCACTAACACCAGCAAACCAAACAGACTGGCCAGGAAGGGGACAGCCAGCTTCACCTAACACAGACTTCTGAGCCTCTAGTGTTAGTGTAGTATAAGACCTAGGGAGACGTGGGAGCTTTCCATACATCCCACGTGGATGGGAAAGAATGGGCAGGTAGGAATAGAAAGGAAAGAATTCTTCCCAGCAAGAGTGGTTAGAGCCTGGAATGGGCTGCCCAGGGAGGGGGTGGGGTCCCCATCCCTGACTGTGTTTCAGAGTCGGTGAGATGTGGTGTTGGGGGATCTGGTGTAGGGGAGAGCTTTGTAGAATGGGGGTGATGGTTGGACTCAATGATCCCAAGGGTCTTTTCCAACTTGAATGATTCTTTGATGCAACAGCAGTCCTTGATGGGAATCTAAAACCTATGAAGAGTTACTTCAATTTGCTTTCATTTTATTTTGAGCTCCTAGCAGTCAAATTAATTCTGGCTGTAATCACGGTGGCTACAAATTCAGCCATTTAATGACCATAATTTCTCAGAAGAGAAGGCTAAAACCTTCAAGCTCTTTTCTCAAGACAAAAAGACTTTGTCTAACCCATTCATTAACAATATTTCTCAACCCTATGGGGAGGAGACAAACACAATGAGGGAACATAGAAGTTATTAACAAGAATTCAAAGTTTAACCTAATTTTGACATCAAGCAAACAAAATCACTGTGGCAGTGCTTTATCAGACGGCCCTGCATTTTTTCAATTCCAAGTTAAGTGATCCTTTAATTTAATAAGGCTCAGAAATACTACCCCATAAAACAATGCACGAGATCCTATTTTATGTGCAATGTAACATGATGATGCTGAAGCTGCTGTCAGTTGGCAAGCTGACATTCTCAGTCATCCTGGTAGTAGAACACATGATCACTGCAGCGTGTGTGTGGCTGCTTTTGCAACAGACTTCAAAATGGAAATGCCACGTCCCTACCAAAGCAACATTATTCTAGACAGAGAGCAGTGTTCCTGTAAGCAGGTTTGTGTACTTAAAAGGACAAAACTGCCTCGAGCTTCTAAAGTTCAAACTAAGTCAAGTGATTCTGACTCCCTGGTACTGAATCACCTCCTAAGCCAAACTTTTGGTGCTACCAGTGGCAGCTGATTTGGGAAGAAGAGAGAGAAGAGTGACAATGTGTTTTCTTTTACTGACACTGCAGCCTCCTCTTTGCAAGTAAAGTAATTCAGAGTGTTCCAAAATAATCATTCTTCTTCTGAGATGTCAAAGTGTATGGCTGTCAGCTATGGGATGAATGTCACCGGTTTATTTCTGATGTGAAAGTTCAAGACACAGAGAGGGGAAAGGACATGGCATATGGTTTTTGGCAGGGTCAATGGCTCTGACTGCCTTCAATCTTGAATATTAAGATTGTGCTTGGGATATTTTTAAACAACTTTGCAGAAAAGTGTCTTAGCAATACCTAAAAGCATAAATGCAGAAAAGTAGAGGAGGAGCTGATGACACTGAAGATGGTTCCAGTCTTCTTACTTGGTCTATTTACATGTTTTGAATGGTATCCAAAAAGGCTTCTGCTCAGCGTGCACCATCTGGTACGCAGATACCATTTCCAGATGCCAAATTACAGATAAACTAGCTTTTTACATTGGAATGGTTTGTTGGTTTTTTGGTTTTGTTTTTTTTTTCTAGGCAGTAGCATGTCCATGTGAAAGAGTGTGTAAATGGTAACGTGCCCAGGCAGAAGACACACCAGGGTCTAATGAACGCACCACAACATACTGATGTAATACTTCACTTGCCCCACTTCTTCATTATCATTTCAAATTAATTAATTATATAAACATAATCATGTTCAAGCACTACAAGCTTTAAAGTCCCTGCAATGAATAAGTAGTTTTTCTTGTGTATGACAGTTATATATAGCAAATAATGGCCAGATAAAACTCCACACGGAGAAGAAAGGATGACTCTGGGACATAAAAAAATAAAAGGTAATTTCGTATGTTAATTTCCCAGTCAAGTGGAGAAAAAAAGGTAATAGTACTTATCAGGCACAATGCTTTTCATCTGCAATAGGCTTTCCAACCTAATCACATTCTCACAACTCCTTGTACAATAATATGCAACTATTACCTCTGCTGTACCACGGAAGAAGCCATAGGGCAGCGGCCTACCCAGAGCAGTCCAGATTTCCAGTTTCCTGCTTGGACCGCAGGCCATTTCTTTTCCTGCACCATACCCCATCGCTCAGCTCCCCTGACTGCATCAACTTTGTGAGACTGGGATCTTCCAGCCTTGGAAGCCCCAGGTTTCCACATCCTTGGGTTCTGCTTTCAGGGTGCTTGAAACACTCATGGTTTTTTCCTCTCATCAAACCGAGCATCGCCTTTGTGGATAACAACACGTTTGCTCTGTGTTTACAGGAACGAGCAAGACAAGTAAAAAGGAGCAGTCAGGAGAAGTGAGGACTGTGCTGAAGCTCTCCTTCTGTCAGGATGAGAGTTATCAACACGCTCGGTGCTCCACGCCAGCCCCGCTGGGATCACTTGAGTCCTTGGGGAACGCCGCCAGTTTGCGAAAGGCACAGAAGTTGTTTTTCCACTACGGAAGTGAAACCCACAACTCTTTGGGGTTTGTTGGGTTGTTTGGGGTTGGTTTTTTTTTTGGTGTTTGTTCTTGAACAACCATTTATGTGCTCCTTAAAGGCACTGCCACAAGGCTGTCCCAGCCGGGAAAACACAAACACCACAAGCCCAGGCTGCTGCAGGCAGATCCAGCACAAATTAACAACGATACACTTCACCACTTAAAAAGCAGCAGGAACTTTAAACAGATGTATAAATAAGGTGTTGAACAACCAAACCTTTTAGAGATGTATATATATATAACTACTGCCTCATGGATAACTGCTTACAGGAACAAAAGCCCATCTGAATCTAAATATAAACTGCAATTACCCACCACAGCCTCCCAGACTGCTCCTTGCAGCTTTGTGTTGAACCATGAGCCCATGGAAACCTCCCTGCCCTTTGCTCGGGCACCGACCCCGGCTCGTGTGTCCCCCCCTGCTGCCCCTTGCCACGTTATTCATCTCTCATTCCTTCCCAATAAACACAGTAACTGGATGATCACAGCCGACATTCCGCGTTAACTTATTATTAGGCGACCCTGACATTCTACCTCCCATTTTCTCAGTCTATATTCACAACAATCCTAAATTGAAATATCAGGGGTGATAGGAACTTTTCATCCACAAGCCTGGAAGTGGCAATGAGAAAGGAGGCAGGATTGTATGGGACATCCTCAGGTAAACCCTATGTGTTACTATAACTCAGGAAAGTGGAAGTAGGCTTTTTTACCTCTTCCTTCCTCAAAATACATAACATCATGCAAGCCTGATTATGCAGAAAACGGCAGCTTTAACCCCCCCCTTCATCAAGAGTCTCAGAGAACTTGCCTGCTGAGCATTTGAAAGATGGAGAAGTCATGCAAAAGATTTCATCAAACTAAAAGGTCTTATGCAACCTCCCAAAGCCTGGGCAAAGCTTTCTAAATCAACTCCTTCAGCTGACACCAGACACTCACCCTGCCCTGCCTCTTCTCAAAATGAGTCACTGATGTGGCCGACCCAGGAGTGGGAATGAGGAACACCTATCAAAAAATGACCCTCCCAGGACACAGGAGAACCCGCCAGCTAAAGTTGTAGCTCGCCATAAGCACCAAGGATAAAAGAAATCACCTCGTTATTCAAACCCAAGCTTGCACTGGGGCCAGTGTTAAAATACAGTGGAATCTAAGGAAGCAATCAAGATTTACTAAGCTTTGGTTTCCTTGACACCCATAATTATTTGAAACTGTGCTACAGCAACATGGCTTGTGAGCCAATACAGCGTGGAGATAACCAATTGAAGGGAAACACCTAAAATGAGAGCGCAATGAACAGCAAAGGATGTATTTGCTAACCGAAGCAGCACCTGCTAACTGCAGTAGCCCAACCAGTAACTGGCTTTTTGTTCAAAAAAAGGCAATATTCCAAACTAAGTCAACGACAAAAAAAACCCAAGAAGATACTCACCAGCGAGTGTATAATCCATATCAAACCCAAAGCACTTTATCTTCTCCATGGCTAGACTTCTGTTTACAAAGACCCTGTAAAGAGAGAAGAAATAAAGCCGTAGATACGAGCGTTCTCAAAAAACCCATGTTTTAGAAGAAATGCCCTGTGCCAGCTGTCAGGCTGCCTGGCTCTCTTAGGTCAAAATCAGAATATACACCTGAAAGCAGAGGCATGGGCTATTTTTTGCCCTGAGTCCTCCTGAAGCAAAGCCATGACTTTGCAGGGTTATTCTAATTATTGGTACGCTGTCTAAAGACATACACGCATGCATGCACACACACACACATGGCTCTACATGTGACCTGCAAAAATTCCTAAGAATAGAAGTGCAAAATCTCCTGAAGCAGATTTCAGAGCTCCAGTAAGAGGAAACTGGAAGCAGTGGACAGGATGCAATACAATTTGCTAGATTAAAACAAATTATTACGAAGAGGTAACAAGGAAAGGAAAATAACATTTCTGGGAATAAATGCTCATAGTATTTGAGCCCTCTCTGGAATTATATCTGGAAATTCAAAACAAACCTAAGCAGATCTGCTTCCACATTTACACCACCAGTATTAAAAGCCTTTAATAAAGCTCTGGAAAACAGCATCTGGGATAAAGTTTCATCCAGAAGAATATATTATTTCTATTTTGAAAACTGTTAACTCACCTGCAACTCCTCAACAGATCTTTTGTTTCTTAAATTCTGCCTCTACTATTAATGCTTATTGCAATGAGAACCTAAGCTGAATACTTCCAGGCCCTTTTTGACGACAACACTTTAATACACCGCATTCAATTTAGTTCAAGTAAATGACATTGTGAAGAAATAGGTCAGAGGATACAAGGAAAGCTTTTCTTGCTTCATGTTCCAACTACTACAGTAACTAAGCTGCTTATGTTTCCCCAGAACTTTAAACCATACAGCAAATCTGTAATTCAACAGGACTCCTCTCCACCGTCTGTCTTGTCGGAACTTTAAGAAGGAGAGGCAGAGCTCAGCTGAGCCTCTCAACACTCATCTCGGACAGAAATCCCACGGACTGCTCGAGCTGGGATGCGGGGACAGAATTCTCCTGCCTGAGAACAGCCCCCAGAGCCTTCACCTCTACCCTGATCACACTGTGTGAAAATTCTCCCCGGTATTTAATAAGCCCGTTTGCCCTCAGCAGAGTAATTACCCTCTTAAGAAGGGAGATGGGCAGCGCTGCCGTGCGGGAGGAGCGGCGCAGGGGCAGCGAGTGAGCAAGGCAGAACGGCGGCTGCGAAACCAAGCCCAAGTCTGAGAAGCCCAAAGAAACCACTGGGAGACTCTCCTCCGCAGGCACGTTCTGGGCAGGTGGCTGGCATAACCTCAGCGTGCCGCTTCCCTGCCCGGGTCAATGCGCCGCAGCTAACTGCTACCACGGAGCTATCGGGCTTCCATGCACGTCGCCTTACCTCATCCCTCACCGATGTGCTCCTCGCGGAGTTCAGGGCAGTCTGATTCATCTACTCCTCTGAATCCTATTACACAATTCCTTTAAAGCTTCCCTAGCACCGATGCAATTTTCCCGGGATCTGATTTGACTTCAGAAGATGGTTATGTCTGAGGCAAGCCTTCAAGTACTGTCTATCTTCTTGGACAGCGTTCTAGAAAACACATCTGCGGCTAATTTAGCCGGTCACTGGATATTGTTGTTGTTCCACACAAATCCACTCGGAATACAGTTTCTCTGGCAATAGTATACTTTCCCCCTAACCTTGCGCACTCTCTCTGGGAGTCACAGTTTCCTGGCAAAGAGCCTGCCTTTGACAATGGGGCTCGTCACCAAAGGGGCCTCAGAGGTTCGAGATGACGCTCTTTTCTGACAGATTTATGCGTTACCTAAACAAGACAAAGCGATGGGGTGGGGGGGGGTGGGGAACCAACATAACCCAACAACTGAAAAGAAACTGGTAAAGAAATGCCTTTTGGAAATACGAGATGGGATCGTAAATCACTAAAATTCACTCCTGAAATAGCTGGCTTAGGAGTGGGTGGAGCAAATGATCCGAACCTGCAGTCTGAACCCCTCTTTGCCTTCTAACACCCCGACAGCTCGGATTTTTCAAGAGGCCAACGCAAAACGCTGCTTGGTGCTAAGCAGAGTCTCCTGCTCTGTATGACAGAGATGATGACGTTGCGTGGCTGCATTATTTATAACCTCATTCAAGCACACCATCTCTGATCTCACGTTTGGGCCCTTTTGTTTCTGAAAGTGAGGAGTTTTAGGAAGGAGTAACATACCTCCAGGAGACACGAGTCACTTTTTTTGTCCATCCTGAGGAGCCCAATTTTGCCCTTGCCTTTGGGCTGAGCCCCCAGAGCACAGCTCTCCATCCTTTCAGAATTGCAAGATTTGGGAACAGGCAAAAACCCAGCAGCAGGTCAGAGCTTTATGCACTTAGAAAAAGCGTTAATTCAGGCAAAACCAAGGGAGATGTGAGCCAAGAGATCCCTTCCAGTCCAGCCTGCCTATGTTTAGATGATGACGACACCAAACTGACCAAAGACCATGGAAAGATCTCTAAGCCTCAGACTTTTTTTTTAATCACTTCTTTTCGGGGTATTTACAAGCTGAATCCTAACACTAAAAAACCCAAACAAGCCCCGAACCAAACAACAAACTGACCAGCTTGTGTTGATGCTGAAGAACTGGAGAAGTTTAGTGAAGGCAATGAAAGGAACAACACCCATTAGTGTAGTTTGATTCCAAAGTAAGTCTTATCACTAAAAACATGAAGATTACTCCACCAGCCCCTCTTGGCACTAGCTGGTGAAGATCTCTCTTTCTCCATCAACTCGTAAATGTTGCCTATGACCTAGAAACCCTACGTGGCAGGGTCTGTTCGTGCCCCAACAGTGCACAGGACCTGGCAGATTTCAAGGCATCCTACCGACTGCTTTGACGTGGTCATTACTTCACCCCCCAGTGCCAGAGTGAGACAGAGCAAATATTTAAAAACAAAAAGCTAAAGAAGGTTATTGCACAACACAGTGAGGACAGGAAATGAGAACATTTTAATCAATTTAAACTTGGATAAGCTTTGGTAAATTAAATGGTAGACTAAACAGTGGCAAAAAAAAAAAATTGAACCAATTTCATTTATCTCATGAAGGCTCTGCCAGATTTTGTTTCGTGGGCACTCAGCACCTCAACTTTAAACCCTGATAAAGGAAGACATCTCCCATGCAGACTGTCCCCCTAGACACAAGGGGCTAGGGAGATATTTAGAAATATTTACTCCCAGAGGCTGACTGTCTTAATTCAGGGGGTTTACTTGAAGTAGTAAATATCTGCAGCATCCCAGAAACTAAAGATAAAAGTTGAGATTAAATCACCGTGACAATTCCTGGGAAGAGCCAGGTGCTTCTCAGAAGCTGCAGACTTAGCCCATTTCAAAGCTGTGTTTAGATCCTAATCGAGGGTAGGCTCAGCCTGATTCCAAGAACACCAGTAAAACATGTCTACTGGCTACAAAACCACGGCTTTTCCACAGAAGACCTGATACAGAGCAATGACACCAGTTGCTTTTCATGACTATAAAGCAAAACCAACCCTAAGGACCCAAGAACCCCAATCACCAGAGAGAAAAGATCCTATAGTCTCTAAAGGAAAAGATGAGATGACAAGTTTTTTACAGCTCATCTAGGTAAACCAAAATCAAAGAAGCTTCCAGATTACAAACAGTCAGGATAAAGTCAGAATAAGAGAAAAACCAACATCACCCAACACTTTTAGGCAAGGAAGTTTTAATCTAGAATAATTTTTCCACATGTCAGAATGAGTAAAAATCACCCTTTCCCTTCCCTTGTTTTTTTTTTTGTCCACTCAGAAAATAATCATTTTAACTAGGAGCATGGAGTTAAAAATTAAGCTGGCCTCAGAATGTAATAGTGCTGGGCAGTAAGACAAACCAAACCACGGGCATAACATGAGAACTCCCCTCTCCGTTCCTTGTGGCGGGAGGCAGAGGTGGGTGCTGCCTAATCCCAGCTCCACACTGGTCTGCAACCAGAGCATCTCCTTAAACAGGACACTGCCTTCCTCCCACCCTTCATCTTTCCTTCCTGGTGAAAAACCGAGCAGCCTGGCTGGAGCAGCCCAAGGTGTGGGTGCTTTCTGGGGAAGGTGGTTGAGGGACCCCATCCAGCCCCATCAGATGGCACAGCTGGGACTGGGGGGTGGCTCAGACTGGCACGGATCCACACCTTCAGAAAAACGGACTGGAAGAGCTGTTTAAAACACATTTCCTCCCTCGTGAGCTCTCTCCCCCAAAGATTAAACCCTGCAGCCTGGCCACAGCAGAAGGCTCTCAGTGAAGGGAGTATTTATTTTCTTTTGGAACTCTACAAATCGTGCTGGGTAAGAGCAAAAGGCGTTATATTCCAAGGAAGAAGGAACTGCTGAGCGAGCACAAAGAGAATCACAGAGCCCTGATACCCTCAACTCCGCAATCCACAGCCCTTTTTATTTTTGCAAGAGAACTGATCTTGGTTTTGTTACTGCTCTTGTCAATCAATTCCGAGACAGGAACCTAAATCCCAACTCTTCTCTGAGTAACACCGGAGAGGAGCGAATGCAGAGAGGGAGGAATGTTTGTGCAAAATCCCCAAAGCATTCTGTGCCCTGAATACAATTTGCATGCACAATATTACTGTAACATGACTGAGAAAACAAACAAAATGCCCAGACTTATACAACTCAGGAGGAACTTGGCGCACGGCTCACCGCTGCTCACAGGGAGAAAATGAAAATGAACAATGTGAGGCGAGGTTTCTGGAAGGGAGAGCTTTTATAACCATTTTCCAAATGTGTCCAGAAATACCTTGCAGCAAGAAGCATTCTTTGTCAGGACAGTATGTTTCACCAGAAATTAAATAAATGCAAAACAAACCTTGCAACAGCGCTGAGGGGAACAGCAAATACAGCGGTAGCTGGCTAGGCCTGACCTACATCTGCGTTTAGAAAAGGCTCTGGTGGACACTTGGGCTCAAGCCAGCCACGAAACAGGGACTCATTAGCCAGAAGGCTCAGATTCCTGCTTCCTCAAAGTTTAGGCAGTTTGGTTAATCTTCACTTTATTGACAACTTCCATGTTTCCATAAGAAATAAGAGGGAACTAAATGGATTAGCCTTCAGTAGCCTTCCATGGCCAAGTTCCCTGTAGGCTCTTTAAAAACACTAATAATGAAAAAATTTTTAAAAAAAATAAAAACCCCACTACTCTTATGACAACTGGATGTTCTCAGTATTATTTGCTAGTCCCCAGATGTTATGTGGATGGGGGAGACGTCTCAATACATGACATTATACTTCTGGCTACAGGTGACTCCCACCGAGAGCAGTGAACACGGATGAATCCCTCACTGACCTCACACAAATCACCTCAGCAACCTCGAGAACATACTAGGATATATCAGAATGTCTTGTCTTCAGGTGCTGGATGCTTTGACACTTGTCTTAGAGAGGATGAGAAATAAACTGGTTTAAACTCCCAACACCAATGTAATCATTCTTTTGCTGAATCTTGCTTCTTTAAGCAGGTGTGTTAGATTTGCAGAGTTCCACCTTATTCCTTCTTCAACTGAAGCGGAATGTTCTGACGGGTCAGCATGTTTCTATCTCATTTTCAGAGATGGCGTTTGGGCTCGAGATGACTTTAGGCAGATGAAACAGGATCAGACAGGGGAGACAGAAGGAGGGCATCACAATTTCCTGGCCAGTTCTGGTAACACTTCCAGCATAGTGTCCTGCAATTTCCCAACCATCCTTGCACAATTATGGTGAGAGAAAACTGGAAAATCGGGTTGTGACTGGAACTTAGAAGTCCGACGAGGCTGTATCCAGAAACACGAGCATGAGCCCTTCCCTCTGCAATTCAGCAGGAATCAGATGCAGAGAGATAGCCCTGGCCATTTCTGTTTCCATTGTTTGGGTTTTTTACCCAGGCAACAGCAAAGTGCCAAGAAGCTCCCATATGGATTCCATCCCAAAATAACACCCGTCTGCTCTGTGAAACCATTAAAGCTAGGGATCATGGGACAACTTTAAATGTAATTTCTTTATTATTAATTTGGCAAGTGTTCTGCTTTCTCCTAAGCTCACCCATTCTGCCGCCTTAACACTCTCTCTCCAACGTCCAGAGGACTGAAGCAAAATAAATACAGGGAGCCACATGGTGCCCTGCACTGCACACACACGCCACCCAAGAGTGCAGGGAGGCTGCAGAGAGCCAGGTGAGGAGAGAGCACTGCCAGCACTGCCTACACAGCCACCTCGCTCAGTTACATGCAGATACCACACGTCGCCCACCCAACCGGGTCTGATGACAAGAAAAAGAGCATTCAGACCGACAGAGACTTTCTTCTCATTTGCCACCTCAACAAACTCATCATTTTAAAGAGGCTTTGCATATAGACACCCAAATAAATAAACACCTTCAAGCCTCATAGACTAGTTAATACAACATTTCCACCTGTTTGCAGCCACTGGTGATCCAGTATCAACAACGTGAAGAAGGAAGATTGGCGGTGAATAGCCCAGACTTGATGAATTTTAAACAATCTAAATCACATCATTAACCCTACAAATCAAAACAACTGATTGGTAATCCTTTCACTGTGTCATTATTAAAGCATATATCATTTTTTTAGCAGGATCTCAGCATACATGAACAGCTTAAATCCCTTAACTCATGTTACCCCCATTAGAGGGTTTGAAAGCAAATTTGAGCACAAACTGGAAAGCACAAAATTGAAAGCACAAGACTCTGAAGCAACTTATTCAATGCTCTGTGGTCAACGGGATAATTAGGATTAAGAATTACGATGCCACGTTCCTGTTGCTAGCCAGTAAACAACAAGAGCAAGAAAACATCAACAGCAACCCCATGTTCAGGATGAGAAGTCTCAAATTACTCTGAGGCAAAATGGTAAAAGCATCCCAAAGCCTGTATTTTTAAGAAAAAGGCCACCTTCAGCCATACTGCCCCGTTAAGCCAAAACCACAGAATAAAAGTAAATGCAAATACCTGTTTCCTGGATCTTGGTAACTGTCAGTAACAAGAGTGGATGGAACACCAACTTTTTCCATTATTTGCTTTAACTAGATGTGGTTGCTATTTAAACCCTAAAGAGCTATGTGAGATAATCCAGAGGGTGCCTAGAAGTACTCACTCCAAGTTAAAAAATAGACACTAGGGCAATTTGGTGGCTCGGAGTCAACCTAGCTCTTGCCTAATTACAATCACATTAAATGACAGTACTCCTCCAGAACAAACGACCCAGTGATTATCCTCTACCCGGAAAAGCCAACAAGCAGCGCATGGAGGGAGGTGGCCTCCCAACCCCTCACGCTGAGGAAGAGCCACCCAACAGAGCTACACATCCATTCGATTTCCGAATTAAAACCTATGTGGCCGATAGCAGAGTAATGCAGTATCCTCTTACCAGTGACCTCTGCTAGAGAATGAATAACATCTAGCTTGTATATTAATTCATCTTTAGACCTCACCTCCAACGGGCGCCAACAATGTTGTATAACGAGGTTGTGGCTGATGGTAACACTAGCTAACCGAAAGTCTTAGTCCAAGTCATCAGAAAATACCCTCAAGATAAAACCCCACCTCTTCTCCTCCCCTACACATTTTTCCTAATGCTTGATATCGCTCCTATGGCCCTCAAACCCTACAGCAGAGCACACACATCCACACTCTCCAGCTTTGCTACTTCTTCAAGAACCCCAACACTGGTAATTTCTTAAGCAGTTACACAAACCCATCCAAAAAAACTTTGGGAGGAAGGCAGCCATGGAAGGAAAACAGCTATAAATATTTGAACATTCTTGCCTATGGCATTCAGACATGGTTATGATACAGTCATCCTGCTCTGAGTCAGTATGCATTACACCAGTTAAACCAGTCTCAACTGGGATTTCTGCCAATGATGTTATATGTTGAACATCCATCCATCAAGCACGATACAATGAGAAACGCAACACCTGAAAGAACACACTCTTACCACGAGCAACTACAGTAAAACATGACTATTAAGAGTGGCATCTTCAGAGCTAGTTTTTTAGAAAGCTTTTTGAAAGTCTCATGCCCATGAGAACATTATTTTTACTTTTAAGGTACCTTATTTTGTTTGGATTGGAAACTCTCCCCCTTATTTTATGCTGCTTCAACACTTACAATTCAAGCATTTCTAATCTGGCATAGTTCATTAAAACCAACAAGTTACATCAATTAGTCTATTGGTCAAGTTACATGTTGGTCTATCAATTACTATTTAAGTAAACAATCAGTGCAACAAGGTTTAAAATGTCACTCTTCAGAAAACCAAGCATTATTAGCAGCATTGAGAAAATCCCAGTGAATGAGTTGGAGCCCAACTGGGCTTCTGACATTGGTATCAAAAGCTAACCCCAGTTATGCTCAAGCTCCTCCAGGCTTTCAGATCGGGCCCATAAAATCACTGGGACCAGCTTTAGGGTAAAAAAAATGCAATAGCTTTAAATTCAATGTTCTTTTTCATTGTTTTTGTTTGTAAATCACTTTAGATTCATGTCGTCACGTTGTGTTTTTTCTTTAGCTGATGGAGTAGGGGAAAACGAAAGAAAAAAAGAGAGAGGGTGGAAGAGAAAGAGAAAGGAAAAGAAAGAAAAGAATCCTGACAATTAATTCCTTGTCTTTTACATCTGTTTTTCATAAAATTGACGGTGCTTCAGCAATATCCCAAGAGTCAGAAGCTCACTGGACCTCAGTGACCCTAGGACTGACGGCCACAACCAGCAGACACACCGTACGCCCGGACAATTATTATAATAATAAAAAATATAAAACAATATAAACATATAAAATACTAAACAATATAAAACAAGAAGGGGAAATAACTTCAGTCCTACTCTATCATACTAAGTCTGCATTTATCTTTTAAGTAACATCACATCTGTTAACACAAAGATCACAAAAATTACCAGAAATAGAAACCTGACAACACTGCCTCTGGAATGAGGTTGTTTCAGATTCTTACAATACTGGATTATCAAAATAACTCCCATGAAACTGGTACACCAAAGCCATTAATAGCACAGATTTATACTTCAGTCTTGGCATCAGGTTCTCTCATTCTCTCCTGTTCCCTCCCTCTCTCTCATTCCTTCTTTCTCTCCCTTTTTCAAAGAGCAGAGTAATTCCAAAACAAAAAATGTGCCTCCCCTTAGTGTAATTCCAATGTTGTGCTTTCCATGAAAATCCGAAGTGCTAGCAACACTTTTGGCTCAGTATGTTTGGAATAAGACACTTCTAGATTCTAAAAATGGGTACTTAAACTGTAGCACAGACTATTTTGAGCCTAGCAGATCCCAGCTCCAAGTGGAAACCCTCCTTTCTATGAGTGCACTCTCATCTTCCAGAAGGGAATTCTTTCTGAAAGTAAAGATTTCTTACATGAGCAAGGGTAAACATGATGAGGACTTGGATGCATGAGCTCTTAAGGACAAGTACTGCTTCCTTTGGATCTTGTACACCACTTAGCAGACTGTTAGCACGTAACCGTAACGAATGGTGAGGTAATGTTCTGAGAGAAAAAATAAATAGGCCTTACTTCTACTTCATTTCCACCAGTCTAAATCAGGAGTAACACAACTAAAGTCCCAGGCAGAATTATAACACACAGGTAAACCTGCCAAGGACTTCAACAAGGTGAAGATTTTTTCCAGGGAATGGTATAAAACCCCTCTCTTTTATGTGCTATATATAGTGACTTTCATTAGACGTTTCCATATCTGACAAACCAGCTGACGCAGAGAGATTCAAATAATGCCACCACTTTAAGACATGTGCCCAAACATATTCACTGGCAATTGGAAAGCTTCAGAAACCCATCACAGGATCCATTGCTTAGCCTCAGATGTTGCAACTCGCACAACCTGGCCTATCATATGATGTCAAGGCGTTTTTCTGTAATTAGATTCCATTTGAAGAATCAAAATACATCTAACACTTCCAAAACACTTCCTCAGAAATGCCATGGTATGTGAATCACAAACACAACACAGCATTTAAGCATGGGGTTGGGAAACTTGACTTCTTTTTCTGTTCCTCTATCAGACATACATCTCCCCAGCTCCTGCTGAACATACTCTGCTCATCACACCCCATGACTTCTCCAATTAAAAAAGCTAAACTTTGAAAACACACCTCCCACAGAGACAATACTGACAATTACTAGATGCTGTTGCTTTTAACTCTGTCACAGTCCAGACATCTGATAAGGACACGGACTGCATCCATCTTTTAAGGTCTATGCCCGGAACCTCGGGAGCTGTGGGCTACGTTCTTGGCTCAACCAAACCTCCAGTGTGATCTTGGGAAAACAATCTAGTGCCTGTAGTATGATTCCCAAACTGTAACATGAGAATGATAACATTTCTTTTATTCCTTAGTCTATCTTGTTTATTTGACTGTAGTTGTTTTAGAGCAAAGGTGGGTTTAGGCACACCTACCACAGACAAGGAGGCTGAGGCCTTGCCTAGTGCTTCTGTGTGCTGCTGTGGTCTACACACTTAACCATGCCAAACAGAATTCACTTCTGCTCCCATCTGATGTCCTCCTTATTCATATCTGTGTATTCCAGTGTCTCTGGCTATGCTCTCCCAGTGAGCACTGCGATAATTAACACTTCTGCTGCTGAGTATTCCTTGATTTAAAAGTTTCTTTCCCCAAATCTAACTTTGATTAATCTTTCAATTGCATTAAGAGAGCAAACCCTCACTTGCTAGAGTACATGTATCTCAACTCTACTGAGACAGAGTAGGAATTTGCAGTAATTACAATAATTTCCAGTTTACTGTTTGTAAATTCCTGCAGGCCAATACTGGGCTATCTTCTAAGTTCTCTTCTACTAACACCTCTGCAAAGAGGGTGAGAATGATCCTTCTGTTCTACCAACAAGCAAAAAAACCAAGAAAGGTAGGTTTATACTTAGTTTCTCTGTCTCAGGACTTTAGTTGTGGGGTTCCACGAATGACTTACCGGTGATAGGCTTCCCGGCGGTACTTTTTCAGAGCGTGCCCATCCATGTTTGCAGGGAGATCTGCTGCATTCTGGAGTCGATCGCTCCACGAGGTTGTCATCTTCAAATGCTTAATTTTATTTCTGAAAAAGGCAGAAGAGAAGAGAAGAGCTTGCTTAAGTTCAAGGTTAGTTTCACCAGAAAGTAATCTTGTTTCCTGGTACGAAGAGATGCAACGCCGCTCAGGAAGTTTTGCAAAGTACCCGGTGGAAAGATCTGAGTTTGCAGGTCAAGCAAGATGCTTTCCTCCCAGGGTGTTTGATGAGATAGGGATTCAACACAGAGAGCTGAGAAGGCTCTTCCATAAGGCTGGAACTATAAAGCCCTTCCTATCCATTGTGGTGAAAATGCATTTCGAAACAGTTTTCATTCCTGAAAGGGGGTGTTTTTCACCTCAGAGTTAGAAACATGCATTAGCTGTAAGTGATAGAAAACCTACCCTTTACACATTATAGATAAATTAGGAAGGACAAACCCTACAACCCCCAGTAGGATCGACCTTGCTGCTTGCTTTTATCACACGGTAAAAATAAAGAGCCTTGTCTCTGGCTTTGTTTCTCATTTGATCTCTAAGCAGCGACGAAGCTTCAAACTGATGCTAAATTAGCAGAAACAATTGGAAGGGAAGCAGAAAGATGATCTTTCATCCTCTGCAGGTCGGCCACATTCAGGCAGAGCAAGAGCACATTGCAAACCTGCACCGCTCCCAATGCAAATATTCACCAGCAGATCTTCACAAACATCTGCATCCCTTCACAAGCATCGGTTGTCGAGACCAAACCACCAGACAGTTCTTCTCATCAGGAAGGCCCTGCAGTGAGGAAACAGGGCTACCCTTTCCCAAGTGTGACATTAGCACACTGGGGCAAATCCTGCTGGCCCTCTCCTCCAGCCAGACACGTGTCCTGCTGCCTCCCTGGCACTAGGTGGGATGATGAAGCAGCCCCACGGCGGGCAGGTTCAGCTGCCCAGTCCAAGTCCTCACCCATCAAAACTAACTGGCCAAAAGCAAGCAAAACCTGGGTAGTTTGCCACCGGTCAGGAGGCTGACCCCAGCTCAACCTGCCAGGAAGCTATCGTTAGAGCTGGTGTGAAGAATGGGGTGGGAGATGTACCCCATGGTTATACCAAATTAGGTATAACATGAAACCATTCTTGTGTAACCCACACAACTGCTGGACCACAGGGCTTGGCTTGTTCGCTCTTCCTTAAAAGAAACAAAACCACACACAAGCTCCATGAGTAATGATACAGCAACTATTTCTGAACACCTTTAAAATATGGTTGCCCTCATTTTACAGAAGAGAAACTAGATGATTTCAGCAAAGTAGAGAGCAGAGCAAGTGTCGGTGCCAGTGTCAGAGTCACGGCGCTTCTGGCGGTCACACACGTGCTCACTCTCCTGGAGGAAATCTAGTGTATTTTTTTTAGCTTAATTTGATTAAAGAGCAACAGTTGCAATCATCACACCACTTGTTAGTTTATTTACCTACTAGTTGCTGGTCATAAAAATCAAACAGACGGCAAACAGCTTGTCTGTTAAAAATATGTTCCTCCCTCCCCCAGCATTCTCTGCTTGTCTCCCAGTTACTATAACCAAGGTTTACAAACGCATCTTCTCCTACATCCTAAAGGTCACCAAATTTAGGCCCTGGCAGGCAGCCCAAGGGACTGCATGCCAGAGCTGAGAGCTCTCCACCACCACCACCACCACCCCCCTCCCCCCCCCCGAAATTCCCTGCAACACACCCAGGAGAGGAGGTCACCGCAGCCAGAGGGCGACGGGCCATTCCAGCCACCCGCAACTTCCACAACAGGGCATGCAGGGAGAAGGAGCTTCTAAAATAGCCCAGGCACCAGCCACCAAGGGCTTATAAGTAATTACCAGCTATTTAAGCCATGCCCAAAGGCAGATGGTAGGCAGCACAGGGCACAGAACTGAACAGCCCGGGTGCATCATCCCGTTCCACTTCAAAGGCAGGGCACTGCCTTGCAGGAACGCTCTGAAGGGCTGCAGCAGTCCTGATGGAGGAGAGGGCTTCAGGAGAGGAGCGGTGGCCCAAACCAGAAGGTGGGACTGTAGGTCAGCAGAGAGAGACACGCAGCACAGCGAGGAACCTCGTACCACCCTGAGACTGCAAACTACAAAAAGGGCTTGTGTCCCCAGAGGGTGGAAAATCATCTACCCCATGGATATTTCAAGATGGTCCAGATCATCACCACCTTGGTCTTACCTGGAGCTATTTTAAAGCTACTAACCTACAGCTACAGCTTCAGATCCCAAAGACACACACATTTAAGGCTTCTAAAAGGCAAGTTAAATAGCTCTGAAAATACTGCTCCGTGGCTGGTCTTACAACTCTTAGACAGGTCTGGGCCCAAGTTTCCAGCTGGAACAAGTCCAAATCCCAAGCTTTCTGCCATTTAGAAGGGCTACACTATTCTGCTTACCCAGCCAGACACATAGCAAGAGTCCAAGATTTACACCCACAGCCAAAGCCAGAGACTTTCTGTTCTGCCAGCCCCTTCTTCCCACTTGACCTGCTTCCCACCACCATCACACCACGTCAGAGATGCTGACAGAGGTACCAGGACAGGACTGCCCCCAACAGCCATCCATGCCAGACATCTGATTGTTCACCAATAGTAGCATCCTACAAAATAACCTAAAATCCAGATGGCAGAAGAACTTCAGCAGGTTACCTTTAATAACATCCTTTCTAAGATGAGGCATCAGCAAAGCAGTTTGAGCTGCTGTGTGATGAATTCTCCCCTAAAGTAGGAGGAAACAGACTTCATCATTCTGTTGTGCTGCTGTGATTCAAAAAGCTGAGACCTGAGGAAACCACAAAAAATCTGAGTTTCCACAATTAAGCAAGAAAGGTCTGAATTATTTTCACGTTCCAGCAGTATTTTGCTGTAGCTGTGATGAACGGGGTTCACAGGCAGGACAAGGTTTGTAGACAGAGGCAATATCTTTTATTAGACTAACGGGTATGGCTGGAAAAAATAGACAAGCTCTTGGGCACACAAGCTTGTCTAAGTTTTCAAACTCTATCCGTTGATCTAATAAAAGATACTACCTCTACCTTCAGGCTTTGCCCTGATTTGTTTATTAAAATCTTTCATTTCGTGTTCACGCAGCATAAAATAGAAAAAAATCTTATGCTGGAGTTTTGCATTACGTGAACCCAAAGGCACCCTTACAGCTTAGGAGGCTCTGCTGGCCCTGTGACAAGAGCTTACCTCCCCGAAATAAAACACTAACAACTGACAAAAGGCAGCCTGATGGATGGAGATATTGTGATGGATGTTCCCCACCCTAAAGCCTTAGACAAAAGGTCTCATGGACTTCAATGAAATTGTTCCGATGCTTTAAAGGTGTAAAAATCAGCCTACCTGCATGAGTAAGAGATATGGGACAGGATCCCTGAGTACAAATTCCTTCTTCCAAATAGAGAGAGAAAAATAAGAAGGGCTGAATCACTGCATGCACTTGTAACCCACTGGAATAAACACCTAAGAGAGCAGGCAGCCGGCCAGAAAAGATTCTCAACTCCGAGCGACTGAAATACGATGCAGCTTTCTTTACTTACAGATCTATTTTTGCAATCAATAATCTGTAAATAGCTTCATGTAAAAAATAGAAACCTTTACATAGATAAAACATGTCAGAGCAACTCCCCGTAATTTATTGCAAACGTGCTCCTTACTAGTACGGTCTTAATTAAGCATCTGATAGCATTTATGCTACAGGGGTAATTTTGAAAGAGTATTTAAAATCCCAGCTCTAAAGCTTTGATACAGAGCTGCTCTGCAGCACATGCTTTGGTCCAAAAGAACACGAGATTTTTAGCATATATCTTGAAATAAGCCCACTTGCTTCTTTTGTCAGGTTTGGGCCGATTTCAGGTATTACCCATAGCGGTTTGGGTTTTTTTCCAACTGCTCACACACATAAAATAACATGTCCAGAAGCATTCCCTTCCAAGCTTTGCTATTATTTTTCTGTTTTGACAAACAAATGGTTGCAAAGTTCTGCACCTGATAGTACTTGATGTGTTCAGATAAAATGCACTGCCTGTATGGGTTTTTTTCCTGTGTTTGTTTTAACCCTTTGGTGACACAAGGCCCAATCAGAGGCACACACACTGCAATGTAGAGATGAACAAAACAGCAGTGACCAAGTGACAATTCCACTTTTTCCCCCCCCAGGATATTCTCTGAGAGCTCACACAGCAGAAAACAAAAGCACCAATAACCAATCCCGGCCTGGTAGCGTACTCACGCTAATTTGCCATGCACAACATCTGCCTCTTCTCACACATTCTGCTTCCAGAATCCTTAATACCTTTGTCAGTCCCACCCACGCATGTATGTGCGCAGCAGAAAGCAAACAAGGAGTAAAATCATCCCACCCCACTTAGCTACCGAAAAGCTTCGCATTTACTCAGAGGCCATGGCCGTACAGACAAGTCTCATGATGCCCTTGCCAAGCCTGGAGTGGTTCCTGGCTCCCCACTGCAACCCTGCTCCAACACAGGTGGCTTTTGTGGGGTCTCATCAAGGGAGGAACCAACCATGTTAAAACCCTGAGAAAGGGAAGGAGGAAGAGAAATGAGATTGGGGTCAGTTTGTTCAAAACTCAAACCGGATTTGTGGTCCAGGTCACAGCATGGACCATCCCCATCTCTTGCATGGCTCCCTCCCAAGGAGGGAGGGGGAAAGCAGGTTTTTTCTGCAGCTGAGAGGACTGTCCACGTAAGGATGTTAAGAAAAGGAAGTGACTCACTTTCCAGGAGTGTCCCTCTCGCTCCACCAAGGGCAGAAATAGCTTGCATCTAGTTTAGGCTAGACACTTGAGACAGCTAACCCCCTCAGGTTAGCATCGTATCCTCTGACATCCTGGGATGGACTGCAGAAAGTGGCCAGGACTGTGCTCACCCCCCCAGTAGCCCCCCATTGCCACTGTGCCATCAAGGGCTGGGCAGGCTTCTGGTCTCACCCAGCACGGCAGTTCCTACACTGTGAACTCAAAGCACTTCACAAACTCTCACTCACAAGAATACATTTAGGGGCAGAGAAAGGTGCTGTCCCCATTTTGTCTGCTCAGGACAGTGGGGCAAGGAGAAAGGCAGTAACACAGCCCAAGTCAGAATCAATTGCAGAAATCCTAATTACCCACCCAGTCTCTGTGCTAAAAACCAGCCTGAGTTCCTCGTGCTGTCGGGATGAACCACAGAGATAGAGCACATCTTCCTTGCACAGCATACTCGAACACAAATTCAAATTTCAATACCTCCCATCAACTGGCAGACACTGAGAGGTCAGCTTAAAAGTATATGAAATGTAATTTCATGCTTAATAAATATAAGCATGCCTTGATCTACCTGCTCTGCTTTAAACTGCACAGCAGGAATAATACCTAGACAGATACAGCCTTAGCAAGCTCAAATCTCTGCACGTTCCTCAGCACGCCTGACTTCTGCTCCCCCTTCAAAGCCTGCGTCCACCCCTGGCTCTCCCATGGTGCAGCCACACTCCCAAACTGTTCCCGTGTTTGCTGCACAACCATTTCAGTCCCCTCTTCAACACGACGACTTCCATCTCCTTTCCATCGCTGTCACTCAGGAACTGTGCTTGGTCTCACCCGCCGTGCCCACACTGAAGCCTTCTGCAAAGGCAGTAAAGCAGCTCCCATAGCTATAGCCTCTGAGGACAGGCTGAGAGAGCTGGGGTTGTGCAGCCTGGAGAAAGCTCTAAGGAGAGCGAACAGCAGGCCTCTAGTATCTGAAGNCTCTACAATGTCCTTTCATCAGTTGTAGAGAGTGATGAGGTCTCCCCTCAGCCTCCTCTTCCTCCAACTAAACAGTCCCAGCTCCTTCAGTCGCTCTTCACAAGATCTAATCTCCAGGCCCTTCACCAGCTTTATTGCCCTCCTCTGCACTTGCTCCAGCTCCTTGAGATCTCCCTTGTGTTGAAGTGTCCAGAACTGGACCTACCCAGGGGTTCAAGGCCAGGCTGGATGGGGCTTGGAGCAACCTGGTCTGGTGGGAGGTGTCCCTGCCCAGGGCAGGGACTTGGAACTGGATGATCTTTAAGGTCCCTTCCAACTCTGAACCATTTCATGATTCTACACAAATACCAACAGTTACTCCCCTTCCCCTAACATGCCAGCCCTTCAAAGACCATCTCCCTGGAACAGTCCTTTCTGTGCAGGCTCCCATCTCAACCAAGGGGTGAGTCAATTCAGCTAGTGTCCAGGAGGCAAAGATGAGACATCCTAGGGCTGCCAGAAGGCAAAGGTGACATAAGACTTTCTAGAACTAAAAATGCCAATTTATGAGAAAAAATAAATCTATTAAGTGGAGTTTCTGAAACCAAGAACTAACTACTCATGTGAGCTACACACCGAAATCACTGCTCACGCTCCGCTTGGGAAGAACAATGCAAAGAATGGGTGAGACCAGATTTTAATGTTCCTGACAACTCAGAACTAAAGGTGCTGTCGTTCCACAAATCCCTCTGCAAAGCCTTTCTGCCCTCAAGCAGCTCAACACTCCACCCACCTTGCTGTCATCTGTGAACTTTCTGAGGGTGCACTTGATCCCCTTGTCCACATCATCGATAAGGATGTTAAAGAAAACCAGCCCCTATACCAAGCCCTGGGGGACACCACACACGACCAGCCACCAAAACTCCATTCCCCACCACCCTTTGGGCCCAGCCTCCAGCCAGGTTTTAACCCAGCAGAGAGTCCTCCCATCCAAGCTATGGGCTTGGATCAGTTGCATACCATCAGTTACATTAGGTATATCTAGATCACGTCTACGAATTCTTGAAGACTGAGAACTCCCTGGACTTACACATGACACAAGCCCCAGAGCAGCAGCTTCTGACTCGCTCCAAGCTGCAGGGATTGCACAGATAGGTTTTAACCCTCTGATCTCCTTCTGAATTGCAGCCTTCCACGTCAGCTCTGTTCCTTCACACAGTTCCTCTCCCCCCTCGCTCTGGGATGACAACTCAAACCACTCTGCGTTTTACTGCCAACACTTCTGCTTGATACCAATAGCAAGTTGTTTCTAAAAGGTGTTTTTGATTAATGATGCTTTTGGAAAATTAGTCTGTCCATGACTTGAGATCTCTGGCAACACCAGAAAGCCCACAGTTTCCAATTATGAGCAGTGAAGCTTGTAAATGATCTAAAGCAGAAAACTGACTTTTGGGTTTGCCCCCTCTTTGTGACTGAAGTTAAGTTCTTCACTTGAAGAACTTCCACTTCTGGGTGGCTGCCCCTGTGACAGCAAAGCTTCAGGTTCATGATGGCAGGAAGGACAAAACATGCTCTTCCTATTTGAATATTAAAGTACTTCCAAGAGACACTTCAAAGGGTGCTCAAGATAATTAACACTTGAGGTTGGCTTTAAGCTGGATAATTCCGTATGCTCATTCCAGGGTATTAAAGAGGTAGAGATCTGCTGTTAGGAACCTGTTAAGGTTAACCACAGGCGTGTATTGAGCTCCTGGTAGATCCCACCACCGGATCATGTTAGATCAGTAACACTCTCCTTGCCCCATAGACTGTACTAACCCTCTCCCCTCCAAGCTTGCCAGTGCCCACGCTGGCTCTGAGTCCTCCCACAGGACGGGGGGCAGCTGTTTCTCTTGGGCACCAGGATGTGCTGACACCAATGAAGCTGCCTTTCCCGAGAGCGTGCTTTTAGTGAAACTGGTAATGCATTCCCAGCCACACATTTATTTGACTACAGCCTGACGGACAGATGGAGGTAACCCAAGGGTTATTTCTCAATGGGTAAGGTATAAGAAAAGCAAATGCTTCCCCTGTGGCTTATTACAGGATCTGATTTATTTCAAGTTGAATTTTACCTCTGTCATAAAACCACATGCTATATTACTGGCCATATATCAAATATGTTGTAAAATATATTTAACAAACCCCTGCTTACTTTACATGGATTTTTTTTCTCAGACTGTTTCCACTGATAGCCAGACACACTGAGTCCCCCTGCACAGTGCCTAGAGTCCCAGTAATAATCCAGGACCCAAATAGGTTAGGCACACTAAAAAATACAGACAGATAGATTTGGAGTTTCTTCAGGTCATCATCCATTTCTATCCAAGGAGCCTGTTCATTCAGGAACTCCAAGGAACACTAGTTATTTAAATATTTTAATTATCATCGATTTTATGGATGGTTAGAAAGGAATCTGGAAAATTATGAAGTCCACAGTGCAGTTCTACGAGGAGCAAACCTCAAATCTGACCCTCTCTGAGTACAGTGAGACTATCCCGTCTCCTTGTTTATCTGCAGAGGAGTTTAGTGCCTTGACACAGGAACCTCCAATTCTCCAGTGAGCTCATTAGCATCTTTTCTAGCTTCCACATAGCTCATGCTTCTCAATGTTCCCTGCAGAATCACCATTTTACTTAGGTCGTTTCCAACATACCACTTCTTAGATGAATAGTTTGTCAGAGGTAATGCTGGTTTCTCCACTTCCCTAAGACCGGTGTGCCCCGTATTGTCCCTCTGCTAGGAAAAACCAGGAGGGTTATACATAAGGAATGTGAGAGCTGATCCAGAAGAGCATGAGCTATGCCACAGAGAAGAACCAGCAAACAGGAGCTCTCAAAAGAAACGCTGCAACTCCAGGTCAAGTAAGATCCTTTGATGTACAAGGCTATCAAGCAGGACTCCATGGGCCCATGTCACTGCTACAAGCAACTGCTGGAAAATGGTCTTCAGGCAGCTGTCCCCATTCAAGAATGACACTGATTATACTGAGGAAGGAATAAAGCTGTGAAAAAAGAGTAAGGCTGGAGTGGAAGATTGCCAATTTACAGAGAGTGGCTCTGCAGGTGGTTTGAAAATAGTCTAAAAGCGTTTATGCCCAGGAAAACAGCGTGACTGTGGAGGGCTCTCAGTCTAGCAATGACAGTACTGGAGCCCATGACTGGAAATTCAATAAATCCACACAAAAAATATTAACAGAGAGGACGGTTATATTATAAACCACCAAATTTCCAAAGCAGATTTTCCATCACTAGAAGGCTCTAGATGAAAAGGAGGGGGTGATGTTTAAATCAGCCTGTTTTCAGCGACTCAAGAATTAACGTAGAAAAGTCAAACAGCCTGAGCTACACAGAGGGTCACTCAAATTGAGTATCATGCCTCAGGTCCCCCTTCCTCACTCCCTGTCTCTGGAGACAGTCAAAACCCACCTGGACACGTTCCTGTGGAACCTGCCTTGGGTGGCCCTGCTTTGGCAGGGGGTCGGACTAGATGATCTCCAGAAGTCCCTTCCAACCCCAGTGTTCTGGGATTCTGTATGAGACTGAAGCACAAGCAAAATCAAAAAGAAACCTCTGGAGATAAGTTTGACCTGGAGAGAAGGTGAATGGACAAAGAATGGCTCTTCTGAGCCAACACTGGCGTGAACCATGCACCCTGAGAGCCCTGGGAAACTCACTTCCTTGGGAAAAGGTCTTCAGCAGCCTGCAGCAACCTCTGCTGCGGAGGTTCCCAAACTGCTGGCCAATTGAGCGCCTGCCAATGGCAAGCATGGACCTGGCTAAGAAGATGTTGTTCTCACTGCTGTTTTTTTTTTTTGTTTCCAGCTGTTAAATTCCTGTAAGAAAGCCATAAGATAAGCAAATCTTTCACTCACACTGTTTTCCCGTAAGCGATTGCTCTGGTCGCACAGGGTCTTGAAAGATTAAAAACTAGAGATGAATTTGATGCCTCTGCTCTAATAGTGTCTAACCTAAAGAAACTATTGAAGAGTTCAGATCCTATGCATTTGTTTTAGCTGAAAATCGGGAGGTAAGCTCTGATGTAAATGCCCAGCACAACAGGAATGTACTGTTTATACCTGCAGATACTACTAGCACGGCTAGAAAGGTGAAGCATGGCAGCGTGCGAGCCGAGCTGCAGGTGAACTGAAACAGCCCAAGAGGCAGAAAAGTCAGCATGGAAGCAAACACCCTGAATTCTGCAAATCAGAAAGGAAAGTTCAGATAAAATTTTCTGTTCTAACTCTGGCCTTTGACATCAGAACAATCTGAAGCCTCTTTAGTAACAAAGAATCTTGCTGGCAAGAATTGACAGGTATAACCCCTGGCTACTCAGCAGCCAGGGCGTTACTGCCCCTTCTCAAAGGAGGCTGCTGCTTTCCTCTGTCCCCTTCAGCCTGTCACCTCTAAGTAACACTCTTGGTGCTCAAACAGGGGTTTCTGTTACCAGCTGAGGAGAGCCGAAGCCCTCTGTGTGAGTTACGGTTCCCGAAGGGAGGGAACAAGATGAGACGCGCCATCCCCACTGAGAGAACTGGAAAGCCACCCTTCCACATACCGATTTCCAGCCAGGGAATGGAATAACTGCCACTCTAACCTGCTATTAAGGATTATACAACAGTAGCTCTTTTGGCAGCAGATCACGGTGTTTCAAAACAATGAGGCTTTTCATGAGATTCCACTGTGTTTCAGGAAGCAAATACAGACTTAATGGGCCTTTCCAGAAGTGCAGTGGCAACCACCAAAGTATTTGAGATCACAGAATCACACAATATCAGGGGTTGGAAGGGACCTTGAAAGCTCATCCAGTCCAATCCCCCTGCCGGAGCAGGAACACCTAGAGCAGGTCACACAGGAACACCTCCAGGCGAGTTTGGAATGGCTCCAGAGAAGGAGACTCCACAACCTCCCTGGGCAGCCCCTGCCTCACCCTCACTGTGAAGAAATTTTTCCTCTTATTTAACTGGAATCTCCTCTGTTCCAGCTTGCACCCATTGCCCCTTGTCCTATCATGCACGACTCCGATCTGTAGTGCAGTCATCCTGAAAGCACGCAACTGGGGCAGCTTGGATAACGCACACAGCCTAAAGTTGTCTTTATCTTCTACACACTGAAGGTGAGGGAGGACATTCTTCTTGGCTTTCCATACTGACTGTGCTTCCTGGTAACAAAACCCTCCCGTCTCTTTAGATCACAGTCCCTGCTTCATTGATGTTTTACAGAAAAAGCAAAGATACTGAAAGCTTATTCTGGTTTTATTTTTTCTAATCTTTGAAAGTAAAAAGAAGAGTAAGGACGATGTTTTTAAAGACACTTGAACCCTCTTCCATACTGGATGGGCCTTCTCTAAGTGTTTATGGGCTATACAAACAGATGTGACAGAATCAGCATCTGAACCATCCCCCCAGGCTGGAAACATGACTTCACATGTTCCTCCAGCCTTGGCTGAAAGAGGTCCCTGCTCAGCCCAGGTGCGGACAGCCAGCTGGCTGCTCAGCCTGAGTCCCAGGGCTCCGGCCACAGCGCTTGCCAAGGGACGTGCTGCTGAGTAAAGAAGCTGGCATACTGGAACTGGGGAACACTGGCTCCTCCTTCAGAAAAAAAAATAAATAAGTTGCTGAAAATAAACACTGAGATCAACAGCTGAAGATGATCCGGTAATTCTGAGAGCTGCTCTGTCACAACCAGTGAGAACTCTTTTTGGGGTATGGTTTGGGGCTTTTTTATGCTGTGGAGTTTTCTTCCCCAGCACCATCCTCTTCTCCTACCTCCTTTAAGGACAAAGCTTAACAAGTGCTCATATACTAACTTGGCCTCTCTTCCTTACCCATCAGTGACAGGCAGATCATTGCCAAATAAACCCATCTTTCCGAAAGAAGAAGGATGAGCCGAGGATTAGGGAACTAAGCCCGACAAAGGAGAGAAAGCCTTAATACCCAGCAAGGCCACAGACTCCACATGCAAAACTGGGCCAGTTTTCCAGTTGCTGTTTGTCGACAAAACACAAAGAAGATAAAATAACAATACTCCTCAGCCATCAAGGGCACTGTGAAGATAAAGAGATCATTTAGAGAAGAGGATCTTTTTTTCTCCGTTATCCTAACATGCAGGGCTCCACACGAATACTAGCCTAGTAGAGATTTCACATTCCTACTTTTCTCCTAAATAATGGTTACCCATCTGACATCCAAGAAGCTTTCCCTGAGGCTGATCTAGCCTTTCACATGGGAACAGCAAGAGTCTTCTGCATCCAGGCTCAGCTCATCAGAACACTCCTGGGCGGGCTCTCACGCTCCTGAAACGCTCAGAAAGGCCAGAAGTACAACTCCCTCCTTCTTTATGTTCCTCCTTCTTCAGTAACCACATGTACCCCTCACCTGAGACACAGAGGAAGTTTCTTTCTCCCTAAACCAGAGGTTGGACGTGTGCCTACCACTCACCACGGAGATCAGAAAGGTGTGTACCCAAAACCTTTCCTGCACTCCTTGGCAAGCAGCTCCACACGGCAGCTCCTGGCTGAGGAGAAGCCCCACAGACCTACCACCTGAGCAAGCACAGAGGTGAAAAATCAGGAAGCATTGGTGTTCTGTAGGTGTCTGGAAGTGCTCTCACGGCGTGAAGTTCCCCTCCACATACGGAGCACAACTCTTTCCTTTTCTGACCTGGTTTTTTAATCAGAGGCAAACACAGTAATTATAGTCTGCCTGATTACAAATGAAATTACCAATGTGTCCTTAGGGCAAAATAGTGTCCTCACCTAGGTATTATCAGCCCCCAAATCTCATTTAATCTTGACAGATGTGTAGTACCAAGGCACCAGTGCAGGAAACTCTACAAGTGAATTAATTTTACAAATACTTCTTCAGTATTCTCACGCTTTTCCAAAAGACTGCTAATTCAAATGGCATTTCTGAGGCAGCCTGTGTAACATAATTCATCAGTCACTAATAACTGGACAGCTGTGACAAGATTGAGCTTCTACTAAGTCTCTGGCTTCCCTTTGATAACCTAACTGTCTCAGCTTTATCGAGTGATACCAAAGGCCTACTTTATACTGGTTTCCAACTGTATCAACCTCTTTTCTTCAGAAACTTATTACTACCCTGTTCAAGCAAAACACAAACCACCAAGTTCATTTGAGGAAAACAACTTTCCACTGTCCTTTTACCCGCCATTTTTAATAGGTTAAATCAGTCCTGCTGACATAGGAGCCTGTTCCCTGGCAGGAGCTGAGGAGGACACACACAGCACTCTCTCTTTACTTGTCTCAGCACAGAGGGTGTTCAGAGGGAACAGGGATGAAGTGACAGACCTACCCCATCAGCTGTGACCTAGAAGGGTGAGAGAACATGAACAAACAACGAAGAAGGCATCGTCAGCAGGTCCCTGTTATCCCAAAATCAGCACCAAGAGTTCCTGACATTGAACCTTCCCTCTGGCCAGGACTTCTCTCTTCAGGGAACCTCAAGTATCTTGTCAGTGTTTACTTGAAGACTCGTTCAACAGCACAGTCTTGTGCTCCAGCTGCGGATGAGAGAACAGCTTGAATCTCCTGGGTTCTGAGACACCTTGAAAAATGGCTGTCCCAAGCAGAGAGGTACAACAGCCCTGATACACTGAGCACAACTCCTTCTTTTCAGCATGTTACCTGACCTCCTGCAGCTGATAGAAAAAGAGCTGAGCAGGCACCTGGCCAGCACAGAGCCTCCTCTGCAGCCACAGAAATGCCTCCTTCTAACTGCTTTCAAAACAGCAAAAAAAATTCCAGCCTGGCTCTGAGCATCAACAAGAGGGGAAGAGAGTTCTCTACGTGTCCTAACCTTTCCAATATCTGTTCTTGACCCCACCAGCACACATTGATTTATGAGGACTGAAAGTGCTTTTTATTACTGTCTTTGTTAATATCTACTCGCTGCGCGTCTGCAAAGTAAAACGAGCGGTAGAGGAGTAAAACACTGTTAGTTTTTCATCATCCATTCCCTCCTGATTGCTCAAGTTTAGCAAGCGGGGGTTCTTGGCCTTGGCTCATAAAAGTGCCAGTGTAATATTGCAAGAGAAGTTACAATACATGTAAAAGAAGAGATTAAAAACCGACCTAACCTATTCCCATGTGAACAAAAATCAGGAAAGGTTACGTTAAAAACGTGTTTTTAAAAAACTCTTGGAAAAGCTACATTTAAAATGTGTGTTTTTAAAAAACTCTTAGAAAGGCCACACTGCTCGAGTGTGTCAGAAGTGACAAAAGTCCCCAAATATTTGAAGGCTAGAGATGGGTATTTCATCTCAGATGGCAGCAAGCAAAACTCTTTCCAATTCGTGTAATATTTGCTCATAAAATATCACACACATCTGCTGATGATTCCAGCACTGACACTGGTTAACATCCTCACTCTCTATAAAATCATCCCATTTCAACACCACTCTCAGGAGGATACTCACGAACGCCAGAACATGTGTGAGACACGTCCTGCTCAGGATGGCTGCAGTCACCAAATGGTTAATGGTACGGGAAGCTAATGCCTTCTACAGGCTAAACTGGTATTTTAACTAAAAAAGACTTTGCAGAAGACCATCTCTCCTGCTAGTCTCTGCTTAGCAGTGATGCTTTTGGGTAGAGCCAGCATTTTGAAGAATAGAGAGGGGGGGGGTTGTGTCTACTTACTTGAAACACGGCTTTAGGTAGCAAATGCTCATTTTTATCATTTTTCCCTAGAAGAGCTCATTCCAGCCCTCTCAGCTGCAGCCCTGCTTTTGATTACAGGTGAAATTTTGGTCTGCTGATCACTTCTCCCTTCAGGGGGAACCTGTTCACATGTTTGCACTTGCCTTTAGGCAAAGTTTTATTTCGCTTCTTTGAACAAATGACAACAAAGTGGAAATACAACATCCCAAAACACGGCCAGATTCAAACCAGGCACTGCCTTGCTGACCTGCCCTTCATCACCCCTGCACCAGCTGACTGATGCTTGCAACACCAAGCTGAAAACGAAATCTGACTCCTGCCTCAGTTTCCAGACAGCAAAACTAACAGATGATTTACCAGTCTGGCTTGCTTCGACGTTAAATTCCTCTTCCCGGCTTCTCTCAGCCACTTCTATTCAGGGATGGGAAAGCTACAGGAACTGAACTGGAAGAGCAGTTTCCAGGGTGAGCCTCAAGCTAACTGGTGCTCAGAGCACCTCCAATTTATGTTCAACTCATCAAGGCTTTTTCTCACCCTGACCTAAAAGCATACACAGAGAGTAGCATTATGAAAGCGGAAACTCAACAAGCAATGAGAAAGACTCAACTGTGCAGCTATTATGGGTATCTGTTCTTACAAGGTGTGAGTGAATACTGCAGAGGGTGTCAGAAATGACATGATTTAACGCTCAGGACCAAACCTTGCAGCCCTTTCCTGAGACTTCAAAGGCCACGAGTGTCTTTGCATAGTCTCGAAATTGAATTGCTTTGTAATATCCAAAAAGGTGGCTTGAAAAGATCAGAAAGAAACATTGGAAATACCTTTGCCAATATATGTTCAGTTTAAGTTCAGTTCCCTTCTTTTTTATTTTTTAATTTTTGGGGTTTTTTTTTTGGGGGGAGGTATCTCAGATGGAGAAAGCAAAGGGAACCTGGGGGTGCTGGTCGACAGGAGGCTGAACATGAGCCAGCAGTGTGCCCAGGTGGCCAAGAAGGCCAAGGGCATCCTGGCTTGCATAAAGAATAGTGTGACCAGCAGAAGTAGGGAGGTGATTGTCCCCCTGTGCTCAGCACTGGTGAGGCCACACCTTGAGTCTGGTGTCCAGTTCTGGGCACCTCAACACAAGAGAGATCTGGAGGTGCTGGAGCGAGTACAGAGGAGGGCAACAAAGCTGGTGAGAGGCCTGGAGAACAAGGCTTATGAGGATCGATTGAGGGAGTTGGGGTTGTTTAGTCTGAGGAAGAGGAGGCTGAGGGGAGACCTCATCACTCTCTACAACTGCTTGAAAGGGCACTGTAGAGATATTGGTGCTGGTCTCTTCTCACGGGCAATGAGCGACAGGACAAGAGGGAATGGCTGCAAGCTGCAGCAGGGTAGGGTTAGGCTGGACATGAGGAAAAAGTTTTTCCCAGAGAGAGTGGTCAGTCAGTGGAATCAGCTGCCCAGGGAGGTGGTGGAGTCCCCATCCCTGACTGTGTTTCAGAGCAGATTAGATGTGGTGTTGAGGGATCTGGTGTAGGGGAGAACTTGTAGAGTGGGGCTGATGGTTGGACTTGATGATCCCAGGGGTCTCTTCCAACCTAAATGATTCTATGATTCTATGATTTTATGATTCTATGAATCAACATCTAAAAAGAATTTTTCTTTTTAATTGCAACTGGTTCTACTTACTGACTTCCAAAATTGCCCGAGTAGCCCAACGTTTACTGGCACTTAATCCGAGATGTTATTATTGGTAATTGCTGTGTTATGATTACCAAGCAATGGCATAAATCTCACTCAGCACCTCTTCAGGTTTCTGCGGGCACAACATTCACATGCTCTTCTCTGACCCCACGGTCCTAATCATTCACCGTGCGTGCCCATGTGCAACTCATCACCAACCGAATCCACCCAAACACCAGCCGAACTCAGCCGGTCTAGAAATTTTAGGAGGCTTTATGCTAAACCATCAGTTTTCTCTCTTTTGAATTTACTTTCCTTCCTAGGTTATTTTAGAAGCTGATGATAGAGTTTCTCTCGCTATATGCCGTGGCCGGATGGCCTGCAATTGATGCAAACACCAAGAGGCGCACAGTCCAAGCAGTAAAAGACAAGCTGACTCCCACCCAACAGCTAACCATTCTCCAAAAGAGATAAGGAATACTGATTTTAGCAGCAAACTCTGCCTGAACAGCTAAATGCATCCTCCTGAACCCAGGGTACGCAGCTGGGATGCAGCTGCTGCCAGGGCAAAGGCAGCAGCTCACACAAAGGGGTCCCAGAAGGTCCAGATCTGGCCACCATAATTGCCCAAGATGGAGCACCCCAGCTGGTAAGTGTTTTGGGGAAGTGCACCTTCCTGGAGGGTTCAAGGAGAATTTGCTTCCTGCAAACCTAGCAAGAACATATCTGAAGTGTTTCATGTATTATGCCAACGTTAACAGGGAGAACTACAAGTCCTGGGTCAAAGCCAGCTAATCCAAAGGCCTGTTCTTAAATAAACAGTGGAAAACCACTCCACTTCAGAGCCTCCTGCAGAAACCCGTACAGGAAATCTGGTTTACCCTCTCCTCTGAACAGACTGTGCCAAGTAAGGTCAAATGATAATCTTGTAGCAAGCATATATATCTGGAAGGCAGCTGGGAGCTGTGAATACTCCACAGCTAAATTGAGCTAAGTTTGGATCACATAACGACTTCGAGGAACCTTTGTTTTTAAATAAATCACCTGTGGTAAAAAGAGACAGAATGGTAATTGTGGAGACTGAAACTGTCTCCTCCTCATTAACAGGAGGGGTACAACACAAGTGGTACCAGAGTACACTGTTCCCACACATCTATTTCTACTAACTTACTTCACTTTGGAGCCACTTTCAAATCTCAAAAGAATCACATCTCCTTGGGCCTCCTTTTCTTCTTCCATCCACCTACAGAAGCTGTGCCCACACATCCTTTCATTTCAAAAAAAATCAACAGGTTGCTCACCCCCCAGCATCATTTCTATAGGTGTTTAACTGCTGCAGCTCCTGCTCTCTGCATTTAATGGACTCACACCCTTTCAGATTTTAAAGCAGTTTTAGCCAAAATGATGCATGGAATAAGAACCCGTTTCTCTTTGCTTACGCATTAAGAGAAGGTAGTATGTAGATAATCACAGTGGGGTTTCCAACCTCCCCAGGTTAGTCAGAACTTTCTCTCTAATGAAACTACCAAAAAAGGGCTGGCTGTGCTGGTAAAACCCACAGCAGGGATGATGATAAGCTAAGGTCACCAGTAAGCAACAAGTTTAGCCTCTACCATCCTGTTCCAGACTTGAAAAAGGGACAGGACTGAGAGGGCTGGCACACAGCCAGTCACTACTCCCACCTTTGGGGACAGAAATGCCCAGGAAGTGAAAGCAAATCCGCTTTTGACCTTACAGTGAGGTGCACACACCTCCAGGTAGGAGCAAGACCTGACACAGACTGCTGTGTGGTTTTTAAGGCTGAATTACTCGGGCTCCCTTTTTGACCCCATGCTGTCACATAAAAAATGTGTTTCTCCCAATACAGCTTCAGACAGACAGGTCTCCTGAGCACCTTTTTAGCCCTGCAAGCACATGCCTGAGACTTAGGTAAGCAGGTTTAGATTATCAGTTGCTTACAGTGGCTACCAAAACCTAAGCAATTCTTTCCAGATGTTGCTTAAGGTCTATTTACTGTACATGAAGTTCTATTTATTGTCTGTCCTGCATTCTCTCAGGGGTTCTGTTAAGAAAGCAGACTCGTGTTATCCATGCAGAGTACACAGTTCAAGGTTTTAGGAAACGTTCCAGTTAAGGAGTCATAATGATTAAAAAGCAAAACACAGCTCATTGCTACAAGCATCATGACACATAATAAGTTCTCTGGTAGCACAAACCAGGCATTTTACAACAGGAAATATTGATATGAATGTGCACTTTGGAGATGCTCGAAGAATCAGATGTGCTTCAGCACAGTATAGCCAACTTTGGGAAACTCAGATCGTGGCCATTTCAAATGCAATTTCAGATGGTATTCATGCTGCTGATGCTATAAATAAAATTTTAAAAGTAGATGCAGTGTAGACAATAAGTGAGGAATTCCCACAGGCTGACTCGGTAACATACCTCACCCCAAACACATCCTGAAGAGCGGGACGAGGCTTCCAGTCCCGGGCACATTCTGTTCAGTTTTCTGTCCTATTATTCTCACTGCTAAAAAAGCCACAGCTGTTTTATATCAGGACAACCCAGCATTCACAAGCCACCCCGAGGCAAGGACATGGCACAGAGCAGGCACCGCGAACTCATCCCAAGGTACATCACTCGGGCTTGTCCCCTGCTGACGCGCAGCGCTGTCCTCAGTTTCCCTAGGGGCAGAGCTGAAGTGCCTTGCCCTCTGCACGGTTTAGGCTGGACGGCATGACGTGTATTTCTTATCCCGAGGTGATTAGTTACTGAGGTGTTCTTTTAAAGGAGTGAAGACAAGGCAGGGCGCTGCCAAACAGCAAGCCAGTTCCTATGACAACTTTCCACTGCAGCCTGGCTGGAGACCATTAATCCACCTTCCCCTGTGCCAGGCAGCTCCCAGGTGGTAACGTGACCATGGGTCATCACAGACCTGCGTAGGACTCCCCCCAACGGCAGGGTGCGTGGTATTGAACCACCCAGATCCCGCAGCACTCCCTAACTCCCAATTCCTACAGAAGAACAGGTTCACTGAGTGGGACTATAAATACTTCAAGGGTGGGTGTAAAGAGGAAGGGGACAGTCTTTTTTCAGTGGTGCCCAGTGACAGGACAAGAGGGAACAAGCACAGATTTGAACAGAGTTTCCATCTCAACATGAGGAGAACCTTCTTCACTGTGAGGGTGTCAGAGCCCTGGCAGAGGCTGCCCAGAGAGGTGGTGGAGTCTCTGTCTCTGGAGACATTCAAACCCGTCCTGGACCTGTTCCTGTGGGACCTGCTCTGGGTGGTCCTGCTTTGGTAGGAGGGTTGGACCAGATGATCTCCAGAGGTCCCTTCCAACCCCATCTCAATCTGCGGTTCTGTGACTGAGTGATCCCACTTTTGGCCAAGATTTCCAGGGCAGGGCTGCAGCCAGCCCTTCTTCCTGCACCTCCTTGCCAGTTGGTATCTACAGCCTCGCTAGGATTCAAAGGTTGCAGATCATCCCAGTTTGTCCTGGAGCACTGGCTCTGCAGCCAGCCCGGGGCCATCCCCAGATAACAGCTGAGGCTGCAAGCGAACCACCCATCTATCAGTTTTTAACCCAAGCGTTATTTTATTAAGCTGAACTGCAAATAATAGGTCCAATGTGAGCAAATAAACCTATCTGCTTTTTCAGAAAGCATCAGTTAAACATTGCATTTTAATAGCTTGCTTCCCTTTTACTTTAGACGCAAATAATAATACACTTGTATATTTTTAAAGGAAATAAAACACTCCTTCCAATGTTTCCCAGCAAGCACAACACCGCAGTGTTTACCAGTAAACACTACACTAAAGTTTCTGGTTTTTCAAAGACAAACATTCCCCTGGAAGTTGAAAAAGAAAAAAAACTCTAGGATAAATATTTCTAGTAATTTTAGGAAGGGTCTATTAACTTTCAATTCAAGCCCTATGAGGAATCAAACACGACAAAGAGTAACAATTCAAGGGGGGGGGGGGGGTTATTATCATCATTATTAATTAATTAAAACGGCCAACAAACTGGAAATTTGCCTGGGAAAGCTTTGGCCTGCATCCCATTTCTGCTAACGTATATCCTAGAAACAGGGTGTAACGCTAACGCTACCGGTGCAGACACACTGCCAGGCTGCTCCTTCCTAACCTCAGCTGAGGAAAAAGAAACAAACCAAACCTTCCTCCCATCCTTACAATTTTTTTCTCCCCGTTTCTCTCTGCGGTTGTACTTCATTCAATGGAGCGTTTTAAATGCAACTGGGCGGCGCGTTTTCCGCCATACAATTCGTCTGAATGAGGCTCCAGAGAGTAAAGGTTGTATTGTACTCCATAATGAAACTACCTCTGTGCTTGAACAAACTCCAACTGCTGCTCGTCAAACCAGCGAGCTCCTGAATGATCTCCTGGACTCAGGACTAACGGCAATAGATCATTTTAAATAGCAGCTTCTACTCTAAAACACGCTTAGGTTGACAGGAGCTGACAAGGACCGGGACAGGCTTCCGTTGGTTTGCGAGGAAAACCCCCCGGGGTTTTTCCTCGCCGCCGGAACTCTAAATTCAAGCAAGTGAAATTAACATCAAAGCGTGGTTTTGAGTCTTTTTTTCTGGTTTTCAATAAAACCACGTAGCACCCGAAAAGGGTCTGAAAATCTTCTATTCATTAGCAAGCACCAGGTATACGGATCAATACAATGCATTTCAGCCAGCGACAGGTTGTTACTCTAAATGGGCACAGGGGGACCATCTGGGTGGGTTAAGTGGGGGGCACTTCGAAGGGACAGCTCAGAAAGCCTTTCGCAATCTTTGAGGTTTAAACAGTAAATCTCCCAAAGTTAAAAACAGCAATTCTTTTAAACCGTAAGTGATTCCGTTTAGGAGGAATGTTCTCCAGACCAGGCCAGAGAGGATCCTCAGCATCCAGCTTGGCAGCTTTTAGAAACACAAGCAAAGGAATAAACCGGAGGGTTTCATAATCTCAGCAGTTCCAGGAATCTTTAAAACTGCCTGCGCTACAAGACCCAACAGCACTGCCCTGTGAAGTCACTTAACCTATCACAAACCACTGCAGGTTCCTTTCCGCCACGTATTTTGCAACATTATTTTTGGCACAAAAGGAGGGATTAAAAAACAAACCCACCCCACCACAGAGGCAAAATGTGAGCAAAGCCATTTTGGGGTTGGGCTGGGGTTTTTCTGTCATTTGGTTGGTTTGTTTCTTAGTTTGGTGCCTTGCTCCTCCTGTCTTTACGGTATCGATGGGACTGCCAAGAGCAGCCACAACCAGAGAGCAGTGACAATGAACCCTGGCCCTCACACAAGGCTGTCAGGGGGATGTCTGTCCGAGGGGGCTATCTGTCCGGGGGG